>CM065801.1:99641669-100241669 GCA_033398695.1 Orobanche coerulescens | reverse complement strand
CACTCCTAAGAAACATTGAGGCTCAATCATTTACAATTTTGTTGGAAAACACTAAAATCCATCCTAGGTTCTACCCTTAGGACCATTTAATCGAGCACTACGAGGGCATAATGGGTTTTGCTCGATTTACAAAAGAAGGTTTGGAATCAGTCCACAAAACCTTGAGGAAATCATGAAATCATACTTATGAAACTATTTTCAACTATAATCCATCATAAATTTGGAGCTAAAACGGTTGGAGAAACGAGATCCCCAAAACCCACAAATTTCCCCAAAGTTAGCGTTCTATGGAAAGATTACCTCAATTCCTTGGTGAAGATGATGTAGGATTGATAGATCTTTACTTGAAGTTGAAAAGATTTGAGTTTCAACCGTGCTCCGCCGAAACCCTCGCCTACGCAGCCTTGAAGTCGTCTGGAAGCTCGAAGAAGAAGAAAGAAGGTGAAAAATGACAAGTGTTGACCGCAACACATGTATTTATATAAGTGCGCCTTAGCACGCGCTAACGCTTACCGAATAGCGTGTGCTATCGGCCTAGGTCTGCAGCCCAGACCCTTCTGCCCAGCCGAGCTGGTGTGCACCACATCCGACAGCGTGCGCTACTCAATCGAGTTAGCGTGCGCTGTACCGCCGAGTTAGCGCGCGCAGCTTCCGCCTTAGCGTGCGCTATCTGGTGTCCAGTCTAATTCCAGAACCTTCTGCCCTGTTCAGAAACCCTTCTATCCATCCCGGTAGCGTGTGTTACTACCGACTAGCGTGCGCTATGACCGACGAGTTAGCGCACGCAACAACCATCTTAGCGCACGTTACCTGTTGGTCTGGCCAAAGTCCAGACCTCACTGTCCTTACTGTCCAGGCCACTTAGCGCGCGTTATCACCCAACAGTGGCGTGCGCTACCTGTTCCCCTAGCGTGCGCTACTATGTTGCCTTAGCGTGTGCTAGCTCGATTCTTGTCCCAGTCCAGTGCCCTCTGGACTGTCCCATGCTGCCGGTTAGCGTGCGCTATCCTTCCGGCGGTAGCGCGCGTACGCTAACTCTCTTCTCTAGCGTACATTAATAAAATGCATTAGCGTGCGCTAGCTCGATTCTTGTCCTAGTCCAGTGCTCTCTGGACTGTCCCATGCTGCTGGTTAGCGTGCGTAACTACATGTAGTAGCGCGCTCTAGCCTACAACTTCCGTTGCGTACGCTACCCATATAAATTAGCGTACGCTAATCCTGGGTTGCAGAAGCGATACAAGCGGTTCGACACAGCGATAACGAATATTAGCGGAATACTAACAAGAAACACAACATACAGGCTCAATCTCGAATCAAACACATGATACTAATATTCGAAAAAAAATTACGAACCAAACCACAAAGTTCATGAATTCATAATTATAACCAGTAAAAGGTACGATTATTACATTCTCTCCCCCTAAGAATAAGTTTCGTCCCGAAACTTACGAAGTGAATAATTTGGGGTATCTAGACTTCATATGCTCTTCTGTCTCCCAAGTGGCTTCTTCCGATTCATGTCTCGACCATTGAACTTTGACCAAAGGGATAACTTTATGCTTAAGTTGTTTTACCCGACGCTCCAAAATATGGATTGGTTTTTCCTCAAAGGTGATATAGGAATTCAATTCAATCTCTCCAAAATATATGATATGCTTAGGGTCTGGTACGTATTTCCTCAACTGCGAAACATGAAATACATTATGAACATGACCCAGTGAAGGCGGAAGGCCCACGCGGTAAGCAAGTTCGCCAATTCGTTCTATAATCTCGAATGGGCCAACATATCTCGGACTGAGTTTACCCTTCTTTCCAAAGAGATAAACTCCCTGGGTTGGCGATACTTTTATCAACACATGATCGCCGACTTTAAACTCAAGCGGTCGACGTCGATTATCGGCATATGACTTCTGTCGGCTTTGGGCGTCTAAAAGCCTCTCGCGAATCAAAGAAATCTTTTCCCGGGTCTCCACTAACATATCCGGATCCGTCCCAATCAATTCAGAGGAATCATCCCAACACAATGGTGACTTACATTTCCGTCCATATAGAGACTCAAACGGTGCCATCTTAATCGACGCATGCCAACTATTATTGTACGCAAATTCAATTAGTGGCAAGTGCGATTCCCAGTCATGCTTCTAATTTAGGGCACATGCTCGCAGCATGTCCTCGAGGGTCTGAATTGTCCGTTCAGACTGCTCATCAGTCTGAGGATGGTACGATGTACTGTGCCTCAGTTCCGTCCCTAAAGCTCGGTGAACGGATTGCCAAAAGTGCGACACAAATCTACCGTCTCGATCGGAAGTAATGCCCTTAGGAGTCCCGTGTAATCTTACAATTTCCGCGATGAATACACGAGCTAGTTTCTCGGGCCCCCAATTATCCTTAATTCCCAGAAAGTGAGCTGACTTGGTTAGTCGATCGACAATAACCCAAATCATGTTCATCCCTGTTCGCGTACTCGGCATATTGGTGACAAAATCCATCGTTATATCCTCCCATTTCCATTTTGGGATTTGTAGCGATTTAAGCAACCCCGCTGGCCGTTAATATTCAATCTTGACTTGTTGACACGTCAAGCATTTCGACACGAACTCTTCAACATCATTTTTCATATTGCTCCACCAATAGTTATTCTTCACGTCCTTATACATTTTACTTGTACCGGGGTGAAGAGAATACGGTGTAGTGTGCGCTTCCCTCAATATGGTCTGCTTAAGCTCGACGTCTGCAGGTATACAAAGTCTACCTCTAAACCTTAAAACACCATCGTCCTGAATCATAAATCCGGGAGATTTTCCTCTCATCACATCATTTCTTAGCTGGACTAGTAACGGATCCTCAAATTGCTTCGACTTGACTTCGTTGATCAAAGACGACGTGATCTCCAAAGTACATAATTGGCCTTGAACTTTTTGAAGCCAAATCTCTATATCTTGCCTAATTATGTCTCGACGGATCTCGTGTTGAGATGTAAGCATACTCAGCATTTGGAGGGCTACGGGTTTCCGACTTAATGCGTCCGCTACCACATTAGCTTTTCGTGGATGATATATATTTCAAGATCGTAATCCTTAATCAGCTCCAACCATCGATGTTGTCTCATATTTAGCTCCTTTTGGCGAAAATTTATATTTTAGACTTTTGTGATCCGTGTAGATTTTACACGAAGAACCATAAAGATAATGCCTCCAAATTTTTAGTGCGAATACAACAGCCGATAACTCTAAATCATGGGTAGGGTAATTTATTTCATATAGCTTCAATTGTCGGGACGCATATGAAATTACTCCACCTCTCTGCATCAAAACACAACCCAATCCATGTCCGGAAGCATCACTGTACACTTCGAAATCATCGGTGCCCTGAGGTAACGATAACACGGGCGCCGAGGTTAATCATCGTTTAAGTTCATCAAAACTGTTTTGCCTCTCGTCTGTCCACTCGAATTTCTGAGATTTATGGAGCAATTGAGTAAGTGGTCAAGCAATTTTTGAAAATCCTTTGACGAATCTGCGAGAATAGCCGGAAAGCCCTAGAAAACTTCGGGTCTCCTTCACACTCCTAGGCGGTTCCCACTCAACAATGGCCGCTATCTTTTGGGGATCCACCCGAACTCCATCAATTGAAATGACATAACCAAGAAATGTCACCTTTTTAAGCCAGAATTCGCACTTTGAGAATTTAGCGTAAAGTTTCTCCATTCTCAAAGTGTTCAACACCATTCGGAGATGTTCAGCATGATCTTCCTCATTCCGGGAGTAGACAAGAATATCATCAATGAAAAAGACCACAAATTTATCAAGATAGTCAATGAAAACTTTGTTCATCAACTGCATAAACACGGCAGGAGCGTTGGTTAGGACAAATGGCATAACCACAAATTCGTAATGGCCGTACCGAGTACGGAAGGCAGTCTTCGGAATGTCAGAATCCCGAATCCTCAGCTGGTAATATCCCGATCGCAAGTCAATTTTAGAGAAAACTGTGGCACCCTGAAGTTGGTCGAACAAATCATCTATCCGAGGTAAAGGATATTTGTTCTTAATGGTTAACTTATTAAATTCCTGATAATCAATGCATAGACGGAACGATCCGTCCTTCTTCTTAACGAAGAGGACCGGCGCACCCCGAGGTGATGCACTAGGTCGGATGTACCCTTTATCCAGAAGCACGTCCAATTGTTTCTTCAGTTCTAACATCTCGGAGGGCGCCATACGATACGGCGCTCGGGAAACAGGTGTTGCACTTGGCACAAGATCAATAGGAAACTCTACCTCTCTAGACGGAGGTAATCCCGGTAGATCATCCGGAAATACATCTGGGTATTCATTCACAACTGGAATTGACAATAAATCGGCTTCATCATCATTTGTGCTCATGGCGTAACACCAATAACTAATACAGTCTTGTTTCAACAAGTTTATCGCCTTAACGGCGGAAATCACCCCACCTGAACTACCCGGTTTACGACCCAAGAAAGTGTGCTTGACACCATCTTCTGCTATTATAGAAATAGTTTGCGTTCGGTAGTTCATGATAGCACCATGACGATTTAACCAATCATCTCCCAAAATTACGTCCTCTCCTTTCTGATCTACCACAATGAGGTCTGAAGGCCAATCTCGACTCCCGATATGCACGAGACAATTTTTAATCTCTTGGTTCCCAATCAAACGCTCTCCACTAGGAGTACTTACTATGAATGGTTCGCACTCAATCAAACACCCAAGACCCAAACGTTTCACACAATCAAGAGCAATGAACGAATGGGTAGCTCCCGAATCAAATAATACCGATACAGGTTGAGAAAGTATTTGCGTGATACCTGCAGCTACCAGAGCCTCTGTGTCGTCCGCACGCCTCATCTGGTACACTCTTGGCTGTACCGAACCCACACTCGATGCAGCTTGACGATCCAACCAGCCTCAACCTCTTCCACGTCCCAAAGTCTGTCGCGACTGATTAGATGTAGTCCCCGGGTTCACACTCGGAGTTGGTGCCGAACTCTGCTGTTTAACAAATCTGGTGGCAGCCTCGCAATGAGCCGCCCGATGACCGGCTCGACCGCATGTGAAACAAATAACGGGAGGAAGTGGACACTCTCGACACTGATGGCCTGTTTGATTACAATTGAAACATTGTCCTCTACCAAAGGCAGAAGACTGTCCCGGTCGTAAACTCGGAGCACTACTGGCTTGCTGAACAGATTTCTCGATAGCGGAGTGAGAAGCTTGAGATTTATGAAATCCACCACTCTTACTTCCCGAAAAACCACCAGTTGTCTTCGGCTTCTTCATCTCGGTACCCGACCTTGACGCAGAAATGACCATCTCGAGAGACAAAGCACGATCCTGATATTCCTTCAACGTAACACATCTGAAACCCGCCATAGCCTCACGAATCCTGGGCTTCATTCTCAAATGAAAGTAACGGACTTTATCCGCTTCGGTCCTTACTTGCTCACGAACATGATTCAGTTGCTGATTATACGTAACAATGGCCTCGGTGACAGGTACATCTTGAGGTGTTGCCGTAAAGAAATCTGCAATTCGTTTTTCTTTAATAGGACAAGGACAATAATCTTCCTCTATCGCAACTTTAAACTCAGACCAAGTGGCCACACGATCCGTAGGTTTCGCAGATTCCCACCAATCTGCAGCCTCCTTGTCAAGGAAATACTGTACAATAGGGACCCGTCTCTCTTCGGGGCACGCAACGGCATCAAAAATCCTGCCAAACTGAAACAACCATCCTTCCCAGCCCAACGTATCAGACGCACCAGTAAAACGAGGAGGTAGCATTTTCATCACTCCCTGAAGCCATTTACTCTCATCTGTCGGTTGATCATGATGCCCGGATTCATTCAACTTGACTAATTGTGCTGCTACCTGCTGGAGTATAGCAGCTATGCCGGCATTCACATTAGTGTCAACCGACGGTTCTTGACTTACAGTAGGATATGGCTGACCGCTCGGATTCAGAGAAGCGGTGTTCGGCTCTGTATGGGATGCCGAATCAGATGCATCATTAGAATGTGTGCCAGATTCGTTAGCGGTACCACGACCACGGCCTCTGCCGCGTCCACGTCCGCCACGTCCGCCACGGCCTCTCAACATACTGAGATATAGAAGGATTAAAATTATCAGAACAGTTCACAATCCAAGGAATTTAAATCTACCCTACTATGAAAGTGACAAGGCACAAAGAGAGTTAAGGAGTCTTACCACCATGGGTCACACGGCTTGACAGCAACACACGGTGTTGAGCTCGATCAGTTTATACGACTCTTACGACTTGACAACCCAATGACCAAAGGCCTAGGTATTTCCGAAACCTAGGCTCCGATATCATAAATGTAACACCCCAATTTCACTTTGGGTTATTGCACGCCACAGGACACACAAAGGTCCTGCCAGGCTAACGACACACGGGATTAAACCACAATCCAATACATAATAACCACGACATAACAGCCCAACAAAGGATACAAAACATGAGTTAGGCCTCGGCCGCGGCCAAAATAGTATATTTCAACATCAATCACTGAACGCAAATATTACACGACAAAGTACAACTCAAAACCAACCATAATACAGTATATAAAACTGACTTAAACAGCACAAATACAACGACTGATACGAGCTCTCTAACATCCAATGTGCTTGTCAACTCCGTGTGCGCCACATGGGGGCTCCTGTCCCTCGAGAATACCTGAAATGTACAAAACATTCCACCCCAACAATGGGGTTAGCCACAACCGCTAGTGCAAGTACAGGTGCCCCGTCAATCCACCAAGTCTCTGTGTGCCCCGTCGAGCAACCCCAGGTGAGGATGTCCACTCAAAGTATCTCTCGTGACCCGGTCCAGCCGCTAAGCCACCAGGTCCCCATGTGACCCCGTCGAGTCAATCCCCGAGTGAGAGTACCCGAGAATAACCTTTCAACTCTCATCATTCACTAAGCCATCGCAGAAATGCATGCCATAAACTAATGCAATAAAGTACTTGCCTGGACTTTCTTACTCTCAAAGGAACAACAACGAACAAGGCTACGGTCCGAACTATCTTCCAAATCCCACTCCTAACAAACATTGAGGCTAAATCATTTACAATTTTGTTGGAAAACACTAAAATCCATCCTAGGTTCTACCCTTAGGACCATTTAATAGAGCACTACGAGGGCATAACGGGTTTTGCTCAATTTACAAAAGAAGGTTTGGAATCAGTCCACAAAACCTTGAGGAAATCATGAAATCATACTTATGCAACTATTTTCAACTATAATCCATCATAAATTTGGAGCTAAAACGGTTGGAGAAAAGAGATACCCCAAACCCCCAAATTTCCCCAAAGTTAGGGTTCTACGGAAAGATTACCTCAATTCCTTGGTGAAGATGATGTAGGATTGATAGATCTTTACTTGAAGTTGAAAATATTTGAGTTCCAACCGTGCTCTGCTGAAACCCTCGCCTACACAGCCTTGAAGTCGTCTGGAAGTCGAAGAAGAAAAAAGAAGGTGAAAAATGACAAGTGTTGACCGCAACACATGTATTTATATAAGTGCCCCTTAGAGCGCGCTAACGCTTACCGAATAGCGTGTGCTATCGGCCTAGGTCTGCAGCCCAGACCCTTCTGCCCAGCCGAGCTGGTGTGCACCACATCCGACAGCGTACGCTACTCAATCGAGTTAGCGGAATACTAACAAGAAACACAACATACAGGCTCAATCTCGAATCAAACACATGATACCAATATTCGAAAAAAATTACGAACCAAACCACAAAGTTCATGAATTCATAATTATAACCAGTAAAAGGTACAATTATTACACTGAGGCTGCTTGATACTCAGCCTGACAGGTGGAATCAGCAGTCGCGCTTTGCTTGGCGCTACGCCAAGATACTGCTCCTCCATTAAGAGTAAATATGTAGCCAGAAGTAGACATCGAGTCGTCCTTCAGTCCTTGGAAGTCCGAATCAGTGAATCCCACCACATCCAATTCTCCACCGCCATACATCATAACCATATCTCTAGTCCTTCTCAAGTACTTGAGAACGTTCTTTACGGCAGTCCAATGTTCCCTACTTGGGTTTGCCTGAAACCTACTCACCACGCTTACAGCATGCGCAATGTAGGTCTCGTACACAACATAGCATACATAAGGCTACCCATGGCCGAAGCATATGGTATATTATTCATTTCCTTTCGTTGTTCCTCACTTTGAGGACACATCTTCAAGGTGAGTTTTATTCCATGTCGCATCGGTAGGAACCCTCTTTTAGAATCATCCATCTTAAATCGCTTTAAGATTTTATCTATATAGAGGGCTTGGGAAAGACCTATTGTTCTCTTCGCTCTATCCCGGTAGAGTCGAATACCAAGAATATAGGTAGCTTCTCCCAAGTCTTTCATGGAGAAATTACTCTAAAGCCAAGCTTTCACAGAACTGAGCATTCCCACATCATTTCCTATTAGTAGAATGTCATCTACATATAGTACTAAGAATGCGATCTTGCTCCCACTAACCCTCTTGTATACACAAGCTTCCTCCTCATTTTGCATGAAGTCAAACTCTTTGACTGCCTCGTCAAAACGAAGGTTCCAACTATGCGACGCTTGCTTCAGTCCATAAATGGAACATTGAAGCTTGCACACTTTCTGAATATCGACTTCGGACACAGCCTTTAGGCTGCTCCGTATGGATTTCCTCCTCGAGGAATCCATTAAGGAAAGCCGTATTTACGTCCATTTTCCATATCTCATAATCATGGTAGGTAACTATAGCAAGCATCATGCGAATAGACTTGATCATGGCTACGGGCGATAAGGTATCGTGGTAATCGATCCCTTCCTTTTGGGTATAACCCTTGGCCACAAGCCTGGCCTTATAGGCGTCAACCTTTCCATCACCATCAGTCTTTCTCTTGTAGATCCGCTTGTTCCCAATAGGCACTATACCCTTGGGGCGGTCTACTAGAGTCTAGACCTTATTGACATGCATCGAGTCTATCTCAGCTTCCATAGCTTCGCGCCATTTCGCGGAGTCTACATCCACCATCGCCTGGTCATAGGTCATTGGGTCGGTCTCTTGGCTATCACTTGGAACCTCATGGAGACCCAGCTCCTCCAAGTGCACAAGCCCATACCTCTCAGGTAAATGAGACACCCTACTAGATCTACGAGGTGGTTGTACTTGTGTTTCAGAAGGTTCGGTTCCAATTTCTTGCACAGGTGTCTCCTTAGGAGTTTCATTGTATTCTTCTAAAGAAATACTTCTACCTGCTCCGCCTTCCTGGATGAACTCATCTTCCAGGAAGTGTGCTTGTAAAGCAACAATGATCTTTCGATCTTCAGGCACGTAGAATAGATATCCCATCGTCCCAGATGGGAATCCAATGAAACGTCCCTTCGCGGTCCTAGCTTCCAACTTCTCCACCTTAGTCTTCTTGACATGGGCGGGACATCCCCAAATCCTAATATGATTAAGACTTGGTTTTCTTCCCTCCCACATCTCATGTGGAGTTTTAGGAACGGATTTGGAAGGACATCTGTTCAAGATGTAAGCGGCAGTCAGGAGTGCATACCCCCACAGGTAAATCGGCAAGTCAGTATAGCCCAGCATGGAACGGACCATGTTCAACAAGGTCCGGTTCCTTCTTTCTGACACACCATTTAACTGAGGAGTACCTGGAGGTGTTAGTTGTGAAACTATTCCATGTTCCTTAAGGAACTCGTCAAACTCCGTACTCATATACTCGCCACCTCGGTCCGACTGAAGTGCTTTGATATGATTACCAGTTTGTTTCTCGACTAGGGCCTTGAATTCCTGGAATTTCTCAAAAGCCTCGGATTTATGTTTCATTAAGTATACATAACCATACCTAGTATGATCATCTGTAAACGTAATGAAATATTGATATCCGTCACGTGCTGCTTCTAAAGCACCACAAACATCAGTATGGATTAATCACAGTTTATTAGAGGCTCTTTCAAAAGTCCCTGTGAAGGGGGACTTAGTCATTTTGCCTTTAAGGCAAGATTTACAAGTAGGAAAGGGATCCGATCCCAATGGACCCATAAGTCCATCTTTTTCCATCTTGTAAACCTTGGTCTGACCAACATGACCAAGTCTTAGATGCCATTTCAAAACTTGATTGGTTTCATCCCTACCACATTTTCTAGTCATAGTATTCACAACTACTTTGTTGCTGAGATTTAGATGATACAATCCATTTAACAATGTAGCAGTACCCACTAGTTTATTTATGAAATAAATTTTGCAGGAACCATCACCAATGAAAAATGAAAAGCCTTTTCGGTCCATGACCGGAATGGATACAATGTTTTTGTGCCCCTTGGGCAAAACAAGTACATCTTCTAAAGTCAGAACTAAATCGGATTCCAAACCCAAAAGAAGTGATCCTATGTCGGTCGCCTCCACACTATGCCCGCTTCCGACTGTGATCATAACTTCTCCAGCTCCAAGCTTCCTACTTTATTCCAGATCCTGATTCACGGTACAAATATGAGAACTAGCACCGAATCCGATTCAGAAGTAGAAAATACGATGGAGAACAATTTGTTTCCAAAACTAAAAGTTTTGTACCTGAAGCGCCATGAAGAATCGGACAGTCTCTAGCCCAGTGGCCCAGCTCACTGCACTTGAGACAAGCATCCTTCTTCTTCTTGTTCTTTGGAACCATCGGGGCCTTGCCCTTTCCCTTAAGGTCCTTAGCTTATGGTCCAGTCCGCTTCTTGGTCTTTTTCTTCTTATTCTTAGACTTCCGAAGTCCAGAAGAAATCAAAAGGGCAGACTCTTTCATTCGCGGAGTCTTCATCTGAGACTGATTGGTCACCAGTTTGTTCATTAGCCCAGCTAAGTTACATGCAATCTCATTGCAGTTAAAGTTCATAACAAACTGTGAGAAGGAATCAGGAAGAGACTGTAGGATAAGGTCAGTTTGGAGAGAAGTGTCCATTTTAAAATCAAGATCCTCCAATCTCTCGATCATGGATATCATTTTGAGGACATGTTCCCCAACTTTCTCACCTTCCTTCATCCTTGCACCGAACAGTTGCTTGGATATCTCATATCTAGCAGTTCTGCTGTGCTCACCATAAAGCTCGATTAAGTGAGATAGAATCTGCCTAGCAGAAGTCATTTTCTCATGAGCTCTCTGAAGCTCATTAGACATGGAAGCAATCATATAAGTACGGACTTTCACGTCATCCTTAACCCACTTTTCGTGGTTTTCAATCTCTTCCTGATTGGCTCGGGTCTGCAAAGGAGGCGCCGGAATGTCCATCTCGAAGACGTATCCCAGTGCCTCTATACTGAGGACAATCATCAGATTGCGGAGCCAATCCACAAAGTTAGGTGCCATTAAGGTGTTATTTTCGAGTTGAATTGCGAGTGGATTCATTGTCATATTGAGATTTGAGTCTGCATTAAGTACGATAGATTAATTAGTGCCTCATTCAATTATGTTCTGAGTATAGAATTAAGGTCTTTTTATTCTTGTTACCCAGCTCCCACTATTTTTATCGGAATAACACACTCCCATGTGAAATCCGGAAGTATCGTCGCTCTACTTCATATTGGTGATCGAGTTCTTTATAAATCTTAATAGAGGGCAACCGAACAGGTTTCTAGTCTATTAATTTTCATAAAGTGGTGTCCACCACCAACCCATGTAATAGATGATTCGATCTTCTTTTTCCCTTGTTCACTCCCCTCAACCTATACGGTTTCTATGGTTCGTGAACAAGGTAAGTTTATACCATCAACGCAAATCAGTTTCACAATTGAATCTTATCCGGCAACCTTTCAGGTTTCTAGGGATAAAATTTGCTCCAACCGAAGGCATCCAATGCGCTCCCGGTAATTTATCCGTCCTCTTCGAACGACTACCTGGATAACTCGGAAGCATAGCACACCCGATTTGGATTTGAATTTCCCAAAAGCTCGATGGAGGGAAGGAAAACCTTGAAACCTTATAAACTTAATAATTTGTTGTGGGAGAATTATCGCGATTAATGTTACACTTTGCACATTAATTCATTTAAGCGCGTTTGTAGCATTCATACAATATGAACAACCATTCACAACCTAGTTGCTACCAACATGTGGTTCATGGACCGTTCCTAGAAAACAAAAACTCCGTAATCTAATTACAAGTCTTCGTCTTGAATCTTCATCTTCTCGAAATGGATTTTTCCCCGGTCTTCGCCATTACATATAAATTTTACATTGAAAATTGCATCCTAGATGCAAATATTTCTAGTAAAATAAATAGGCTCAAAACGGCCTTTACAACCCAATCAAATAAAACGAACGATGCAAAACTAAGTCCACAAACCACATCCCCATTCAAAAGCATTCATCCAATAAATACTATATAAATGGAAAGAGTAGAGATACACTGATCCAATCAACAATACGAACCGATCCAATCGATTCACACAATCGGTAATATGATAATGTTCAAAATAATTCGGTCGACCATAAATATTCCAATTAATAAAATTTCCCTTATAAAATGAAATACCATAAATCATTTTAATCATATTAAATCCAATTTAACATGAGGGAGATTAATTTTCAAGAATACACAAAAAAATCGAGCCAGTGCGAAAATGGCCTGCCATGGCCGAGTCACTGCCGGCAGCCTTCCGGCCGGACACTTCCCGTGCCGAATGGCACGGTCGGGTCGTGCCGGCAGTGTCCTAGACCTTCCTGCCAGACTCGGCCGTGTCGCCTGACATGGTCGAGTCACTTCCGGAAGCTTCCGGCCAGACACGGCCCGTGTCGCCTGACACGGTGGGGTCTGCCTAGCAGTGGCCTGGGGACTGCCGGACACGGCCCGTGTCACCAGACACGGTCGAGTCACCCTGGCAGCTTCCTATCCTTTGTCCGAAAAGTCGTCCGACGACGATTCGGAGCTCGATTTTCGACCAGATATCCAATATCAATATTTTTCAACATTCATATCTTCAATATAAATCATATTTCCCATAAATTTAAGATTTATATTTAGACATAAACTTACTAAAAATATAACTACAACGAACGTAAAACATGTACCACGATTATGACTAAAATGATTCCAAATCATTCACCATCTAATCAAGCATTCCAAATGCCAATATCGTATATACGATCACAAGACCTACGCTCCGATACCACTGTTGGGATTCGGTGCCTAAAACGAAGGCCCAGCAAAAGCGGTAAAACAAAAATTAATTCGATCCGAATCCCTACGAGGATCGATCGAGCTACGTATATACGAATATATAAACGAAAAACAAGAGTTGTAAGAAACTCACCCTTGAAGTCCGTTGATTAAATGGCAACCTTCTCTTGAGCTATTCCCCAAGCTTTGCTTGATCTCTACGAATCCAATCCGCTCCAAGCCCTTGAACGATCCAACGCCGAAAGCACCGCGTCTCTACTTGCCACGCGCCAGAAAAACGATCTGAACAATACTCACCTCGTTATCCTCCAAGGATGCGGCTAGATCAAGGTGAGTAAGCTTGTTATAGATATTAATGAATATCTATCTCTCTCAATATTTCCTCACAAAATTTCTCTAAGAAGTTATGAAGAATGTGAATAAAGAAGAAGATGATGAAGAAGACTTCTCTCTCTCTCTCTCTCTCTCTCTCTCTCTCTCTCCTCTTCCAACCTCACGTATGGAATCAAATGAATGAAGTGAGTTTGATGAGAAGTCTTCCTCTCTTTATTCAATTTCCACTCACATGCAAAACAAATCGACCCATATGATATTTTGCCCCACAAGCCATGTTCCTTAATATAAAAAAGGAAACAACAAGACAATGGGAAGGTGGGTGGAAGGGGTTGGGGCGGCCCATGTAGAAATCGGTCGAGTTCGGTTCGTTTCGGACTCCCGAAAGTCCAAACAGATAAACTCCAATTCCGTTTCGATGTATTTATATCAATTAATTAATTCAATTAATTAAACATATCAAATACAAAATAATATAATTAATTTCTCCAAGAAATAATTATATACATGAATTAAATTAATCACCCAGTAATTTATTTAATTCATTTTGGCCGTAAATCAATTTATCCAATAAATCGATTTAGACATCTAATGTCCTAAATTAGATATCCAATATCTAATATTCATAATGAGAGAATAAGCTCGATTCATTCCGTCGTCAATCCTAATGCGTGACTCGGTAGGTTCGTCTCAGTTAGCAATGGGAGGAACCAAAGAGTAGTAGCACCACCTAGCGAGCCTGGCGGCCTACACCGTACCCCAACTGTGAACGAATGATTGGGATCATTCAAGAACCATTCTGTCGTGAATACCAGTATACGTATAAACCCTTCTTTCAAATGTCCTGATCAAGTTATAGGGTCACGGTCAGTCAAACCCTATCTGTACTTGACTCTATGCATGCGTTAATGCAAATCGAGATCATCGAGCTGTTGTGTATCTAATACAACTAGATCCAATGCTTTGGCCAAAGACTTGTGATCTTATCTGCCAATAACCGCATAGGACATATAACCCGCTCACTAACGGGAGAAAAAATTCTATCTTGGTATTTAGTAGGACCTGCTTCTTGCCCGCCAAGATGCACGTCGAGGTTGACCCCCACCTTCCGCTTTATAGGGTCGAACTACTCTAATGAAAATCTTGACGTAACAAGCACATCCCTACTAAATCCTCAAGTCGAAGGTTCACGAATACCTACCACAACCTTTCGATTCCATCATTGACTGTCCCGGAGTGAAATACATGTGACGAATCGAGGGTGAGTCGGTTAAAGTATACTTATCCAATTAGCATACCTATAATGTGTGGTCCCAATAACCATTAGTGTCTGACAGGCACTCTCCTTGTCAAAGAACACGTCATACAAGTCTTCACATAAACTTAACGCCCAGTCAAGTTTCATAGACTTGCGAATGATTAAGTATTTGAGCTATAAACCTTTCCAGTGCCGACTCCCTTATCCAATAAGGAGTGGAACGCTTTGCTCTCAAATAGACGGACTAGTTTCTATATGTATATTTACGAGTTAGGAATGCCAGTAACTACCAGTAAATAATGAAACATTCATTGCCTTATATTGATGATTTACATAATAACAAGTACAATGCCCTCACTCAACATCCTCTGAGTGGCATTTGAGGACATACTCCTCACACATAGGACAGGGTCGGCATGAAGGATGATGAAAGATGAACGATACTAATCACACGAGGACCCGTATGTTGTCGTATTGGTCTAGCTGTATTTTATTTCCGCTGCAGTATTCTTTCCCCATTGTACGGGAGTGTGTTGTATTCGACCCCTGCGTGGGTATGTATTGTAATTGAGTTGTATGTATTTATTGAAAGACCAAATCGGTCTACTTAGTCATTTTAGCCTTAAAGGCATTGTTGAGTTGTTCGATTTTGTTACCAGCCTGGTAGAACCTTGAGGAAAGGTTCTACAACGTGTAATATCCCTGAGCGGATTGGGGGTATTACAGGTATAATACCTGAGGATGTCCAACTCAATTCACGTCCCAATGTGAATTTGAGACGGTTGAACGGAGTCAAGGATTTCGCCCAGCCAGACTCTCCTAGGACTGCCACAAGAAAAGAGTGATTACATGCTCTTGGCCTCCAAACTATTTTCATCCAGGATGCCGTCAATGCCCTGTACTCCGTGGAAAAAGCTCTTGATTGGCTACACACATCTTCCATTGAAGAAATGACAGGACTGAAGCACGAAGTCTCCCAGGTGATAGAAGCCTTCACTGTCTTGCCACACGTCTTCAAGCAGGCACTGAGCCAATTGCAAGAAAAACAGGAGCAGATCCTGAGAGAAGAGCAATCTAAGCTACGTGTGTTTGAGGCCAAGACAGCATCTGCTCTGATTGAATTCGGTTCCCAGCTTCGAGCCCACGACAAGAAAATTCAAGATATGTCGCAGGTGCTCTCCTCCCTTGTTGAGAAAATGACTAATATTGAGACGAAACAGCATGCTGCTTTGCAAATCCTGGAACGCCTTGATGAAAAGGTGTCATACCTTGATGACGGCAAAAAGGGGGAAGAATCGAGGGAAGCTGCTAGGAGAATGAGGTTGGAGCAAGAGAAAGAAATGTTAGCTCCTTTTGAAGACTCTATCACTGCTGATATTGCCCGTATCACATCTCCAAACGTTAGGATACAGGGTGACCGACCAGAATTCCAGGATCCTAAGTATCCTTGGAAGAGCCTAGTCCGAAAGCCGCAAGCTAGGAACCTCCCGGCCGACCGACAGCCTACTTCTGAAGAGATCAAGAACTGGAGAAGAAATGAACTGCTAAGACACTTTGTTGTTCTTATTAGGGAATCCTCATTATTCAACAGATGCAGGACGGTAAAGGAAGCCGCAGAGGAGTTCAAGAAAAGGCTGGAAGAAGGAACGCTCCCACTACAGTAGCAGATGAAGTCAGAGCACAGAAATGGTGACTTGGTTACCCATCCAGAGGATTGGATCCTAGTCTTTGATAAATCATATGAAGGTCGAGCCTTATATATGAATCGAGATTGGGATGCACATCTAAACTGGTGGAAGGGTACCAAGAATGACACTAAAAGGCCATGGAGGCATTCAGACTACAGGAGTTAAAATTTCCTTGTATTATTTTTTTTGTAATCTTGTTTTGAGAACAGTAAAATTTTGTACTCTTCGTTTTAATACCAATAAAATCTTTGCCTTCCTTGAAAGATTACAACTCGTAATCTACCGTGTTATTGTTTGTTACAAACACTTAAATTTATCCTTGCTGTATTCAAATATGAAACTTATCGTACATACGCTGTAAAGAACTTGTCTGCGAGCAGTTCATAGTTTAAGTTGTATGTATCTAGAATACAATGTAAGATTATGCCTGCGCGTCAGTCATAAGTTTAATCACGAATCATTTTTTATTAAAGCTGAACTTGCCTGCGAGCAGTTCTTAGTATTAGGCTAAATGCTGAAGACCAGAACATTCGAATAGAAGACCAAGAAGTCTGCCCTCCTTCATAATGCTAAATGTGAAAGTTTTGGCATCATCAAGGATGTTTGGATAACATCATAAGGTTTTAAAAGGAAGACTTGGAAGGACTTGGCAAATTATCAAAAAGGGGGAAATTGTTGGGATAACAAACCCTGTATCGAAAAGATCATGACAGAATGTTTTGACAAATATGCCAATCCATCATACAGCAAGCAGCTGTATCGAAAATCTGATCAAAATATATCAACCTGTATCGAAGACTTCTCGTAGCCCCAGCATACAAAATCAATCATACAGCAAAGGAGTCGTATAAAGACTAAGTATGGAAGCTGTCTCGAATCGATAATACAACTATCATTCCATACAGCATCCAAACAGGACAAGAAGGAATCTTTGTCATTCACTAAGTCAAAGTCCCGTTTGAGAAGATATATTAAAATACTAAAGGATAAAGTATTTAAATATCAAGCCGTCAGAGATCATCAATCTAGCGCAAAATCCGGATCGTGTTTTATTCAAACACATCATCCCATTGGAACGGAATCTTGCTCAACGGATTTATATCAACGGATATATTTCAGAAAGCTATATATATCCCTAGCCTTTGAAGATCTATCGACATGCAAACAAACGAACAAATGATCGAGTTTATACGCAAGTGAAACAAGTGCTTACACGAATATTCAGAGCAAACATATCTCCCAAGGCATTCTGCTATTCTGAAAGAAGAGATATACAATGCTCAAAACCGTGAACAACACATCATCAGATAAAAGCTCAGAAAGTCAAAGCTGTTGTTCAAATATTGTTCTAACCTTTGAACAAACCCATCAGCCCTGTGTGGACTGAGAATCCTTGCTCTTCCCGAACTGTGTGTGACGGACTTGCATTGAAGATATGAAGCTTCAGAACTTTGTGTGAAGAAGCCAGTCAAGTGAAAGCTCAAAC
This sequence comes from Orobanche coerulescens, assembly GCA_033398695.1. Lineage (NCBI taxonomy): Eukaryota > Viridiplantae > Streptophyta > Magnoliopsida > Lamiales > Orobanchaceae > Orobanche > Orobanche coerulescens. Next base: position 100,223,707 of record CM065801.1, on the reverse strand, counting down.
CAATCTGTGTGAACGGTTGAAGGCTAAGATCATTATATCAATCTGTGTGAACAATATACTCATTAGGTGTGATTATAAATACCTAGTTGTGTACGTAGTATTTATAATAAACATTTTCACTACTGTGTGGAGGACTAGTGGACGTAGATGGGTTTATCTCGAACCACTTTAATTACTGTGTCAATTACCTTCTGCATTTACTGTTTTTATATTTGTGATTATCTTTAAGTATACATTTGATATCTAGTTGCTGTATTTACAGCAACTTACTTTAACAAGACTTCCGCTACGCACTCAGATTTGAAAAACCGTACAGCTTGTTGTTTAAAACACTCTCCAAGTTGTATCCTGTATACTTTGTTGCCAACAGAGTCTTTCCAGACTTCTTGATAAATTTCTTGAATTTATGCATGAGGAGCGCCATCTCATCTTGTGACAGTATATTATCGTCACTGTCATGATTCTTGTGGGCAGACTTTGATGTGCGGGGCATGCTATGCCTTCTGTTGGATACAGCGGCTAACGCTGTAGTCCTCGCAAGCGATTCTTCAGCATTCTCTCCTATCAATATCATACTCAAATGATTTGAGGTCAGAAAAGAGGTCAAAAGTAGACATGTCATTGACATTGCATGACACATGCATAGCTGTTGTCTTAATATCCCATCGGGCAGGGAGAGATCTGAAAATTTTTAAGTTCTTCTCCTTTTGGGTATAAATTAGCCCAATGCTTCAAGTTCACCAACAATGCCAGTGAATCTGAGGTTAAGCTCCTCAAGAGTTTCATTTGGTTTCATTTCAAAAGATTCGAATTACTGAGTTAGTTTTGAAATTTTGTTTTCTTTGAGAGCTCAGTAACCTCGCAAATCATCTTGAGTTTTTCCCAGATTTCTTTGGCTGTCTTACAGTTCTTTACCTTCAAGAACGTGCCTTTGTCAAGAGTGACAAATAGTGCGTTCTTAGCAACATTGTCGAGGTTGGCACATTTTCGATCATCTGTGGTCCATTGTTCACGCTCTTTCTCGAGCATCTCGACATGAGCTTGGCCTTCAGTCCTTACGGCCGTATTCACCTTCATGATTTTTATGGGGCCTTATTGGATGACATAAAACATCTCTTCACTTATGGCAGCAAGATGAGCTTCTATCCTGATTCTCCAGTCATCAAACTTGTTAATAGAAAACATTGGTACCTTGTTAATCAGTGAGGTATCTATGTCTAAGATTTGGAAAGATAAAGAAGTCTTCAAAAATAAAGTGATTTTAGCATCTGATTCGGTGAAAAATACGACTGGTTCGTTTTAGAATCAACCACTCCGATACCACTTGTTGGCTACTAAGTATACAGAATACTGCTTGGAAAGTGTTTAAGCAACAGGCTATACGATTTTCAAATAGGAGTGCGTTGCAAAAGTCTTGAAATAGTAAGTTGTTGTTAATACAGCAACTTGGTTTTCTCCTGTTTGGTTGGTGCGTACAGGGTATGCAGTGTATACTTGTAAAATAATCACAGTTGTGAAAACAATGAGTGCAGAAGGTAAATGACACGCTGTTTTAAAGTGGTTCGAGGGAAACCCCTCTACGTCCACTGGTCCTCCACACAGGATTGAAAATGTTTATTATAAACACTATGTACACAACTACGTGTCTATAATCAAACCTATCCTTGTATCATTCACACAGATTGATACAAAGACTGTCACTTTCAACCGTTCACACAGATTGGTAAAAGCTAACTTCTTGGATTGCTTCTTCATACACAGTTCCAAAGTTTCGTCTTATTCGTCCCACACAGGTCGTAATAACTTCTTTAGTTCACACAGAACTAGGATTTTACTCAAAGGTAAAAGGTAAACTAACCAGGTAAGAACAACAACTTGACTATAAAGATCTTGAGCTGATGATGGCTGTTCTTGATTGACCTAGTGTTTTTCTTCTTTTCAGATATGAATAATACTAGAAGAAATATACTTTGCTCTTGTAAGATTGATCTGATGATAATGAATATTCAGTCGATAGATCGTTCGCGTATTGCTTGTAAGCTTGTATATCTTGGGTGAATTGATCTTCAAACTCTGGGGTATATATAGCCTCTGAATAGATCCGTTGGAAATAGATCCATTGAGCCCATAGTCTGTTTCAATGTGTTGATTGATTTGAATAAAACATGATCCGGTTTTTGCTCCTTCATTTAAGATCTATGTCGGCTAGTATTTAAATACTTTATCCAGTCAGTATTTAAATACTTCTTTTCAACTAGTAGTTTGACTTTTGTGTATAAAGCAGATTCCGTTTCAACAGTCTTCAGTCCTGTTGGATAAGTGTTGAAGGACTCAACACTTACACCTTGCTTGCTGTATCCAACATGATGTTGTAGCTGAAGGTTCTTTTAGTGTTGCTGTATGGAAAGATGTTGTATGAATATTTCAGGACAACTTCCATACTTGGTATCATATCGACTGATTAGCTTCTTGTTGTATGATGCCTCTTTATAAAACTCGATATAGGATTGTTTATCCCAACAATTTCGATCGTCTTCGGGACAGCTGCTTGCTGTATGTTGGCACTATATCAAAACTTCGATACAGGATTGTTTATCCCAACAGATAAGAAATCAACCTTTCTATCTTTCTATCGGTACTAGAAATACCTCACTTGGATTTGGATGTCAGACCCATTATCCAATAACACCGAATCAATCTATAATCCTTTTTTTTCTCTCGTGTATGGTTGAGTGAATTAAACACTCGAACTCTTATCAATTAAGCTCGATTACAACCAAAATAATGTATATGGCAATATCAGATGTATATAGGATTTGCTTGAAGTTGTTGTAAGGTGAATACTATATGAAGTGGTATTTTTAGGCTTCAAAGACTAAATTAGCCGCTGGTTACTACCTTCTTCATAACATATGCTATACTTCACCGTAACGTACGTTAAGCCTTTAGCATACATGTTGCGTATGTTATTTGCTGTCTGATTCAGTCCAGTAGCTTCTGACTCTTCATTAGCATACGTTAATGTTTTTCTATTGCGTACGTTAATCTCCATATATCCGTTGCATGCTTATTGACATTCTAGAATCAATCCAACAGATTGATTTATTTGAATTCTAAATTCAACTGACATAGCGTACGTTATTATATGCTCTTACGTACGTTAGTCTCATGTTCATAGCGCACGTTTCTCTTCATGCATTGTGTGAGTTAGCCATGCCATACTCGACTGTCTTCAGCTGAGTCTTCGTTTCGTACGTTAGTATTTTTGCTTAGCATACATTAAGCTTGAATTATGCTTCATTTCATTGTATTTCTGTCCAGCTTTCGTTTCTTCAACATCTTCTTGATTCATTATTGTTGTTTTTTTTGTTTATCAACTTATCATCAGAACCTCAATTTGAATATATAGAATAAAATATTCCAACGATCTCTCCCTTTTTGATGATGACAAAACAACAATCCTTGATGAGATTTTTACCTGCAAAAAATACAGTAAATAATACAGATCAAAGTTATTGGCTTTGCCTGTTTTGTTAGTTTTATTCTCCCATCGTACCTTCTCCGTCTTCTCTCACTTTATTATTTTTCCCACTATATCTCCTCATTTTCTCTCCCTTTTTGTCATTAGCAAAAAGCTTGTTCAATCGTTAACATGATACCAATTATTTTGCAAACAAATGGGTAAAAGCTCCCCCTAAAAATACTATCTCCCCCTGAAAATACTAACTCCCTGTGAGTTAAATACCAGTTTATTTGAATAATTAATTTTGAATTTTGGGGAACCAACTGACTTTTGGTCGTTTTTCATTTGGCAAAAAGACGATGTTTGGTATTATGGTTCCTTTTGGAATCCATATTTTCTTTATTTTTATCGTTCTTCTTGGACATTTACAATTAGTAATATGATGCCCGATTTTCAAATATTTACCACAATTGGGTATTTTTAAATTTAAGGATTCACTTTTATCACTTGGTTTCAACAGAGAGTAATTTTTCAAATTTCTCATTTTTGAGAGATAATTTATTCGGTAAATCTTTAAGTTTGTTTTGAACTCTTAATAAATCATTTTTCAATTTATTCTCTTTCACTAAGCATAGAGAATGATTATTTTCAATAATTTTCTATTTTTCTTATATTTTGGAAATTTCTTCTCCCAATATTTTATTTTTCATTTTATGGGATTTATTATCTTTCAGTGAATTTTAAAAATGAAATATCTGGAATTTGTACTACTATTATTTAATGTTATTTTATTCGAGTTATGATGTACATCGTGGAATCTGTACAGTATGGATAAAATAATTGAAGGACTGAGACATCTGTATTGGTATAATTGTCGTACTTGCTCGACAATTGCATTTAAGGAGTATATGTATTCAGTATGTCACTTATGCGTATCTAGTATATCGAGACATTAGACAAGAATAGCTGAAAATGGTTAAGTACAGCCACGTTAGCGCACGCTGCGATGTATACATAGCGCACGCTAATATGCAGTCTTAGCGCACGCTAAAGGCGAAAGATAGCGCACGCTAGTTCATAACAGATCAGAAGGAATCTACGTGTGGACCCGGCTACTTTTGGTGCATGTTCCGACAAGGTCAACGGATGTTTTCTACGAAGGATTAGCGCACGCTAAGCATGAGGCTTAACGCACGCTAATTGTAGATCGGTCAAAAGGAATCTCGGCTTTGTTGGGTGCTTTTGGCGTGTGGACCCATCTTCGGAGTATGCAGACAAACGAGTCAACTATGAGTAGCGCACGCTATGGTCGGACACTCGCGTATTCTAAATAGAGGCATTTACGTATGTCATTGCATGGGCATTGCATACGTAAATCATTGTACGAAGTAAGGCAGTAGCCTCTGGACTTCGATAGCGCACGCTATCAAGGAAGGATAGCGCACGCTAGGGTTGTAGCGCACGCTAAATACAAGATGTAGCGCACGCTAATAACGTACAGTATATATATATATATATGTGCAGTTGGGCATTTATTGTCATTTTTGTCCATTTCTTCATGTGAACCGATAGAGAGAGTTCTTAGAGAGAAGTTTGAGGTTCCAAACACTTGAGTTGATCGTTCCTAACAACATTTAGTTGTTGGAAGTGATTGATAATGGATTCAACCTTGAGAATCAACCCATTTATTTGAAGAGGTAATTGGAGTTTGTTTTGGGTTGAATATTGATGTTCTTGAGTTTATGATTATCATATAAACAAGGTGATAAGTATGACTATGAGATAGATTACCAGATTATAATGATGTTGTTGTTGATATAAGGATATTGATATGATTCTTGTGGTTTGAATTGTGTTGTTCGTTTTCTTGAGATAAGTTGGTTAATCCTTCTCCTCATTTTCAGTGTTGATGTTATTGTTGACGATTGCTCCCTGTAATAATAGATTATGGAAGTGTTGTTATGGTTCTTGGTGTTCATGATGTTGATATTGAGGAAGAAGATGATATATGGATATATATATGACTTGGATTATGAGTTGGATGATTGTTTACATGTTAAAGGACATCGGATTACGTTGTTTTGATGACTATGAACATGGTTTCGGATATAAACTTGGATTGGGTGATTAGAACTAATATTATGTTGATTATAGTGGTCAATTTCGTATGTTCTTGATAAGGTATGGATCATGATGATGAGATTAAATTTGGAAAGAATGTGATTGATCTTGGGGTATAATTTCCTTTACATTCGTATCCGTAATCGCAGGGTGTTAAGTCGATACTTGTAAGGCATGCAATTGTATAACATTAGCACACGCTAGCCGACTGGCTAACACATGCTAACTGAAGTGACTTCGCCCACGCTACGGTATGTGATTAATGTGCGCTAAGTGGACAGGCAGTTTAGTATATCGTGTTGTGGTTATGAATTCGTGCTGGTTTGAGTTGTATTGTTCAGACTATGTTTAACCGAGATATTGTAGAACCGTTGGGTTTGTTGATAGGTTATATCGGTTGTTAATTATTATCGAACTTGTTTTTTATCAATTATTGTAATAGGTTGAGATTATTGATCGGAGATTATAATCATGCTTTACGGTCGTGTTCGAGAATGTTCGTAGATTGCTTTGGTCAGGACTGAGGAGTTTGTAGACAAATGAAATGAGATTGGTAGCGGCTTCATCATCGTCGTGTCGTATCAAGGCAAGTTATTACTTGCTCAGTTTATAATGTTTAATGAATGGTTTCAGTTTCATTTCGTTTTTGATGCATATAGCAATGATTATTGTTGTGAACTCTGGAGATTTTGGGTTGTATGTTGTTTTCCGATTTTTGGGAGTTAAATCATAATGTATATGATTTTCATTTATTATTGGTATGCTGTAGTATTGAGGATACATTGTGGTAAAGACGAGTATATGAGTTATCTACGGTCCGTGATATCTTGAATCATCGAACATTGAGGATAATCGTCTTATTTGATTTTGTTTTAATGTTGATGATTTCGATCTTGCATAGTGTCGTTCATGTTATTGATTCATATGTTGTTCATGTTGATGAACATATTGATCTACATGTGTGTATGCATAGTCGTGTTGTGTGTGTTGTATTCGGTCTGATGGGATCGATCTATGATGAGGGTGCTGGATTAGATGTCCACCTCGTGTTGATCCGACGGGATCATCTTGGGATCTATGCTGTGCGTGCTTGATCATTGGATGGGTTTTTCCTCCTCGTGTTGGTCCGACGGGATCATCTTGGGATCTATGGTGAGGGCGCTGGATTATTGGATTACCATATGTTGTGTTAATAGAATCATGAGGATTTGCATTGTTGGTTTTATCATGCGTTGTTATTGTGCATATGTATATTGTTTGTTATCCACCTCGTATTGGTCTTTCAGGATCATCTTGGGATCTATGCTGTGTGCACTGGCTCATCGGATTTCCATAAGTATACATTGTTGTTATTTATGTGAGCATATTGACGTTGTCATACGAGTATGCATTTGTAGGTCTTGTGTTAGGACCATGTCCATATGTGGTATTGATCTGATCTCAGATTAGACTGACGTTCTTGTTGTGATATTTTGTATCTTGAGTATGTTCTGTATTTCCCTTGGTATTTGTCTTTGATGGACAATCGATTATCGTGTTGAAATGTGATGATGTTACCTGATGGATTGGGTTGGACAAAGTTAGTAAATTTCGTAACAGTGAGTTATTATAATGTTTTGAGAACCTTGGGTATTGTTGAGATATCGTACAGATATTTCGGTATTAGCTTATGGTGTTGTTAAGGATACAAATCGTGGATTTTCGTAAAGTAATGGCGGTAAGATTACATCGGTAGTATTCTTACTTAGTATCTCACTGGTATGTAATTATTGACGTGATGTGACAGTTATCATTGTTGAGTATTATGGCTGACCCCATCGTGGGCTTTCTTTTTAGGTTCTTGAAATATCAAGCTTGTATCGGTCGTGGAGAGATGAGCTTCCTGAAGGATACTGGCTAGGGCATGTATTTGTGTGTTGAGTTTCCTGATCAGTTGTTGTATTCTGCTGCTAGAGTATATTTAATCATTTGTCTTTTCCGCTACGTGGGTATTTTTAAACGGCCTTTTGGTATCTGGTAACTTAAGTTACTTTGGAAATCGTTTTCTAATATATTTTGTTGGTACGTGTAAGCGATAGCTTAACGTATGTTTTTAAACTTTTGAGTTTTGCTATTTCAGGCCTTGTGGTTTCAAATGAGATTTTTACGACAGTTTTGTTAAACGAATTTTATTAAGTCTTCGAATGTTTTTAATAGATAATACCATCGTTAGCCTCTTGGGAATTTATAATAATTGCGAAAATTTCCTTCAGCCTTGTGGGTTCCGTTTTGGGGCCCTAGGCGCAGTAATATTCCCGGATGTCTCTAGGGGTGTTACAGAATATGGTATCAGAGACTAGATTGAGAAAACCTACGCAGTCGTGTCGAGTTAAGTCGTGCTTTTGTCGCGTCATTCGAGTTGTCAATTGATGAATTCTAGAGCCCTAGGTTTTATTGTTCACTCGGGCTTGTGCGTTATGTGATTTACCAGTGTGGTACTGGGGTTGTTGTAAACTTTTCCAAATGGTATTAACGTGTTTCTTCGGATAGAGATGTGTTGTGTTCTCGAGTTGAACTATGTTTGAAAAATGTGTGTTTTGAAAATATTTGTGTCAATTATTTTCTAGAGTTGATACATGTGCTAGTATCACGGGGAATCATAGGCTTCACGATCCGTAAGTATTTGGATTTTTGAATTTCATTGAGATTTATTGCCGTTCTAAGTTGATATGCTTTGAGATTTAGAAATATATTATGCGTCACAGTATGAGGTGACAAAGTTGAGACAGGATTGATGATCTTAAGATGTTATGATTTTGGAAATCAATATGTCGGTTAAACTTTGGAACGGAGTTGTGCATTTGGGAGAAATGTTGTGGGTGGTTGAGAAAAACATGTAGTCATACTAGTTCATTTTGAGATATATGAAACTATTTTTGAGCATTTGAAAATGATAATTTTCAAAATGAATGTCTTATGGATGTTTTACGGAAAATGATTTTTGGGCCGAGACCCAATCAATTTTGAAATAGTTTTATAACTCGGGAATTGGGGTCCCGAAGGGTTTTCTACATTATAAACTTCTTGTAATGTGAAACGGGATTTAGACTGAGACCTAATGTTTTAAAAAGGCTTTTCTGTTTTCTTAAAACTCCCGAGATTTGTAAAATACTTTACCAATCGTTTATCTATTTTATTACTACCTTTCGGGGGTTTAGTTTATTTGTTCAAATGAAACTTCTTGGGTGGTCTTTTGCTTTGTTTGATTTGTTGATGATTCAATGTTTTGTCATAGAATAGTTGAGGTGATCCAGGATGGGTTAGTGGTTGACGTTGCGAGTCATATGTGGAAAATGAGTTTTTATCGGAGTCTATATATTGAGATTTTGGAACTCTATCGAGTGGTTTTCCGATGGAATGTCAGTGGATTTGGTGATGAGCCAAATTGGTATATAGAAGTATGGATGTGGTCAATAATTTGCATAATTTCATTTTATCGCGTGTATTCGTAAAGAATTATCATCGAGAACTTGACATAAGATAGCCGATTTAATTTTTCGGAAATTGATTTCGTGGTCATACAAATATTTATGTTTTGAGTTTTGAAAATTTTGAAAGAACTTTTGAAAATTTGTCTTCTTGACAAGACTATATGATTTCAAACTGGTTTTGAAAATGTGATTGATATACATACGCTTTTAGTGCATAATGCATATCATGGTGAAGTTAGGAATGTGACTCACAAACTGGATAATACATCAGTATGGTATGATGAAAAGAAATTCGAGCTTTAGTATGGTAGTTTGGTTATCCAGGGATGATGGGTTGATTGATCGGATAAGAGAAATATATTGTGTGTTGTAGATTCATGCACAAAATATGATTTTGGAACTTTAGATTTTGTGAAACCGGGACATATGTGTTGTGTGGCTCTATTGATGTGGTAGTAGCGCGATTTTACCATAGTGATTTTTGAATTATTTCTTTGTAAGTATAGATTTGGGGATGGTGACCCTAGGATGGTTGTTTTTGGATATTGATTGGTCGTTCCCACTCTATGTATGATTGGGTATGTTCGTCGGTTTGTGATTGGTTGTTCGTATACCGAGAGGTATGTTCACCAGTCGGGTGTGTTTCCTTGAGATCCACTGCATGTGATTGGTGTAAAGTTTTGAGAATTTTATTTGTCTGTATATCTGTCTCGGTGGTTCTGTATTGATCGTGTTGGAACTTACCGTTTGTGGGTATTCTCAATTATCGTTGATCGTTCGTTGACGATATTGGAATTTATCATATCGATGATATACTCGGTTGTGTTTTGACTTTTGGATGGTCATAGTAGAGTTTATCATGTTGATGATGTTGGTATATTAAATCGGATATTTGCGCCGTTTTGTGCGGAAGCGAAAATAAATTGCGGAAAATAAATTACACAAGGATTTATAGAGGTTCGGCTATTAACGAAGCCTACGTCCTCTCTCGATGTATCTTTTTCTTTAGGATTAAGATCAAAACCTCTACGCCTCTCTTCTATCGGTCGAGGGATTACCGTTACAAGCTCGTCTTCTATCGGTCTGAGTAAAACCGTTTTTTCTTTTCTATTGGATAAGGAATCAACCACTCTAGCTTTCTATCGGTACTAGATAAGCCTCACTAAGATAGCGATTGTGATTCTAACAATGCCGGATCCTTGATCCTAATAACACCGAATCAAATCGTATCTTTTCTTTTTCTCACTCGTGTATGATCTTGTGTATAACATTCAATCACTCTTAATTAAGCTCAAGAACAACAACTATAATGTTTACAATGATATAACACGTATGTATGCTTTGCTCAATGTTGTTGTATGGAATAATACCAACTCCTTGGTATTTATAGCCTTCCTTCCATAAACTAGCCGTTGCTGCCAGTTGACTAGCTAGTGTGCGCTAGCTCTTCCTTCTTAGCGTGCGCTATCTCACATTTTTGCTTTAGCGTGCGTAATTTCTTTCACGTAGCGTGCATTAACAACTTTATGTTTCAGTCCAGTGGCTACTGTCCTTGATAGTTAGCGTGCGCTACCACTTCCTTTGTAGCGTGCGCTAATACAATATATCCGTTGCATGATTTGTCAAAGTATCCGTTTGATATGCTGACTTTGACCTGCTTTTCCCAACGTTCTGATTGACTTGATTCAAACTGCTTAGCGTGCGCTAATCCTTCATTGTAGCGTGCGCTAATGCTGATTTCATTACATACGTCATTATGTGTTTGAATTCCTTCACAACGGTAACAAGACTTCGATAGCGTGCGTTAATGATAACGTGTAGCGTGCGCTATCTCATCAGCTGACTTCACTTCAGCTTACTTCGAACTTGGCTGATATGTAGTTGACTCCTTGTTAGCGTGCGCTAACATTTATGTCTTAGCGTGCGCTAGACATGCATTATGCTCAGCTTTTTGCGTTTTCGTTTGCTTCGTCGTTTTGCTTCGCCTCGATGTTGTTTTGTTGTTTAGCAACTTTAATCATCAAAACACAAATTAAATAATGTGTGTAATAAATATTCCAACAATCTCCCCGTTTTTGATGATTACAAAACAACTCTTGAATTGGATAAAATCTGTAAAAATATAATATATGTATATATATACGAATCAAAGTTTTCGGCTTTGATCATTTCGTTAGTTCCTCCAATTCTCTCTTTTCGACATCTCCTTTCCTTTTCAACTTCTTCGTTTTTCACTTTTCAATTTTTCAACTCCCCCTATTTGTATGCTTTTCTTTTCTTTTCGACTTCTTCGATTTTTTTCATTTTTATATCAATTCATCTTCTTCTGCGTTTTATCTCAATTCATGATCTTCTCCCCCTTTTTGTCTTCATCAAAAAGTATAAAAATATAGAGTATATCAAATGAAATATAAATATGCATGATACCAATTTATGCATTAATAAGGGTATAAGCTCCCCCTGAGAATATTATTTCTCCCTAAAAATTATTCCTTCTCCCCCTTTGTAAAATATCATTTGTTAAAATTTATTTTTGGGGATCCAACCTATAGTTGATTTTTCTTTTGAAACGTAGACGATATTTGAAATGTTTGTTCCTTTAGGAACCCAAATCTTTTTAATTTTTATCGTCCGTCTTGGGCTTTTGCAATTTGATATGTGATGCCCGATTTTCAAACATTTTTCGCATCGGGGTATTTTGAAACTAACGGATTCGTTTTTCGAACGTGGTTTGAATCCTAACCCCTCTTTATTTAGAGTATATTTTTGAACACATAACATTTGTTCAAATTTATCGTTGCCGCACGAGAATTTCTTTGTTAAAATTTTTAGTTCATCTTGAACTTTTAAAAGATCATTCTTTAAAATATTCTCGTTTTCAATGCATTTCGAATGATCGATCTCGACAAATTTCCCTATTTCAAGTATTTTGGAATTTTCGATTTCCAAAGTTTTATATTTAGACTTGAGGGATTTAATTTCATTTAAAGCATTTTGATAGTCTGTATGTAATAACTCGAATGCTTCGAAGAGTTCGTCGTAGGAGTTACTTACTTGGCTTTCGACGTCACTATCGTCGAATGAACTCCGGGCCATGAGCGCGAGATTATTTTGGTCAAGAAAATCTTCATCGGGATCTTCGTCTCTCCATGTTGCGATTAAAACCTCCTTTTGCTTTACTCGACAGTTCTTGGCAAAGTGGCCTGGTTTACCACATAATCGACAGGTGTTGTCGGGTTTCTTCGATTCGCCCGCTTGGATGTCCTTTTTTCTCCGGTTTAATAAGTATTGGACTTATTAATATTCTTGGCATAATATGCCATTTCTTCGTCGCTGTCGTCCACCGTAATTTCTTCTTTCTTTCTCGTCACCTTAGCCTTGAAGGCTATCGACTTCTCCTTCGGTTTCGGTTTGGCATTCCGATACCAATTGTTGGTATATTAAATCGAATATTTGCGCCGTTTTGTGCGGAAGCGAAAATAAATTGCACAAGGATTTATAGAGGTTCGGCTATTAACGAAGCCTACGTCCTCTCTCGATGTATCTTTTTCTTTAGGATTAAGATCAAAACCTATACGCCTCTCTTCTATCGGTCGAGGGATTACCGTTACAAGCTCGTCTTCTATCGGTCCGAGAAAAACCGTTTTTCCTTTTCTATTGGATAAGGAATCAACCACTCTAGCTTTCTATCGGTACTAGATAAACCTCACTAAGATAGCGATTGTGATTCTAACAATGCCGGATCCTTGATCCTAATAACACCGAATCAAATCGTATCTTTTCTTTTTCTCGCTTGTGTATGATCTCGTGTATAACACTCAATCACTCTTAATTAAGCTCAAGAACAACAACTATAATGTTTACAATGATATAACACGTATGTATGCTTTGCTCAATGTTGTTATATGGAATAATACCAACTCCTTGGTATTTATAGCCTTCCTTCCATAAACTAGCCGTTGCTGCCAGTTGACTAGCTAGCGTGCGCTAGCTCTTCCTTCTTAGCGTGCGCTATCTCACATTTTTGCTGTAGCATGCGTAATGTCTTTCACGTAGCGTGCGTTAACAACTTTATGTTTCAGTCCAGTGGCTACTGTCCTTGACAGTTAGCGTGCGCTACCACTTCCTTTGTAGCGTGCGCTAATCCAATATATCCATTGCATGATTTGTCAAAGTATCCGTTTGATATGCTGACTTTGACCTGCTTTTCCCAACGTTCTGATTGACTTGATTCAAACTGCTTAGCGTGCCCTAATCCTTCATTGTTGCGTGCGCTAATGCTGATTTCATTGCATACGTCATTCTGTGTTTGAATTCCTTCACAACGGTAACAAGACTTCGATAGCGTGCGTTAATGATAATGTGTAGCGTGCGCTATCTCATCAGCTGACTTCACTTCAGCTTACTTCGAACTTGGCTGATATGTAGTTGACTCCTCGTTAGCGTGCACTAACATTTATGTCTTAGCGTGCGCTAGACATGCATTATGCTCAGCTTTTTGCGTCTTCGTTTGCTTCGTCGTTTTGCTTCGCCTCGATGTTGTTTTGTTGTTTAGCAACTTTAATCATCAAAACATAAATTAAATAATGTGTGGAATAAATATTCCAACAGATGATATACTTGACTGTGTTTTGGCCTTTGGATTGGTCGTATTGGAGTTTATCATGTCAATGGTATTCTCGGATAATTTATTGAATGATCATTGTTAATGATCGTATAAGCGTTCGAATTTTGTGTTGTTGTTTCGGGATTGGTTGCCACTATTTTGGGCAGTTGTTTCACAGATGTATCGGGTATTATTGGTTTTTAGCTGGATTGGGACTTGATTGTGTAATCAGGCAGACAAGATTTGACATGGATAGATTATTTCATCCTAAGATGATATATTTTGTTGGGACTCATGGAATTGTGATTGTTAGCATGTTCAGGCTTTAAGAGGGAATCACTTTCTAGTATCTCAGGAGATCGTCGACTTTGCGCATATGTAAGTATACTGTTTTGATTATTCGCTTATAATGATGATTGATCGTTGTCGTGATGGGTTCGGGATATTTTGGTTAAGCGGTTTGTTTTTTATGACGAATTGCAAGTTTCGAGGACGAAACTTATTTTAAGTGGTGTAGTATGTAATATCCGGAATTTCTACTACTATTGTTTAATGTTACTTTATCCGAGTTATGTTGTATAGCATGGAATCTGTACAGTATGGATAAAATAATTGAAGGACTGAGACATCTGTATTGGTATAATTGTTGTACTTGGTCGACAGATGCATTTAAGGAGTATATGTATTCAGTATGTCATGTATGTGTATCTAGTATATCGAGACATTGGACAAGAATAGATGAAAATGGTTAAGTACAGCCACATTAGCGCACGCTACGATGTATACATAGCGCACGCTAACGTGCAGTCTTAGCGCATGCTAAAGGCGAAAGATAGCGCTCACTAGTTTAGAACAGATCAGAAGGAATCTACGTGTGGACCCGGCTACTTTCGGCGCATGTTCCGATAAGGTCAACGAATGTTTGCTACGAAGGATTAGTGCATGTTAAGCATGAGGCTTAATGCACGCTAATTGTGGATCGGTCAAAAGGAATCTCGGCTTTGTCGGGTGCTTTCGGCGTGTGGACCCATCTTCGGAGTATGCAGACAAACGAGTCAACTATGAGTAGCGCACGCTATGGTCGGACACTCGCGTATGCTAAATAGAGGCATTTACATATATTATTGCATGGGAATTGCGTACGTAAATAATTGTACGAAGTAAGGCAGTAGCCTCAGGACTTCGATAGCGCACGCTATCAAGGAAGGATAGCGCACACTAGGGCTGTGGCGCACGCTAAATACAAGATATAGCACACGCTAATAACGTACAGTATATATATATATATATATATATATGTGTGTGTGTGTGTGTAGTTGGGCATTTTTTGTCATTTTCGTCTATTTTTTCATGTGAACCGATAGAGAAAGTTCTTAGAGAGAAGTTTGAGGTTCCAAACACTTGAGTTGATCGTTCCTAACAACATTTGGTGCTTGGAAGTGACAGAATGGATTCAACATTGAGAATCAACCCATTTCATTGAAGAGGTAATTAATATTCACTTTGGATTTCGTTTTGGATTGCATATTGATGTTCTTGAGTTGATGATTATCATATAAACAAGTTGATAAGTATGATTATGAGATGGATTACCGGATTAGAATGATGTTGTTGTTGATATAAGGATATTGATATGATTCTAGTGGTTTGAATTGTGTTGTTCGTTTTCTTGAGATAAGTTGGTTAATCCTTCTCCTCGTTTTTGGATGTTGATGTTATTGTTGATGATTACTCCCTGTAATGATAGATTATGGAAGTGTTGTTATCGTTCTTGGTGTTCATGATGTTGCTATTGAGGAAGAAGATGATATACGGATATATATGACTTGGATTATGAGTTGGATGATTGTTTACATGTTAAAGGATATCGGATTATGTTGTTTTGATGACTATGAACATGGTTTCGGATATAAACTTGGATTGGATGATTAGAACTACTATTATGTTGATTATTGTGGTCGATTTCGTATGTTCTTGATAAGGTATGGATCATGATGATGAAATTGAATTTGGAAAGGATGTGATTGATCTTAGAGTATAATTTCCTTTACATTCATATCCGTAATCGCAAGTTGTTAAGTATATACTTGTAAGGCATGCAATTGTATAACTTTAGCGCACGCTAGCCGACTGGCTAACGCACGCTAACTAAAGTGACTTAGCGCACGCTACGGTATGTGATTAACGTGCGTTAAGTGGACAGGCAGTGTAGTATATCGTGTTGTGGTTATGAATTCGTGCTGGTTTGAGTTGGATTGTTCAGACTATGTCTAACCGAGATATTGTAGAACCGTTAGGTTTGTTGATCGGTTATATCGGTTGTTAAATGTTATCGAACTTGTTGTTTATCGATTATTGTAATAGGTTGAGATTATTGATCGGTGATTAGAATCATGCTTTGCGGTCGTGTTCGAGAATGTTCGTAGATTGATTTGGTTGGGACTGAGGAGTTGGTAGACGAAGGCAATGAGATTGGTAGCGGCTTCATCATCGTCGTGTCGGTATCAAGGTAAGTTATTACTTGCTCAGTTTATAATGTTTAATGAATGCTTTTAGTTTCATTTTGTTTATGATGCATATAGCAATGATTATTGTTGTGAACTCTGGAGATTTTGGATTGTATGTTGTTTTCCGATTTTTGGGAGTTAAATCATAATGTATATGATTTTCATTTGTTATTGGTATGCTAGAGTATAGAGGATACATTATGGTAAAGACGAGGGTACGAGTTATCTATGGTCCGTGATATCTTGAATCATCGAACATTGAGGATAATCGTCGGTGATGGCTTCGACATCGCGATTTCTCCTGAAGGACTCGGGGCAAGCGTCTTAATTTATTTGATTTTAATGTTGATGATTTCGATAATGCATAATGTCGTTCATGTTATTGATTCATTTGTTGTTCATGTTGATGAACATATTGCTTTGCATATGTGTATGCATAGTCGTGTTGTGTGTGTTGTATTCGATCCGATGGGATCGTGTGATCTATGCTGAGGGCGCTGGATCAGATGTCCACCTCGTGTTGATCCGACGGGATCATCTTGGGATCTATGCTGAGGGCGTTGGATCATTGGACGGGTTTTTCCACCTCATGTTGGTCCGACGGGATCATCTTGGGATCTATGCTGAGGGCGCTGGATTATTGGATTACCTTGTGTTATGTTGATGGAATCATGAGGATTTGCATTGTTGGTTTTATCATGCGTTGTTATTGTGCATATCTATATTGTTGGTTATCCACCTCGTGTTGGTCTTTCAGGATCATCTTGGGATTTATGTTGTGTGCACTGGATGATCGGATTTCCATAAGTATACATTGTTGTTATTGATGTGAGCATATTGACATTGTCATACGAGTATGTATTTGTAGGTCTTGTGTTAGGACCATGTCCATATGTGGTATTGATCTGATCTTGGATAACACTGACGTGATTGTCGTGGAATTTCGTATCTTGAGGTACGTTCTATATTTCCGTTGGTATTTGTCTTTGATAGACAATCGATTATCATGTTGAGATGTGACGATGTTACCCAATGGATTGGGTTGGACAGAGTTAGTAAATTTCGTAACAGTGAGTTATGATAATATTTTGACAAACTTGGGTATTGTTGAGATACCGTACAAATATTTTGATATTAGCTTATTATGTTGTTAAGGATACGAATCGTGGATTTTCGTAAAGTTATAGCGGTAAGATTACATCGGTAGTATTCTTACTTAGTATCTCACTGGTATGTAATTATTGACGTGATGTGACAGTTATCATTGTTGAGTATTATGGCTGACCCCATCGTGGGCTTTCTTTTTAGGTTCTTGGAATATCAAGCTTGTAGCGGTCGTGGAGAGATGAGCTTCCCGGAGGATACTTGCTAGGGCATGTATTTGTGTGTTGAGTTTCCTGATCAGTTGTTGTATTTTGCTGCTAGAGTATTTTTAATCGTTTGTCTGCGTGAGTATTTTTAAACGGCCTTTTGGTATCTGGTAACTTAAGTTACTTTGGAAATCATTTTCTAAACTATTTTGTTGGTACGTGTAAGCGATATCTTAACGTATGTTTTTAAACTGTTGAGTTTTGGCATTTCGGGCCTTGTGGTTTCAAATGAGATTTTTACGACGGTTTTGTTAAATGGATTTTATTAAGTCTTCGAATGTTTTAAATAGATAATACCGTCGTTAGCCTCTTGGGCATTTGTAAATATTTGCGAAAATTTCCTTCAGCCTTGTGGGTTCTATTCTGGGGCCCACGGTGCTGTAATATTCCCGGATAGCTCTGGGGGTGTTACAAAAAATCCGTATGTAATTGTTCGAAAGCATTAAAAAAGTCGTCTTGAGATGACGTACTTACATCGCTTTTGTCGTCACTATTGTCAAACGAGCTTCTTGCCATGAGTGAGATTATTTTGAATGTTTTCATCTTCATCTTCTTCGTCACCAGGTGGCTATTAGCACTTCCTTCTTAGAAGTCGAGCCACGACAATTTTTCGCAAAGTGGCCGCTTTTTCCACAATTTCGACAATTATTATCAAACCAATTTCACTCATTCCGGATCTTCTCTGGTTTAATAAGTTTTGATACTTATTGATGTTTTGGGCATAAAATGCCGATTCTTCATCATCGTCATCAACGAGGATTTTTTCTTCATTTCTAGATATCTTTTTAGATTTTAAAGCTATCGTTTTCTCCTTGGGTTTTGACTTGACATTTCGAGATTTAAGCATAATCTCGTAGTTGATTAGCGAGCCGACAGGGCGCTCAAATCAAGAGTATTGAGATCTTTAGATTCCATGATAGCCGTAACCGTCCCATCCCATTCACAAGGTAGGGATCGTAATATTTTCTTCACTTCTTCACTACTTGATAATGGTTTTCCAAAACAAGCTAGTCCATTTGTGATGACCGAAAGTTGGTCGAGCATGTTTGTTATGGACTCGTCATTCTACATCATAAATAATCCATAGTCATGGAGAAGCATATTGATATTCGTCTTCTTGACTTGATTCGTTCATTCATGAGTTACCTCTAGCATTTTTCAAATTTCTTTGGAACTATCACACGAGGGAATACGATTGTGTTCTTCCAGATTTAAACCACAATAAAGCAATTGTGCTGCTTTGTTATTGTAATGATCATTTTTTCAATCTGTATCATTGTATTCTTCAAAGCTTTTAAGAGAGCCGTCGACTTTTGTAGGAATCTTTGGACCAAAGCATATTACCTTCCAAAGCTCGATATCATAGGCTTGAATGAAGATTGACATCTTTTTCTTTCATATAATGAAATTTGATCCATCAAAAGAATAGAGGTTAGTTTAAGGCGAGGCCTTCGACCGAGGCATAACGAAGCGCCATTTGATCTTTTTCTCCTCGTATGTTAAGCTGAATATAAGAAATACCCGCTCTGATACCAATTATTGGGTTGGTACCGCCACTATAAGGGGGGTTTAATAGTGCAGTTAAGAATATAGAATTTTTTTGCGGTTGCGGAAGCGATAAAATGCGGAATATAAATGACACAAAGATATATAGAGGTTCTGTTGGGATAAACATTCCTGGTTTGATAATTGCCAACATACAGCAAAGTGGTCTCAAAGGAGTCAGAATCATGTTAAGTATAGAAGCTGTTAGAACTCGTCATACAGCCCCAACATACAGTAGAGAGATCTTCTAAACAGTTCATCCTACAGAGCCTTCCTCATAGAGCAAGAGACGTAATATGTGTTGGACATAGCATAAAGGCTTAAAGTGTTTTACTTAGGAAAAGCAAAACACATCTATAGTACTGAATATAAAAAGCTTTAAACCGTTTTGAGATAAACTTTGTTTATTCATAAAGTATTCACGGTTAAAACAGTATTTATTGCTGAAAGGACATCATTTAATGCAGTTGGAGAGAAACAAGTCTGAACGCTCTGAAGAGCAATTAATGCAAAGACAGAAAGAATATATGAAGCATTAAATGCGATCTGCTTTAATTCAAATATTCAGCAGCTTCCAATCAAGAGATGGATGTCAACATCTCACCAACCACCAATGGCTTCATTTATAACGGATACATTTCCATGGTTATAAATACCCCCAAGCCAGAGGACTCAAACACTCAAGATATTTATTATTGCGAAAGCTCTGACAGATTACTCTGACATTCTAGCGATTACAAAGAGGTATATTTCGTGAGAACACAACAGTACCCAAGCGAAAAAATATACAAGTCCTCAACGCAAACAACACAGCATACAACGAATGTTCATCAAAGATATAGTTGTTGTTTGAGATTTGTTCTACCTTTCCATTGAGATTATAATTAGCCTTGTGTGGACTAAGGATCCATGCATACTCCGACCTGTGTGGAAAGAATAGCATTAAAGACGAAGCTTCGATCTGTGCAAGAAGAAGTGAGTTAAAAAAGAAGCTCAAGCTAATCTGTGTGAATGGATCAAAGTTGCAGTCCCTGTATCTATCTGTGTGAATGATACAGAGACATGTTTAGTTAAAGTCACGTAGTTGTGTATGTAGTGATTTTAATAAAATATTTACTCCTGTGCGGAGGAACAATGGACGTAGAGGGGTTTCCTTGAACCACTTTAAATTATGTGTCATTTACCTTCTATCTTTACTGTTTTCATTCTATTGTAATTTATCAACTATATTGTTAAAACTCTGTATGCACCAAGCAAACAGGAGAACACCTAGTTGTTGTATTTACAACAACTCACACAACAAACTTCCGCTATGCAAACTAACTTCGAAAATCATATAGTTTATTGTGCATCTATATTCTAAGATGTTATTTATATACTTAGTCGCCAATAGGTTCGGCAATGTGCCTACGTCCATTTCTCGTATATTTTTCTATGGGCTTAAGATAAACCTTTCTGCATTGTCTTCTCTTAGTACAAGGGAAACTGTTTCAATCTTGTCTTCTGTCGGTCCAAGATAAACCATTACAATCTTGTCTTAATGTCGGTCCATGATAAACCACTTTCCTTTTCTATATGATAAGGAATCAACCTTTCTAGCTTTCTATCGGTACTAGAAAAACCTAATTTGGATTTAGATTATGATTCTAACAATACCGGATCTATGATCCTAATAACACAGAATCAAATCTACAATCCTTTCTTTTCTCTCGTGTATGTTTGAGTGAATTAAACACTTGAACTCTTATCAATTAAGCTCGATTACAACAATAATGATGTATATGACAATTTTAGATGTATATAGGAGTTACTTGAAGTTGTTTTAACGTGAATACCATATCAAATGGTACTTGTAGGCTTCAAAGCCTAAACTAGATGTTGGTCACTACCCTCTTCATAGCGTATGCTATACTTCACCGTAGCATATGTTAACTCTTTTAGCCATATGCTGTGTACGTTGTCTGATGTTCGATTCAGTCCAGTAGCTTCTGACTCTTCCTTAGCATACGTTAATGTTTCTCTATTGTGTACGTTAATCTCCATATATCTTTTGCATGCTTTTTGACCTTCTAGAATAAATCCAACAAATTGATTTATTTGAATTTAAAATTAAACTGACATAGTGTACGTTATCATCTTCTCTTATGTATGTTAGTCTCATGTTCATAGCGCATGTTTCTCTTCACGCATTGCATGCGTTAGCCATGTCATACTCGACTGTCTTCAGCTGGGTCTCTGTTACGTACATTAGCCTCTTTGCTTAGCGTACATTAAGCTTGAATTATGCTTCATTTCATTATATTTTGGTCCAGCTCTCGTTTCTTAAACATCTTCTTGATTCATTGTTGTTTTTTCTATTTATCAACTTATCATCAAAATCTCAATTTGAATATGTGTAATAGAATATTCCAGCAAATATTAGCCGCATGAGGCGGACTGTTGTGTTAAACTGCTTGGGTTGAGAGAGCCATTTGGTTAGCCACTTGTTGCAATATAGTTGCAACCCAAATATCAGCACTTATACTTTGGCTGACTGAATGGTCTTGATGATGCTCGAACAAGGCTGGACTAAGTTCGACAACAACATAGCCGAACCAACCTTGGAATTATACGACATGGCCACCCCACCGGTTATGCCCTATCTCCTACCGCATTCGCCTCCGCAACTTCTACCACCAGGCATTCCATAAGAATACATGAGCACAATTTAGAGAATAAAACCGACTAGCGCTCAAATTACAGTTAATATGTTTCAAAAGTAACGACCATAGAAGTAAGAACAAAAAAGTTAAGGAAACATACGAGCACTAGTAGTACTAGAATTGTGGCAGCGCAATGACACTGTTCATATAAAACAATGTGACCATACCTAAAAGACCAACATCTTAGGTATCCATAAACCAAGGCTCTAATATCATATTCTGTAATGCCCTGGAGATATGAGCACCATGAATCCCCACTTGGGACTCCCTAGGAGAAACTCAATCACAGTCAGACTCCAACCTTCAAGATTTTAATATTGTACATGTATTTGTACATGTATATTGTAGTTTTTTTTGTATTTATTAAGTAATAGATGATATAATTATGTTGGGTTAGTGTTGGTTTTGGGCTTAGTTTGTAATAATATTTCAAATGAGTCGTAATCCACTTGGGACTCCCTAGGAGAAACTCAATCACGGTCACACTCCAGCCTTCAAGATTTTAATATTGTACATGTATTTGTACATGTATATTGTAGTGTTTTTTGTATTTATTAAGTAATAAATGATATAATTATGTTGGGTTGGGGTTGGTTTTGGGCTTAGTTTGTAATAATATTTCAAATGAGTCGTAGTCCACTTACTTTAGAATTTTACTAAGTCCAATTAGGTATACCTATTAGCTCAAGTTCAACTTAATTCCACTAGTTAATTTTTACATTCGGTTAGTGATTGGAATTTAAATTAAATTGTTACTTTTCACTTGAATTAATTAAATATATAACTTATTAATGATAATATGTCAAATTAAAATCTAATTTCATTCAATAATGAAATAATATACAACTTTAACTTTTTACTCGGAAATTAATAATCAAATCTTACTACAAGAATGTGGGGTCTCACATCCTCCCCACCTTGAGAGAATTTGGTCCACAAATTCCTATTCAAATAATATTGGGTAATAATTCTTCATTTCTTCTTCTTCGTTCCATGTTGCGTCTTCTTCTCAATTATGGTTTTGCCATATAATTTTGACTAAAGAAATCTTCTTGTCTCTGAGCTCGCGTACTTGTTGATCTATTGTTCTGATTGGCTGCTCGATATAAGTCAAATACCCCTTGATCGGTGGAATGTCATGTGTGATGATATGTTCGGGATCGGGATGGTATTTCTTCAATCTTGAGACATGAAATACATTATGCGTTACAGCTATATTTGTTCGTAGCTCGAGACGGTAGGCTAATATCTCATCTTGTCTAGGATTTACTAACAAAAAAATGAGCCTGATGGTATGCGAAGTATATTAAGTGAAAATGGTAAGAAACACGAGGAAGCTATTGTAGCGGCTATTATTTTTTTAGGAATTAATTTGGTGATTCATTGCTAATACTATTCCATGTTGAGCCTTGAACTGTATCGGAACTTAAGTTAATGACTAAAAATACATTGACAGTTGAAATCAGATTATAGTGGATTTTGATAAATAACATCAACAATGGTACACAGAAAAACTTGGCAAGGAAGATGAGATAAGGGCAATTCTTGTTGGAAGATTTAGTTTTTAATTGATTTTTTGATGGCTACAATATTTAGTTTATGTGAAATTAAATATTTAGAATTAATCTACGTTTGGAGTAGATAATTGTAGCATATCTAATTTTTCAAAACTAATATTTAGTAAGTGAGAAATTAATGAATGAAGTTAGCCATTTGAAGGGCATTTTGATATGAATGAAATTTGAAGAACCCCATCCCACATTGAAAATGTGACAAAGTTTAAAACACTTAATAAAGTGAAGAGGGGTGGATGGTGTACAACATGACTAAGACTATGCATCTAGACTTGGAATTGATTAGACCACACTAGCGCACCCACCCGCCTGTCCAGCTTGGCTCGGCTTGAGCTCGGGATTGGCTTAGAATCATGAATCTTGGACATTGGACCTTGATTCTTGGTTTGTGCGCAAGTATTCTTTTTTAGTGCCAAGCAGACTTGAATTTTGAACGTTTCCTCCTCCGGTTTTGACAGTTGAAATGAAGCAGTCAGTTACAATACATTTATTGTGCGTATTAAGTGTGTCTTAATGCAGCAGTTTTTTGGTCTTCAAAACCTGTCTCAATGTGGCAATTTTATATGTCTTAATGCCCAGAGCTAATACCACATGATGGAGATGCCTATATATATATATATATATATCAGTTCACAATATGATGCATAACATACCATTCATCTCATCTCACTCAGAAATTCAGAACATACATACATACATACAGTTTGCTCAGCTCTCACATATTTCCAGTTCACCGGAAATTCTTTTCTGGTGTGCTATAGAACATAAGACGTTATCCATTGTATCTTTAGAGATATACGTTTGGAAACCGTCAATAGATTTCTTTAGAAATCTTCGAATAATTATCTTGCGATTGTTCGTTCGGTGATTTTGAAAATTACAATAAATGGAAAAATAAATCTATTGAACAGTACTATTGTTCTTACAAATTGATCAAAAAATATAACTGGAACACTGAAAATAAAATTACACGTTGTAACACCCCCAATCCACTCGGGAATATTACAGCACCTTAGACCCTCCCCAGGAAGATCTACCAAGCTAAATACCGAAATAAAACATCACATTACGTGCCTACATGGCTAAATAACGAATCAGTAGACCGATTTGGTCGTTAATCAATGACATACAACTTAAACATACACATCTCTATCTCGAGTCATACCCATGCAAGGGTTAAATACCCGAACAACTCATACGATAGAAACTACTACAGTGGAAAGGACAATACAATTCGACCAACGGTACCCATTACTGGCCTTCATGTGATTCGTAACATTTGTCTTCCATCATCGTTCGTACCGATCATTTTGCTCCCCAAGAACCTGCATGTACCTGGACGCAATAAAGACATCTACCCCCGATTACTCGGGAGTTAGCAAAATAGAATTTTGCTAATGCAAGTATAAAGTGCATTTAAGAGTCATACACAAATACCCCGAGAACATAATAATCTTGAACAATCAACAAGTTAAATGTAATGAAAGGCTTCCCGAGATAATTCACATGAGTAAGATAGTTCGAACCATGAAAAGTAGGAATGAAATGAGTAGACATCTTGAGAAGCATTTTAAGATATCGGGAGTTTCGTTTTGGAAATCATTTACGAAAACCCATATTTCGGAATACCACATTCTCATCAAAACATCATCTTCATAAACCATATCATCGCATCAACGGCAAGAAACCATACTTGGTAACCCGTGGTCGTACCCATTAGTATCGACCCCCAGGGTTCCCGTCAAACCGTCCCCAGATGGGAAACCACTTCTACCGCTGTACCCCTTAGTATCGTCCTCCAGAGGCCTCATCAGACCATCCCCGGGTGGAAGAACAACCACACACGCACATATACATTTGCACCAATAAAAAAACATGCCAATTACGTATCATACATCATCATAACATACATTCATAGTTATCATAGCATTGAGCTAACAAGCCACGAACCTCGGAGTCTCCTCAAGACATACCCGATTTGGATAACCCATGACAAGTATGTCACAAATCCAACTCACAACCATAAGCTATCATGGCATAGTGCTAACAAGCCACGAACCTCGGAGTCTCCCTGAGACATACGCGGTTTGTATAACCCGTGACAAGTATGTCACAAATCCAACTCACAACAATAAGTTATCCTGGAATCGTTCTAACAGGCCACGAACCTCGGAGCCTCCTCGTGACATACCCGGTTTGGATAATCCTATGGTCAAACCTGACCCGTACTAGCAAGGATGGATCCCGGAGGCTCCAACAAACCCTAGCCAACGGAACATCACTTTACGACGATCACATACCAACAAGAAAGTATATTTTTCCAACAACGCCGAACGGCACGACCTCTTTAAAAAGGAGTCACAACCAATAACACACAACTTCACATATTCGTCAACAAGTACACGTATCCACACACACATACGTATCCACACACATATTAAAAATATACCGATTCTCTTGAAAGTTCATTATAAGCAATCAAGTAGCACACATAATCCACTACCAACTATTATATCTATGAAGCACGAAATGTAAAGGCAAGATACTTGCCTCGAAACTACAAGAATAACACCACCACAAATCAACAACACTAAACAAAATCCAAAACGACACTAAGAACCACAATGGTGCAAGGGTTTGTCAATGAAACTGAATTCATACTTCAGGTGAAACGAAATCATTGAGCGAGTTTATTGACCGCGCTGTCGTGACACGTCAAAATTAGTTATTTATATTTTTCCTTGGCTTACTTCTACTAACTAGTAGTATCGGAAAGTAAGGGTTGATCCCACGTAGAACGGTAAATCAATTATACTATTTAAGGATTAAGTACTTTGCACAATTAAAATAAAATAAAATCAAAAGGGGGGTTTGTTTCTGATCTTAACTAAAATAAATTGCGTAAGACAAAATAAAATAAACAAAGAAAATAAAAAGTTGAAAATATCAATTGAGGAATAATATAGTCCTTAACTCCGTTATCCACCGTTTCAAATTAATTCAAGTTTCAATGCAGCGCTTATCTCTTCTCTAATCTCATGAACTCCTATTCCGAAGCCAACAACAAGCTCTGTTGACCCCAATTATTTCTTAAGTTTATTCAATTAAAACAAGCTCTTTAATCGAACCTATCTATGCGGTGGATTCAAATCAAGCTCTTCAAATCTCGCTCGCTAGAGGCATTAAAAACCAAAATAATGGAATAGGCAAGATATTAAGTTCATAAGCTAGAATTAAGGGATCTCGATTTTGTGTTACCCAATTGGGAAAAGATCAATTGTTTGCTACTTGTGAAATTAAAATTGCAACAATTACGGATTACAACTCAATTTCTACCATAAGACATAAAACTCCTATTCTAGTTGGCCAAACCAAATGAAGAAATTAAATGGCATAATCGTGAATTCAATAACACAAAAGTAATTCAAGAGAATTCGAGTTGAGAATACGCTACGGGATTAAAACATGAGTAATTCGAATACGGTTTCAAACTTCACTAAGAACTAGAATAGAAAATTAGCCGGACATGTTGGCTTTAGAAAACAACAAATTAAAGATAGACATGAAAAGAAAGAAATTCAAACGGTATAGTCTTCTTCTTCGCACGTCGGAATCGGTTCGGTTGCTCCAGCGACAAACGGTTTGTCGCTCCCAAACTCTTTCTACTCCAGATGTTCCCCTTCTGCTCCAGCCGTGAAAATTGTTGTTCCAAAACTGAATTTAATTTCAGCCCTCCTCTCTTTTTATAATTATTCCTTATCTCTTAGTTTCCTTCTTTAATTGGGACTCCTTCCTTCTTGAGTTTTAATTTCTTTAGAGTCTTTCTTCCCAAATATATTCTAATTCCTTTTTCCAGCATATGGACCGATTAATTGCCTTGTGGAACTGATTGGGCGATTTTTGAGTCGTTTCTTGGGCTCCAAGTAAGATTATTTTCGTAACAGGACTGACACTGGGTCAGCGAATTGACACTGGGCCACCCAGTGTCACGCGGCATTTTCTTTATTTAAGCCCAAATCACCTTGGCTTGATCCGTTTGATGATCCAAATTATTCCTTAAGCTTAAAAACTCCATCAAACACCTAAATTAAACAACAAATTGCCAAGTGAAGTAAATTGCATCCAAAATATAAATATATGGAAAATAACCAAGTGTGCCAACATAAAATTCATTAAAACCTTATAATTAACAATGATTTTAGTACACTATTTTCGTCCTATCAAATCTCCCCAAACTTAAACCAATGCTTGTCCTCAAGCATAATTCGAGTGAAAGAATTTCAAGAAGCATGTGTTGAAAAATCCAAGATGATAGCCATATTCAAGGGAGTATAAATAATCATGAACAAGTAAGAAGAAAATTAAAGTACCTCAACCAATCTCAACATCTTCATTGGCATCAAGTGAGAGAAAATTCGATGGCCTCACAAGGGGTCACTCTCGCTCAAGTAGATATATGGATTATTAAGCAATCACTCACGTCAAAACATGGTGTGTCACTACCACATACTTGCACAAAAATCAAATCTCCACTACTTAGATGAACTCATGCATATAATCAAAAGGGTTTTTATGGTTGTAGCGGGGCTTTAGGTATGGGTAGGATAAAAAGGATAAATAAAGGATTCATTGGGCAAGACTAATCATGAAATTAAGTGCATAACAAATCCTACAACAATGAAGCACCATCCTTCCTTTTGCACCCTTTTGGGTACATATATGTAATCGCAAAGCCACGAAGAATCAATTGAGGTTAGTGGCTTTAACAACATTCGAGGGGGGTATTTTTACGGCCGCCCCCCTATTTTTTTTTTCTGGCCTTTATATTTTTCCTCTTAATTTCAGCACTTTTTTTTTCTTTTCACTTCACCACCCACTTTTTGATAATTTCTCATTCTTCCCTCGACTTGTTATACACCTAATTCACAACCAATCCTTGACCAAGAGTTCAAACGGATGAATTTTCACCAAAAATTAGATAATGGCTAATAAAATGTGGTGGATCAAAGAATAAGGTTTAGGTCCAAATGGGCTTCTAATGATGAATATGTCGAGGTGGGAAAATATAAGCCAAGTGGGTTATTCCTAATTTGCCTTATCACTTTACTGCATGAGAACACTAACATAGTCTTGACATGAATAATTGATTAAGTTTTAGCATGAACACAACACGCTCGACCCCACAACAAGAAATAGTGAGCATGTATATGTATGATTATTTATATGTGTGTATATATATTTTGCTCTACGGCTCAAAACTCACGAATAAAAAGGGCTTGTGCCATGAATCCCTCACACTTTTATCCAAATCCAAAATCAAGACTAGTGAACTACCCTAATTAAAATCAAACTAGTCAATCATCCCCATTTCCTATATCAGGCCACATTTAAATTCCCAATGCACGAACTTGATTCCATTATACAAATTTAGCTAAGGACGCAAAATTAAATTCATCACAATTTCGAAATTCAACCAATCGTTTCAAATCAAACTTCCCCAAACTTAAAATTACGTACATACTCCAAATAAAAGAAGGAAAAGAGAAAGAAAAATAAAGCATAGTAAAAGAAAGTCTAGAATAGGAATAACCGGGCTAATGAGGAAGAAGGGCCTCCAGCTGCTCGGTCAAACGATCCACCTTGGCTTGAAGTGCGCGATGCCCCTCCTCAAGCTGCTCGATTCGACGCCTGAGCTCTGTAACACCCCCGATATATTCAGGAATATTAAAGCGCCGTAAATCCTTTACATAAGGATTTACAAGGCTGAAGAATTGAACAGACATTAAGAGGTACTAACGAATGGAAATAACGGAATTAAGATGCCACAGTTCCGACCAAATACTGAAAATACAAATGTTCAACAAAAACTTAATAATACATCACCAAATTCAAATTCATCATAAACGACTTCGTACTCGAGTACTTATTGAAATAACCAATAAACAACAGACAAATAAACCCGGCCGAAACATCACTCTGCACCCTCGTCGTCATGTAGCTCCAGTGGTTGTTTTCCCGCTCTCCTAGATCCTGAACATAAATAAAATGTTCACCCCGAAGGGGTTAGCACAACGATGCTAGTACAAGTACCACAATATATTATTCAACGTCACACGCAGAATAATAATAATGTAATTGATAAAATGTCAAACGAGTCTTCTCCTGCGAGAAACTCATACATAACATACACAACTGATAATCACAACATGATATCATAACATACACATGGTAATTCCGACGATCCAGTGTTCACTACCTAGAACCCACGATGATCCCGTCAGACCAACCCGTGGTGGAAAAACCCGTCCGATGATCCAGCGCACGCTAGCATAGATCCCCCGATGATCCCGTCGGACCAACACGAGGTGGACATACAACAACGACATACATGCATGACAATATGTATAACATCAATACGTAAAACAAATAAGGTACTTGCCTCGATTCGAAGACAAGAACAATACTTCCACGAAACGAACACTTGAAGGTCGTTCCCCTCAATCAATCACGTAACAAGCTCGAACCTTAACTGTAACACCCCCAGTCCGCTCAGGGATATTACACGCCGTAGAACCTTTCCTCAAGGATCTACCAGGCTGGTAACAACATATAACAACTCAACCATGCCTTTAAGGCTAAAATGACTCAGTAGACCGATTTGGTCTTTCAATAAATACATACAACTCAAATACACCACGCAGGGGTCAAAACACAACCCCACCCGTACAATGGGAAAAATATAGCAGCGGAAAATAAAGTACAACTGGACCAATAAACAATGTACGGTTCCTCATGTGATTGGTATCGATCATCTTTCATCATCCTTCGTGCCGACCCTGTGTTATGCTCCAAAACCTGAATGCAAAAATAGACATCCACCCCCCGAATACTCGGGGGTTAGCAAAACTCCACTGTTTTGCTAGTGCAAGTACAGGTGCAAAAATACGAGTCATACAATTCACATTCCACGAACGATAATAATTCGGAATCCTCAAAGATTCAAACGAAATGAAAAGTACTTCCCGAGGCAAGAGTTTGAGAAAACATTTCAAAATCGAAAGATCACAAATCAATGGAAATAATTTATAAAACGGTTTAGAATGCCATCGAGAGTTTTAATAGGAAACAATTTAGGATTATCAAATCCCGCTTTTCAAAACCCAAAAGACGAAAGGGGTCACCGACCCAAAGGTTTACTTTCCGTAAAATGACCTTTACCAAACCGTTGGGATTTTAGCCCCAAATCTCATCAACTCACAGTACACAAGAACGACCACAAGGTTCGTCTTCCAACATCAAAATCCACAATTAAAGGATTTAACACAAACAACAAAATACTCTAGTGCCATCCTAGCCAAGTAGGCCAAACGAACAACTTATCTCTTACACACTTACTCAATGCATGCAATCATGAAAACCGTTCGAAAGCACTCATTTCCGGAAATGCCATAATCAAATAACATTTGCAAAATGCACCACAATTGACCGTCGATCCACGTCTCTGTGGACCCCTACCGAGACCCCGTCGGATCTAACCCGTAGTGGTTAAAAGCAAGCTCGTCGATCCATGTCTCTTGTGGACCCCTACCGAGACCCCGTCGGATCTAACCCGTACTGAGCATACACACACACACGTTACTCATGCAATACTAATATGCTAAGAATGTAGGTTCATTAAGAATACTCACTAGAGATGGCCACTTACTCGACGCCGTTATCAAACTCTTCAAGAACACCATAACAAGATTAAATACGGAATACACGATCCCATAACTTTAAACACAGGAGTATCATCATCAAAGACTTCAACGTTCAAAATAATCAAATCATAATCAATTCCCAAAACACACCGTTCACAAAACACACGCGTTTTGAAAGAAAGCCTTTAACGAGGCCAAAACGAAATCTTTTGAAACTTCATTTCAAACAAACAAACAAACACACCAAGACGATCACCGATCATCATATTCACAAAACGAGAAGCGTATGAACAAGGTACTTGCCTCGAATAACCACAACGCGGAGAATCGGCCGAAGTAGGTTGGCACGAACCGACTACGAACTCGCCGACTCCACCGAACGACAATCCACAACAATGAACTACGAACGAAAACAATAACAATGAAAATGAATTCGAAAGTACGACCCAAAGCCGCTGAATTCAAAGAACAAATGACGAAGGTTCAAGGATTTCCCCCAAAACGGCCAAGAACACGATTCGTCCCGTCAAATCACGAAAACGGAATTCCAAGTTGAAATATGGATATACAATCCATAAAATATGTTTAACAACATCATTTAACCATAATCGATCCATCGAAAACGGATGAAAAACGAGATCGAGGACAAATCCCCCAAAAAGTCAATTCGAAGGAAATCAAGAAATATACTTCGATTCGACGAAGAACAATGGATTAAATGATGTTAAACACAAGAATACTACCAAGATTAATCATACCCATCATGAATTAATCAACAACACGGAACGAATCGGACAAAAATACAAAAACCCCCAAATTCACGAAATTAGGGTTCTAAGGTAAGATTACCTTGATTCGCTGGATCAAAGGATGATAACAGATGATTGATTGATGTTATGAAGTCAAGAACTTCGTGGATTTGTTGTCAAACAACATGGCTTCGCCACTCTCGAATCGCCAGCCGCTGATAGAAGAGGAAGGAAGTGAGAAATGAATGAAAATGTGACTGCTCTGTCACATTTATACTGGGCCGGAACTAGCGTGCGCTAGCCTTCCCGGACTAGCGTGCGCTATCGGCCGGTATCGGCCGAGTACCCTCGGCCAGGGCCCGCACGACCCGGCACCACCGACCAAACCTGCTGACCCGACTCCCGCTAGCGTGCGCTACGGCCGGATTCCTGCGCGCGCTAGCCGACCTGTCGAGTAACCTCTGGACTAAAAAGCTCGCCCAGGTAACGTACGCTAGTCGTCCGACAGCGTGCGCTATCCCTGCCGGTTAGCGTGCGCTACGACCGACAATAGCGTGCGCTACCTGCCGATCCTGACCGAGTCCAGAACCTCAGAACCCCACTGCCCAGACCCGATAGCGTGCGTTAGGCCAGCCGATAGCGTGCGCTACACCTGCCGGTTAGCGCGCGCAGCCTTCCGGCCGTAGCGTGCGCTACGCCGGTTCCTGCCGCACCTGTCCGGCCGGTGCCCGCAATCGTCCGGCCAGTCCCGCAACCGTCCGGCCAGTACCCGACCACCAGGGCTCGACGACCCGATTTCCGAAAACGTACGGAACGAACATGACGAAAAGTTCGCGGACAACATCAACGACCCGAAATGAAAACATAATACCATAATTAATCATACGCGAACAAGAAATGGGTCGAGACAGCAATTACAGATACGGATACCTGTAACTTTCAAGAAATTACAAAATGGCCCAAAATGTCCGGAAATCACGATACGTGATCGAATAACCAAACCGAAGTTCACAAAACATCTAACAAAGTTAAACGGACTTATAGGAAACTCGAAACAGCAGTTTCGAATGAGATTCGCAAGAATCGAACTCAAGCGCGGAAAAGTCGCTAAAAAGCACGAAACTCAACAAAACGACACCGAAAAGAACTCGGATGTCAAAAAGTGCAGAATTAATCATTCTCAGAATGACGAAACGGTCATGAGCGAGTCGTCAAAACGGACTTCCGCTGGAAAAAAAAGAAATGACCGAAAATCGAAAATTGCGGATATTACATTCTACACTCCTTAAAAGAAGTTTCGTCCCGAAACTTAAAACAAGTAGGGAGAAGCAATATCCCACCAGGAAAACTCAACGAGATACGCAAGAAACGCGTAACTAACGCCCAACGGCGAAACGTTACAAACAACACAACGGAATATACAGTATGAAAACACGCTCCACGACGACCAACACAACGTCGCCGTTAGGGATATAATAAAACCAACAAGTGACAAGCGTCAACAAATGGATAATACAATCAAGTCAATTATCCGAACAATCACAAAATACGATGAACGAAAATCAATACGATTGACCAACCCAACGGTACATCAATCAAAGCGCGAGCCAATCGCTGAACAAATACGGAATTCCACCGCCCAAGGGTTGGAAGATCGGAAACGAGACTAATTTCCCAAACTTAAGGGAATTAGGAAGGAGCGTGAATGCTCAACAATCACGAAACGAGAACAAAAACCGAACAAGCAAACGATCGAGACAACAAAGATCGAACAATCATGTCCGAAACACGAAGGATAATAAAATTCAAACAACAACTCCCGGGATGATCTGGTGAGAACTACAAGACATGCATTCCCATAAGATCCACAGGAAAGGGAATAGCAATTGAAAAGTCACAACGACAAACGAGTTATTCCGAAACAACACCACACTCGTTCGATCAACAAAAGCAAGGGGCAGGACAAGCTCAGAAATGTCAACGAACATAATGAGTCGACAGAGTCGAAAACACAAGAGTTCCAAATCCGATCCACTTCGAATAAAAGAACTAATAGAACCATATTATGTCACTCCTGAACAAGGTTCACAAGAATCGAACTGAACCCAAAAAAGTCACATCGATAACCAGATCGACCCACAACAAGATCACAACTCGTTCGGATGATGAAACCGAAATACAGAACAAGTTCATAAAGTATCAACGAACATGAGCGAATCGATAGACTGGAGAAATAGAAAATACAAAAGTCAAAATAGTACGGGCATTACCTCCGACCTTGTCCACGAAATTCACAAAAACAGGAGCAAGGTAACAAGACATTAAACAGCTGACACATAACGGAACGATGACCGATGCACACGGCCAAACTAAACCAAGCTCTAACAGCTCGCACATGCGCGACAACGCAGAAATCACCACGAGGCGACAATATTCAATACCAACATCCCACCTCTCACAGAGGGCCAACACAACAAATGTGTGGAAAACGACTCAACGCTCACACCGCCAATTCAATCATACTCGGGAGCAAACATCAAAATGACAACGCGAGCATCATACATACATACCCAGTCCTCAAACGGGAATGGATAGGTTTTAAAAATGAAAACCTCATTTTGAAAATAATTTAGAAGAACACCGGTTGATCTTGAGTATCACCTTTCAAAAAGTACAAACGTGAAACATCGTTATCGAGACTTTGGAGAACCATTTCGCATTTGATAAAAATGAGGACACTTTCTCTTAGTGAAAACTTTCAGAATACTCGACCCTTGGGTCTAAATAAAAGTGTTTCTAGAACATTGAAAATATCTCAAAGCATTTTGGTCCTCGAGGTAGAAAAATTTTGAAATATATTGTGGCACCTTGGATATACCACAAGAAAATAACTCATTTGAAAAGTATGTCTCGAAATTTATTTTTCTAAGATACTCAAGGTTTTCAAAAATACAATAGGCCAGAATGCCCAAAACTCACACATATCGATGTTCACTAAAACAACTCCTAGTACACGCATCAAAATGTTTAAAATCAAGACAATACATGTCTTTAAATGGAAATAAACAAAAAAAAATACCACATTCAGAACAAAACCACTGACACCATTCGAGGCCTCTAAGGACCCTCCCGCACTGGCTACTGAACAAGTCGAACGCGTATAAGCACAAAGCCTCCACGAGAGAACTTGTAAAACGTGCAAATCGATTCGAAAATCATCAGCAACGGACAAAAACAACAATAAAAAGACATCACAAGCGACGACACTCCTCGTATAAATCAAATACGAGAGTCGACTAAATACATATCGTGAAATCAAAATCCACATAAGGATTCCACCACTTAACAAATAATCATAAAAATAGCTCGTGTCACACGAGGCACAACACAAAGAAGGGAGATTTACTTCCACAGGTCGCACGAAGATGATGATCGCCCCACGATACTAGTCACGGCCAACAAACTCAGACGACGCTCGCGACACGACTCAGTCAGATAAAATCCGACGAAACAAGACTCAAACAACACGACTTGACCCGACAGCCTAGGTTTCCACGACCTAAGCTCTGATACCATTTATGTAACACCCCCAATCCGCTCAGGGATATTACACGTCGTAGAACCTTTCCTCAAGGATTTACCAGGCTGGTAACAACATATAACAACTCAACCATGCCTTTAAGGCTAAAATGACTCAGTAGACCGATTTGGTCTTTCAATAAATACATACAACTCAAATACAACTCATGCCCATGCATGGGTCAAAACACAACCACACCCGTACAATGGGAAAAATATAGCAGCGGAAAATAAAGTATAACTGAACCAATAAACAATGTACGGTTCCTCATGTGATTAGTATCGATCATCTTTCATCATCCTTCGTGCCGACCCTGTGTTATGCTCCAAAACCTGAATGCAAAAATAGACATCCACCCCTCGAATACTCGGGGGTTAGCAAAACTCCACTGTTTTGCTAGTGCAAGTACAGGTGCAAAATACGAGTAATACAATTCACATTCCACGAACGATAATAATTCGGAATCCTCAAAGATTCAAACGAAACGAAAAGTACTTCCCGAGGCAAGAGTTTGAGAAAACATTTCAAAATCGAAAGATCACAAATCAATGGAAATAATTTATAAAACGGTTTAGAATGCCATCGAGAGTTTTAATAGGAAACAATTTAGGATTATCAAATCCCGCTTTTCAAAACCCAAAAGACGAAAGGGGTCACCGACCCAAAGGTTTACTTTCCGTAAAATGACCTTTACCAAACCGTTGGGATTTTAGCCCCAAATCTCATCAACTCACAGTACACAAGAACGACCACAAGGTTCGTCTTCCAACATCAAAATCCGCAATTAAAGGATTTAACACAAACAACAAAATACTCTAGTGCCATCCTAGCCAAGTAGGCCAAACGAACAACTTACCTCTTACACACTTAGTCAATGCATGCAATCATGAAAACCGTTCGAAAGCACTCATTTCCGGAAATGCCATAATCAAATCACATTTTCAAAATGCACCACAATTAACCGTCGATCCACATCTCTGTGGACCCCTACCGAGACCCCGTCGGATCTAACCCGTAGTGGTTAAAAGCAAGCTCGTCGATCCACGTCTCTTGTGGACCCCTACCGAGACCCCGTCGGATCTAACCCGTACTGATCATACACACACACACGTTACTCATGCAATACTAATATGCTAAGAATGTAGGTTCATTAAGAATACTCACTAGAGATGGCCACTTACTCGACGCCGTTATCAAACTCTTCAAGAACACCATAACAAGATTAAATACGGAATACACAATCCCATAACTTTAAACACAGGAGTATCATCATCAAAGACTTCAACGTTCAAAATAATCAAATCATAATCAATTCCCAAAACACACCGTTCACAAAACACACGCGTTTTGAAAGAAAGCCTTTAACGAGGCCAAACCAAAATCTTTTGAAACTTCATTTCAAACAAACAAACAAACACACCAAGACGATCACCGATCATCATATCCACAAAACGAGAAGCGTATGAACAAGGTACTGGCCTCGAATAACCACAACGCGGAGAATCGGCCGAAGTAGGTTGGCACGAACCGACTACGAACTCGCCGACTCCACCGAACGACAATCCACAACAATGAACTACGAACGAAAACAATAACAATGAAAATGAATTCCAAAGTACGACCCAAAGCCGCTGAATTGAAAGAACAAATGACGAAGGTTCAAGGATTTCCCCCAAAACGGCCAAGAACACGATTCGTCCCATCAAATCACGAAAACGGAATTCCAAGTTGAAATATGGATATACAATCCATAGAATATGTTTAACAACATCATTTAACCATAATCGATCCATCGAAAACGGATGAAAAACGAGATCGAGGACAAATCCCCCAAAAAGTCAATTCGAAGGAAATCAAGAAATATACTTCGATTCGATGAAGAACAATGGATTAAATGATGTTAAACACAAGAATACTACCAAGATTAATCATACCCATCATGAATTAATCAACAACACGGAACGAATCGGACAAAAATGCAAAAACCCCCAAATTCACGAAATTAGGGTTCTAAGGTAAGATTACCTTGATTCACTGCATCAAAGGATGATAACGGATGATTGATTGATGTTATGAAGTCAAGAACTTCGTGGGTTTGTTGTCAAACAACATGGCTTCGCCACTCTCGAATCGCCAGCCGCTGATAGAAGAGGAAGGAAGTGAGAAATGAATGAAAATGTGACTGCTCTGTCACATTTATAATGGGCCGGAACTAGCGTGCGCTAGCCTTCCCGGACTAGCGTGCGCTATCGGCCGGTATCGGCCGAGTACCCTCAGCCAGGGCCCGCACGACCCGGCACCACCGACCAAACCTGCCGACCAACCTGCCGACCCGACTCCCGCTAGCGTGCGCTACGGCCGGATTCCTGCGCGCGCTAGCCGCCCATCGGTAACCTCTGGACTAAAGCTCGCCAGTAACGTCGCTAGTCGGCCGACAACGGCGCTATCCTGCCGGTTAGCGTGTGCTACGGCCGACAATAGCGTGCGCTACTGCCGATCTGACCGAGTCGAACCTCGTAACCCCACCGCCTGCACCGATGGCGTCGTTAGGCGGCGAGTCGATAGCGTGCGCTATACCTGCCGGTTAGCGCGCGCAGCCTTTCGGCCGTAACGTGCGCTACGCCGGTTCCTGCCGCATCTGTCCGGCCGGTGCCCGCAACCGTCCGGCCAGTACCCGACCACCAGGGCTCGACGACCCGATTTCCGAAAACGTACGGAGCGAACACGACGAAAAGTTCGCGGACAACATCAACGACCCGAAATGAAAACATAATACCATAATTAATCATACGCGACCAAGAAACGTGTCGAGACAGCATTTACAGATACGGATACCCGTAACTTTCAAGAAATTACAAAATGGCCCAAAACGCCCGGAAATCACGATACGTGATCGAATAACCAAACCGAAGTTCACAACACGTCTAACGAAGTTAAACGGACTTACAGGAAACTCAAACAAAGTTAGCCAACGAGATTCGCAAGAATCGAACTCAAGCGCGGAAAAGTCGCTAAAAAGCACGGAACTCAACAAAACGACACCGAAACGAACTCGGATGTCAAAAAGTGCAGAATTAATCATTCTCAGAATGACGAAACGGTCATGAGCGAGTCGTCAAAACGGACTTCCGCTGAAAAAAGAAATTACCGAAAATCGAAAATTGCGGATATTACATTAACAAAAGAAATAATATAGAATTTATCTCACGTCGTACGAATGTCTAACAATTCGATTTACGGCCAAAAGCTCATAAAATGTAATCTGCCTGAATCTCTTAGCACACGCTAAGTACTCTGTGTAGCGTGCGTTAAGTCTGCTCGATAGCGCACGCAAACAACAAATCCTAGCGTACGTTAACTATGCATGGTCAGTACTTCACTGATCAGCTGACTGACTCGTCTGATGGCCTAGCGTACGTTACGTACCAAACGTAGCGTACGCTAACTCGTGCTCGATAGCGCACGTTAATCTACATAGCTTAGCGTGTGCTAACTGTGCATGGCAGTTTACTATTGGGCTGTAGACTGATCTCAACATGATCAAACCAAATGAAATCTTCAGTGTTAATTCATGTTACCTCCATGAATATCATGTTCATACGGTTATGAATGACCTTACGGATAACAACAACTTCGGATTCAAGCATATGTATACTATTATAAAACCATATTCCATTTCGACTATAAATCTTCATACGATAATTCGAAAGGCTTATCGGTCGATATCAACACCTTTATCTCAATCAAAAACTATCATTCTGTAGTTTGATTAACATTCCATCTTTACAAGATAAATATTTCCATGATCAATCCTTTAGATTCGTATAACAATAATGATGTTAAAGTCAAATCCATGATTGCTATGAAGTCATCTACTAGATTTGGATTACCAATGATA
Source organism: Orobanche coerulescens (assembly GCA_033398695.1). Lineage (NCBI taxonomy): Eukaryota > Viridiplantae > Streptophyta > Magnoliopsida > Lamiales > Orobanchaceae > Orobanche > Orobanche coerulescens. Next base: position 100,184,422 of record CM065801.1, on the reverse strand, counting down.
GAAGCTTCCTCTACTTGTTCATTGTAATAAGATTCGAATCATGATGTTCATAATGAAGGTACTTAAGGCATAATCATTTCAATATTCCAAACATGAAGTGGTTTGGATAATTCACCCAAGAAACTCAATATTTTTGCTAGCATGATCATATCATTCTCCATAACACGAATCTAGAGTTGGTGATAGAATCAACATACCTTAATATGATGAAATCACTGAACTCCAAAGGTAGAATCTGACTCCGGTTGGTTATATGTCATTCCAAGGTGATACTCCTCTTCAATGATCAATAACAAAAAGTATCCAATGTCCAATGATCAAGTGGATGTGTTATAAGTGTGTCTAAGGAAGATGATATACTCTCTGGTCTCTCAAAAACGGAAGGTGAACGAAGGAAATGGGAATAAAAATGGAGTGATGGACCATATATAAACTTTCTGCACAAAGCAGATTAGCGCACGCTACTAAGCATTCCTTAGCGCGCGCTAATAATAGTTGACTTCAAAACTGTCCAGGTTCGTCCACGGGAATCTTATCCGGACCCATGTCCCGACTGGCGCATGTGCTAGCCGCCCAGCTCAATAATTGAGTGCTTAGCGCACGCAACTCCTACATACGTAGCGTGCGCTAGTAGTAGCTCGATAGCGCGCGTTAAGCTACATTCTTAGCGTGCGCTATCACGAGTTTGCATGAGGAATTTTGCATGTTGTTATACTTATGTACAAAGATATCAATGTAAGAAATATCATACTCCAGTCATCAAGATCACAATTCCGAATAATAAAGGGTTCGAATACAGGTAAAATACACAGTAATAAATTCGGATATTACATACTCTCCTACTAAAAAGGAGTTTCATCCTGAAACTCAAGACGAAAATAAATCGGGATATCTGGACTTCATGCCATCTTCCGTTTCCCATGTGGCTTCTTCCACTCCATGGTGTGACCATTGAACTTTGACCAAAACGATGGGTTTGTTTCTCAACTGCTTAACTCGACTCTCGAGTATCTTGACCGGTCTTTCTTCAAACGTCCCATCTTGAGCGACTTCAATCTCGCCGAAATCAATGACATGACTAGGATCTGGTATATACCTCCGTAATTGGGATACGTGAAAAACGTTATGAACATAGCATAATGACGGCGGCAATGCCAATCTGTATGCCAACTCTCCAACTCTCTCAAGGATCTCAAATGGTCCGATATATCTCGGACTCAGCTTTCCTTTCCTTCCGAAACGAAAGATTCCTCGAGTAGGAGAAACCTTTAAAAGTGCGTGGTCTCCCGTACTAAACTCCAAAGGGAGACGGCGTATGTCTGCGTAAGATTTTTGGCGACTCTGGGCGGTCAACAGCCTATCACGAATCAAGGCTATTTTTCTCGAGTCTGTACGATCAACTCTGGTTCTGTCCCAACATAAGGTCGATCTACATCTCCTCCCGTATAATGCCTCAAACGGTGCCATCTTAATAGAAGTATGCCAACTATTGTTGTAGGTAAATTCAATCAACGGTAGGTGAACTTCCCAATCAGTTGACCAGTCTAAGGCACAAGCCCTCAGCATATCTTCCACCGTTTGAATAGTCCTCTCGGATTGTCCATCAGTCTGCGGGTGATAAGCTGTGCTGAAGTTCAATTCGGTCCCCAAGGCCTTATGAACTGCTTTCCAAAAGTGAGACACAAAGCGGCCGTCTCGATCAGAAACAATGGTCTTCGGCATACCATGCAATCGAACTATCTCCGAAATAAATACTCGCGCCAACCTCTCTGGTCCCCATGTATCCTTAATGCCTAGAAAATGAGCTGATTTGGTTAAACAATCAACTATCACCCAAATCATGTTCATTCCCATCTTGGTCCTCGGCATACTAGTGATAAAGTCCATCGATATGTCCTCCCTCTTCCATTCAGGAATCGGGAGTGGCTTCAACATTCCGGCAGGCCGTTGATACTCGATCTTAACCTGCTGACAAGTCAAGCATTTCGAAACATAGTCCGCTACATCTTTCTTCATGTTGCCCCACCAGAAATTTTGCTTCAAGTCCTTATACATCTTACTGGTGCCCGGGTGGATAGAATAGGGCGAACTGTGAGCTTCCTTCATAATCGTCTGTTTCAGAACATCGCTATCAGGAATGCAGAGTCGGTTCTGAAATCTCAAAACTCTATCATCATGAGTTAGGAATCCGGGGGCCTTTCCCTTGATCACTTCATCACGTAACCGAATCGTCAGAGGATCATCTGTCTGTTTAGATTTGATTTCTTCGGTTAATGATGAAGTTATTTCCATCACGCACAGTTGTCCTTGGACTCTTTGTAACCACACTTCAATTCCTTCTCGAATCATTTTTCGTTGAAGGCTAAGTTGGGAGGTCAGCGTCTCCAGCATCTGAATAGAAACAGGCTTGCGGCTGAGTGCATCGGCCACTACATTCGCTTTGCCTGGATGATACAAAATCTCCAAGTCATAGTCCTTAATCAGTTCTAACCATCTTCTTTGCCGCATGTTCAACTTCTTCTGACTGAAGATGTATTTGAGACTCTTGTGATCCGTAAAGATCTGACAGTGAGTCCCGTACAGATAATGCCTCCAAATCTTCAAAGCAAAAACTACTGCTGCTAGCTCCAAATCATGTGTTGGGTAATTCACTTCATAAGGTTTCAGCTATCGCGACGCATAAGCGATCACCTTGTCATTCTGCATCAATACGCACCCGAGTCCTTGGTTCGAAGCATCACTGTAAACTATAAATCCTCCAGTTCCCTGTGGAAGTGATAGAACCGATGCCGTCATCAATCTCTTCATCAATTCATCAAAACTAGTCTGACACGACTCGTTCCACTCAAACTTTTGAGTTTTCTGCAGGAGTCGAGTAAGTGGGCGGGAGATTTTAGAAAACCCTTCCACGAATCTACGATAATACCCAGCAAGTCCTAAGAAGCTTCGGACTTCTTTCACGTTCTTTAGAGGCTTCCAATCCAAAACCGCTTCAATCTTCTGAGGATCTACTCGGACTCCTTTAGCTGATACTACATGACCGAGGAACATTACTTCCTTTAGCCAGAATTCACACTTAGAGAGTTTGGCGTACAATTGCTCGCTTTTCAAAAGTTCTAATACAATCCGCAAATGCTGCGCATGTTCTTCCGGGCTCTTAGAATACACCAGAATGTCATCAATGAACACGACCACAAATTTATCCAAATATTCGATGAACACTCGGTTCATCAACTGCATGAATACAGCAGGTGCATTAGTGAGAGCAAACGGCATCACTACAAACTCATAGTGTCCGTAGCGAGTTCTGAATGCTGACTTTGGAACATCAGATTCCTTAATCCTCCGCTGATGGTATCCTCATCTCAGATCGATTTTAGAAAATATTGTTGCTCCTTGCAACTGGTCAAACAGATCATCAATCCGTGGCAACGGATACTTGTTCTTAATCGTCATCTTGTTCAGTTCTCGATAGTCAATACACAGTCGAAGCGATCCATCCTTCTTTCGGACAAAAGAATCGGCGCTCCTGTGGCGAAACGCTTGGTCAATATAGCCTTTGCCCAAGAATCCTCCAATCGCTACCATACATCTCGATGGGTGCCATACGATACGGTGCCTTAGAAATTGGTGTAGCTCCGGTTCCACCAATGGCGAATTCTACATCTCTTCGTGGAGGTAGTCCGTAACTCGTCAGAAATACATCTGGAAATTCGCTCACAACAGAATGGATGAAAGTTCCACAATTTCGTCTTCTTTCTTCATTCCATAGCACCAGTATCCGATACAGCCATGTTTCAACAATTTGACAGCTTTCATCGCCTTGATCAACTTTCCTGAGCTTCCCGGTTTCCATCCCTCAAACAGTATTTCGGAACCATCATCAGCGATCAGCGAGATATTCCTCCTTCGGTAGTTTACAATTGCTCCATATCGATTAAGCCAATCGTCTCCGAGTATCAGGTCGTCTCCTTGCATTTCTATCACAATCAAATTTGAGAGCCACTCTCTGCCCCCAAATGATACAGGGAAATTTCTAGTTTCTAAGTTCCCGACAATCCTCTCTCCACTCGGTAACCCAACAACATAAGGTTCACAAGTATGAAAACCAGAAATATTCAAACGATTTACACAAGACAAGGATATAAAAGAATGCGTAACTCCTGTATCGAATAAAACGCTAACTGGCTGGGAAAGGATCTGGACAGTACCTGATGCGACAGCAGCATCCTGATCGTCTGTTCTCCTCATCTCGTACAAACGTGGGGGAACAGATCCGGCACTCGATGCACCCTTTCGGTCCCATTGTCCTCTGCCTCGTCCGCGGCCAAAATTCTGAGGCATCTGAACACTTTGCTGCGTCTGTTGGATACTGGTTTCCTTCTGGACTGGCTGTGGTGTACGGGCTCTAAAAGACTTTGCAGCCTCTTCATAGAACACTGCACGATGTCCCTCTCGACCACATTCAAAACAAGTCATGGCAGATAGGGGGCAATTCCGTCGATAGTGCCCCGTCTGGGCGCAGTTAAAGCATTTCCTGGTAACATCAGTCATGGTTGATGTTTCTCCAAAGTTCTTTCCGCTCCTAACTGGGTGTGTAGGTTTCTTGAAAAAATGAAAAGGTGACTGGGCCTTGCGGGGCCCGCTGCTCTTGTGCTCTGTAAAAGTACCATAGACTTTCTGCTTCTTGGATTCCAAAAATTTCTCCATAGCTGCTTCCTTGATCTCATACGCCAATGCCTTATCCTGGTATTGACGGAGTGTGGTACATTCAAAACCGGACATGTACCTCTGGATTTCTGGTTTCATCCTCATATCAAAATGGATCATCATTTCTGCATCTGTTCTGACCAGATGTCGAACAAATACCAGCTGCTGGTTAAACGTCTTAATTTCTTGGGATACTGGCACATCTGAAGGCTGAGCGGAGAAAAACTCCCGAACCTTAGCTTCCCTCACAGGACGAGGGCAGTACTGAGCTTCCATCATCAATTTAAACTCTGTCCAATCAGCATCATGGTTTACAGGCCGGATGGCTTCCCACCATTCCGATGCTTCCCCTATCAGAAAGTATTAGGCGATAGAGGCTCTCCAGTTGTCTGGGCAGTTAATTCCGGCAAATATTTTCTCCAATTCCTTCAACCAATGATCCCAGGTGGGAGTCTCAGAAATACCGTCGAATTTGCGTGGTTGCATCTTCACCACCTCTTGCAGCCACCGGTCACCTCGATTCCCCATGTCTGGGATCCCTTGCTGTCTCTCTCCCTGCTGTAGTCCCACCGCCACTTGCATTCGGTCCACGACTTGGGCGAACTGAGTCATCTGGTTCACCACTTGACGAAGGATCTCTGGTACAGCAGGTTCTGGTTCGTTATTAATAGATTGTTTCGGCTCGCCTGAGCTATGACTGGCCTGATTAGAAGGCGACGCTTCCCTTTCAGCATTTCTTCGTCCGCGTCCACGACCGCGACCACGTCCACGTCCGCCTCTCAACATACTGTAAGCATAAATACTCAATATACAGGAAACAACATCGTTCTAATATTCGAGTATAAAGAGACACAACATGTAAAGAACGAGATAGAGTTTAGGAACTTACAACCACCGTTCACATGAAGACGTAGGCAGTGCAGTGATGTCATTCACGGCCGGTTACCTCAAAAGACGTAAATGACCCCTATTTTAACCCAATGGCCAAGATATCCATAATATTATCTCTGATACCATATTCTGTAACACCCCCGATATATTCAGGAATATTACAGCGCCGTAAATCCTTTACATAATGATTTACAAGGCTGAAGAATTGAACAGACATTAAGAGGTACTAACGAATAGAAATAAGGGAATTAAGATGCCACAGTTCTGACCAAATACTGAAAATACAAATGTTCAACAGAAACTTAATAATACATCACCAAATTCAAATTCATCATAAACGACTTCGTACTCGAGTACTTATTGAAATAACCAATAAACAACAGACAAATAAACCCGGCCGAAACATCACTCTGCACCCTCGTCGTCATGCAGCTCCAGTGGTTGTTTTCCCGATCTCCTGGATCCTGAACATAAACAAAATGTTCACCCCCGAAGGGGTTAGCACAACGATGCTAGTACAAGTACCACAACATATTATTCAACGTCACACGCAGAATAATAATAACGTAAATGATAAAATGTCAAACGAGTCTTCCTCGCGAAACTCATACATAACATACACAATCGATAATCACAACATGATATCATAACATACACATGGTAATTCCGACGATCCAAATGCTTCATCGCCTAGAACCCACGATGATCCCGCTGCACCAACTCGTGGTGGAAAACTCGTTCGATGATCCAACAAGACGCTAGCATAGATCCCCCGATGATCCCGTCGGACCAACACGAGGTGGACATACAACAACGACATACATGCATGACAATATGTATAACATCAATACGTAAAACAAATAAGGTACTTGCCTCGATTCGAAGACAAGAACAATACTTCCACGAAACGAACACTTGAAGGTCGCCCCCCTCAATCAATCACGTAACAAGCTCGAACCTTAACAAAAGAAATAATATAGAATTTATCTCACGTCGTACGAATGTCTAACAATTCGATTTACGGCCAAAATCTCATAAAATGTAATCTGCCTGAACCTCTTAGCACACGCTAAGTACTCTGTGTAGCGTGCGTTAAGTCTGCTCGATAGCGCACGCAAACAACAAAGCCTAGCGTATGCTAACTATGCATGGTCAGTACTTCACTGATCAGCTGATTGACTCGTTTGATGGCCTAGCGTACGTTACGTACCAAACGTAGCGTACGCTAACTCGTGCTCGATAGCGCACGTTATTCTACATAGCTTAGCGTGCGCTAACTGTGCATGGCAGTTTACTATTGGGTTGTAGACTGATCTCAACATGATCAAACCAAATGAAATCTTCAGTGTTAATTCATGTTACCTCCATGAATATCATGTTCATACGGTTATGAATGACCTTACAGATAACAACAACTTCGGATTCAAGGATATGTATACTATTATAAAACCATATTCCATTTCGACTACAAATCTTCATACGATAATTCGAAAGGCTTATCGGTCGATATCAACACCTTTATCTCAATCAAAAACTATCATTCTGTAGTTTGATTAACATTCCATCTTTACAAGATAAATCTTTCCATGATCAATCCTTTAGATTCGTATAACAATAATGATGTTAAAGTCAAATCCATGATTGCTATGAAGTCATCTACTAGATTTAGATTACTAATGATAGAAGCTTCCTCTACTTGTTCATTGTAATAAGACTCGAATCATGATGTTCATAATCAAGGTACTTAAGGCATAATCATTTCAATATTCTAAACATGAAGTGGTTTGGATAATTCACCCAAGAAACTCAATATTTTTGCTAGCATGATCATCTCATTCTCCATAACACGAATCTAGAGTTGGTGATAGAATCAACATACCTTAATATGACGAAATCACTGAACTCCAAAGGTAGAATCTGACTCCGGTTGGTTATATGTCATTCCAAGGTGCTACTCCTCTTCAATGATCAATAACAAAAAGTATCCAATGTCCAATGATCAAGTGGATGTGTTATAAGTGTGTCTAAGGAAGATGATATGCTCTCTGGTCTCTCAAAAATGGAAGGTGAACGAAGGAAATGGGAATAAAAATGGAGTGCTGGCCCATATATAAACTTTCTGCACAAAGCAGATTAGCGCACGCTACTAAGCATTCCTTAGCGCGCGCTAATAATAGTTGACTTCAAAACTATCCAGGTTCGTCCGCGGGAATCTTATCCGGACCCATGTCCCGGCTGGCGCATGTGCTAGCCGCCCAGCTCAATAATTAAGTGCTTAGCGCACGCAACTCCTACATGCGTAGCGTGCACTAGTAGTAGCCTGATAGCGTGCGTTAAGCTACATTCTTAGCGTGCGCTATCACGAGTTTGCATGAGGAATTTAGCATGTTGTTATACTTATGTACAAAGATATCAATGTAAGAAATATCATACTCCAATCATCAAGATCACAATTCCAAATAATACAGGGTTTGAATACAGGTAAAATACACAGTAATAAATCCGGATATTACAAGCTCGGCCTCTGTAGCCGACTCTCCTGCTCGGCTTGTGCTCGGACCGACTGTCTGAGCCCTTGCCGCCGGGCTGTCTGAATGAGTGGAAGGAAGGCTCCTGTGCAACATTTTTAAATTTCTTCCTCCCATGGCGAAGTGTATGTGGTGTTTGGTAGAGCTATCATCCCACTTGCTGATATTTGCCACTTAAAAGTTCTTTCATTTTTTTCTAAAACACCCATTTTCGTAAGAAGAGTTCTGTCCAGTTTTTCCACTGCCCCGACCGGGAACCGACTGCTGGAATCAGCACTGGCATACCGAGCTACTGCCGTGACCTAGCCCCCCATCACGATTGGATTTTTCGAATCATCATCCCCAATAAACTGTTGGAATTTGGTGCCTAAAACGAAGGCCCAGCGGAAGCGGTAAAACGAAAATTAATTCGATCTGAATCCCTACGAGGATCGATCGAGCTACGTATATACGAATATATAAACGAAAAGCAAGAGTCGTAAGAAACTAACCCTCGAAGTCCGTTGATTAAATGGTAACCTTCTCTTGAGCCATTCCCCAAGCTTTAGTTTGATCTCTACGAGTCCAATCCGCTCCAAGCTCTTGAACGATCCAACGCCGAAAGCACCGCGTCTCTACTTGCCACGCGCCGGGACCGGAATGACTAAACCTCGTTATCCTCCAAGGATACGGCTAGAACAAGGTTATAGAAGCTATACAACTCAAGATTACAACACTCTAAGTGTTTAATCTAGTATCTCTCTATCTCACAAATATTTTTCTCCAAGAAAAACTTATGAATGTTGTGAAGATGATGATGAATAGTATGAAGCCTTGGAAAAAACTTTTCCTCTCTCCTTCTACTTACAAAAAACGTGAGTTCTCTCTATAGCAAGGAAATGTGGTCTTCTAAATATATTATCCATCAAATCCCCTCATATCAATCACCTTTTGACAAAATCACCTAAGGTGATATTTTGTCCCCTTGACAAAACATAAGTCTTCCACCAACATGTGGAGACTATGACCAAGGAAAAGGGAAAGAAAGAGGGGCGGCCATCTAGAAGTAGCCGGGCGAGTTCGGTCCGTTTCGAACTCCCGTGAGTCCAAACAGATAAACTCCGATTCCGTTCTGATGCATTTATATTGATTAATTAATCCAATTAATTAATCATATAAAATACATAATAACATAATTAATTTCTCCAAGAAATAATTATATTCATGAATTAAATTAATCACCGAGTAATATATTTAATTCATTTGGCAGTAAATTAATTTATCCAATAAATTAATTTAGACATCCAATGTCCCAAATTTAATTTGACATCCAATGTCTAATAAATTAGATATCCAATATCTAATATTTATAATGAGAGAATTAGCTTCATTCCGTCGTCAATCCTATTGCGCGACTCGGTAGGTCCGTCTCAGTCAGCAATGGGAGGAACCAAAGAGTAGTAGCACCACCTAGCCAGCCTGGCGGCCTACACTGCACTTAATCGAGAACGAATGATTGGGATCATTCAAGAACCATTCTGTCATGAATACCAGTATACGTATAAACCCTTCTTCCAAATGTCCCGATCAAGTTATGGGGTCACGGTCAGTCAAACCCCATCTGTACTTGACGCTATGCATGTGTTAATGCAAATCGAGATCATCGAGCTCTCGTGTATCTAATACATCTAGCTCCAATGCTTTGGCCAAAGACTTATGATCTCATCTGCCAATAACCGCATAGGACATATAACTCGTTCACTAACAGGAGAAAGAATTCTATCTTGGTATTCAGTAGGACCTGCTACTTGCTCATCAAGATGCACGTCGAGGTTGACCCCCGTATTCCGGCTTATAGGGTCGAACTACTCTAATGAAAATCTTGACATCACAAGCACATCCCTACTAAATCCTCAAGTCGAAGGTTCACAAATACCTATCACAACCTTTCGATTCCATCATTGACTGTCCCGGAGTGAAATCCGTGTGACGAATCGAGGGTGAGTCAGTTCGAGTATACTAATCTAATTATCATACGTATAACGTGTGCTCCCACTAACCATTAGTGTTCGACGGGCACTCTCCTTATCAAAGGACACGTCATACAAGTCTTCACATAAACTTAACGCCTAGTCAAGTTTCATCGACTTGCGAACGATTAAGTATTTGAGCTATAAACCTTTCCAGTGCCGACCCCTTTATCCAATAAGGAGTGGAACGTTTTGCTCTAAAATACACGGACTAGTTTCTACATGTATATTTACGAGTTAGGAATGCCAATAACTACCAGTAAATAAAGAAACATTCATTGCCTTATATAATTGATTTACATAATTACAAGTGCAATGCCCTCACTCAACATCCTCTGAGTGGCATTCGAGGGCATACTCCTAACATAAACATCATCAATAAATCTTTAACATATTTCACCCTTTTTCTAAAAACCATCGCATACATCATCCGCAGCTCAAAAATCTGCACCACATTCCGATTTGAGTACCTCCCGGTGACCGTGTATGCCATAAGTCGTTCAATGTAACGGATCACCGGGTTTCGAATGGCGGTGGCCTTAGTTTTTCCCGCAGCAAATGGACCGACATCATTCGTAATCATTTGCCAAATCTCATTTTTGGGTGGTATGTCATCTTCTTCCTCGGGTTCGGCAGTCATCCCAAGTGCTCGGCCGAACTGCTCGACCCCCCATGTATACCCCTTACCATTCAAACGAAAATAAAAAGTCCCTTTCTTTTCAAATTCCCCTTTCCAAATTGAGCAAAAAAATTCATAAGTGAGATCCTCATAAACTTCCCAGTTCCCTGTTGCCAACCTCTCCCACCCCAGCACACTCAACAATGCCATGATATCATCATACAATCCCAATTGTCGCAAAATAATTTCATCAAGAGAGACTGAGGGGATTACCTTTCGTTCCGTGAGTTTGCGGTAGCGTGTAACCTGTCTGGGGGATCCAAAGGCGACATTATAACGGTTCGGTAGGCCGAGGAGACTCTTGCGCCTTTCTCTTACTAGAGGTGGAGCTGGGCTCTCGGTTTATGTGAAACCGTGCTGTTGCTCGGTTTCTGCTTCATTTCCTAGTTCGGCAGTCGGTCACGGCTCATTTTCTGAATTGCGTTCGGGTTGGGGTGGATGTTCCGAACCATTCCCATCGACTGTTTTGGGGTTCAATGTTTCTGCTCCATACCATGTGAGTAGCAACAGGGGCGGCGGTAATAGTTGATAGATTAGCTCAGGAGTCGTATCGTCACTGGTGACTGGTGGCGCGGTCGACGAGGGCAGAGATGGTGGTGGTGTGGGTTCGTCTTTCAAACCACGGCTTGGTGATGTCTGGGTTTGTTTCACCCCTTTTGAAGTTTGGCCCGGTGGACGATGCCTCGGCTTTTTGGTGAGTGGTTCGTCGGACGCTGGTCGGCCGACCCTTCATTTTCCGGGGGTGGAGGGTTTAGTCGCGGGTGTCTCGGGCTAGATGAGGTCATAGAAGGTCGGAGCCCTAGGGTTATGCCTCCAACCGCCGCTTCGAGTGATTCGATTCAGTGGCCGATGGATGTTCCTTGTTCCTTTTCCAGTCATGACGGTCGGCGATGGTGGCTACAGAAAAGAGAGATGGATAGGTCAGTTGGGAAGACCGAGCGGGGGGGGGGGGGGGAATCGAGTACTGATATATGAGGGAGAAGGAGATGGGGTTGTTTTTTTAGGGAAAATATTAATAACTAATAAGGAGTAATAAAGGAAGAGGATTTTAAAAGAAAGAAATAAGCAGAAAAAAGATTTTTTTAGTAAAAAAAAACTGACGAATAAGGAAAAAAATGCGAAAAATAAAAAAGACAAATTGGGTTGCCTCCCAATATGCGCCTTTTTTTACGTCGTTGGCTCGACAAACTCCCTGTTTATATTTCGGATGGGTCCTCGAGTTTGTATTCTTCCATATTAGCCGTCATAAATCCTTCGCGATAGGGTTTTAGGAGATGGTCGTTAACCTTGAAAATTTTTCGTGTCTTTAGACTTTGAACTTCAATCGCTCCATGAGGATAAAAATATTGATAATTATAAATGGACCAATCCAGCGGGATCGCAACTTGCCCGGAAATAATTTGAGTCGAGAGTGGTAGAGTAACACTTTTTCACCTATGACGAAGTCTTTCCTTATTATTTTTTAATCGTGGAATGCCCTTCTCTTTTCTTTGTAAATTGCTGCATTTTCGAACGCGTCGTTTCGTATCTCTTTTAATTCTTGCAATTTCAACTTCCGGTGGGTGCCTGATTCGTCAACATTCATATTGCACTTCTTGATTGCCCAAAAGGCACGATGCTCGAGCTTGACGGGAAGATGGCTAGGTTTGCCATAAACCAAGCGATACGGTGACATGCCAATTGGTGTTTTATATGCTGTCCTATAGGCCCAAAGCACGTCGTCGAGTCGTAAGCTCCAATCCTTCCGATTTGGTTGAACTATTTTCTCCAAGATTGCTTTTATCTCCTTATTGGATGTTTCGGCTTGCCCATTTGATTGCGGGTGATAAGAAGTGGACACCTTGTGCAAGACTCGATATTTCCTTAAGAGTGCCTCAATTATTCGATTTTGAAATGTTTTCCCCGATCGCTTATTATAGACCTTGGAATTCCGAATCTGGCGAAGATATTAGATTTAATAAATTTGGCCACTACTTTAGAATCATTGGTCCGTGAGGCGGTCGCCTCCACCCATTTGGATATGTAGTCCACGAAGAGTAAAATATAGAGATTCCCATATGAGGAGGGAAAATGTCCCATGAAGTCCATGCCCCAGACGTCGAAGATTTCACAAACCAAGATAGGATTTTGAGGCATTTGATTTCGTCGAGATATATTACCCGTTCTTTGACACTTATCACACGTCTTGCAAAAATCATAAGCATCTATAAATAGCGAAGGCCAGTAAAAACCACTCTCCAAAACCTTATGTGCTGTTCTCCTTGAACCGAAGTGTCCTCCGCATGCATACATGTGACAAAAAACGAGAATTGAATGAAATTCAGCCTCTGGTACAGATCTTCGAATCATTTGATCTGAACAATGCTTCCATAGATAAGGATCATTCCATACGTAGTATTTGGCATCACTTCTGAGTTTATCCCTCCTGGCCCGTGTCATTCCAGCAGGAAAAATATTGGCTACGAGAAAATTCACTAAATCGGCATACCATGGTGCTGCAGAGTCTGACACTAGGTCCCCCAGTGTCGAACAGTCCTCCCAGTGTTGCAAAGCGGAAAACAATTGTTCGTCGGGGAATCTATCACACATAGATTTCCCATCATTTTCTAAGACTAACCGGCTCAGGTGATCGGCCACGGAATTTTCGGACCCTTTCTTGTCCTTGATCTCCACGTTGAATTCTTGAAGAAGTAAGATCCTTCGAATAAGTATCGGCTTTGCTTCCTTTTTGGCTAAAAAATATGATAGGGCAACGTGATCTGAGAAGATAATGACCTTAGTTCCGAGTAGGTATGAGCAGAATTTTTCTAGTGCAAAGACCACGGCCAAAAACTCCTTCTCAGTTGTGGAATAATTTGCTTGCGTCGGGTCCAGCATTTTTGAGGCGTAGTAAATTACATGGGGTGCTCTCCCCACTCTTTGACCCATAATAGCCCCTACCGCGTAGTCGCTTGCATCGCACATCAGTTTGAATGGCAAATCCCAATTTGGTGGTTGAATTATGGGTGATGTTGTCAGCAATTGCTTCAACTTGTCAAAGGCGGCCTTGCATTCGTCGTTCATGTTAAACTCCACTTCCTTCTGGAGAAGCTTGCATAAGGGCGCCGCTATCTTTAAAAAATCCTTGATGAACCTTCTATAAAATCCTGCATGGCCAAGAAAAGAACGTACTTCCCACACCGTGGAGGGGTAAGGCAAAGCGGCAATAATATCAATTTTTGCTTTATCAACTTCAATTCCTTTTTCAGAGACTACATGCCCTAAAACTATTCCTTATTTTACCATAAAATGGCATTTTTCCCAATTAAGTACGAGATTAGTTTCTACACAACGTTTTAAAATAAGTATGAGATTTTCTAGGCATATATCAAATGAATCACCATACACACTAAAATCATCCATGAATATTTCAATGATATTACCTACGTACTCAGTAAAAATGCTTACCATACACCTTTGGAAGGCAGCGAGTGCGTTGCATAGTCCGAAGGGCATCCGTCGATAGGCGAATGTGCCGAAGGGGCAAGTGAATGTCGTCTTTTCTTGGTCTTCGGGTGCGATTGCAATTTGAAAGTATCCCGAAAACCCATCCAAGAAACAATAGTACGCATGTCCGGCAAGCCTTTCAATCATTTGATCTATAAATGGCAAGGGAAAATGATCTTTTCTGGTCATTGAATTCAGCTTGCGGAAATCGATGCAAACCCTCCATCCAGTTTGTATACGACTAGGAACAAGTTCGCCTTCTTGATTCTCGACCACGGTAATTCCTGATTTCTTTGGGACAACTTGCGTTGGGCTTACCCATTTGCTATCGGATATTGGAAAGATAAACCCTACGTCGAGGAGCTTAAGAATCTCCTTTTTCTCTACCTCCATCATTGGTGGATTCAAACTTCGTTGTGCTTCTCGTGTGGGCTTGGCGTCCTCCGTTAATAGAATTCGATGCATGCATAGGGCTGGACTAATTCCCTTAATGTCGGCTATAGTCCACCGAATGGCTTCCTTATATTCTTTGAGAACTTTTAGCAATGTCTTCTCTTGATTAGGACTCAGCTCGGCCGAGATAATGACGGGTAAGGTTTCGTCGGATCCCAGATGTGCGTATTTTAAGTGTTGTGGCAAAGGTTTTAGCTACAGCTCAGGTGCATGTGTAATCGAAGGCTCGATCTTCCGGCGTTCCTCATTAAGTCGAATGAAGTTTACTTCCCTTTTCGTTCTGATCGGTCCCGCCCCTTTCAAGGCACCTACGACTTCGAGCAACTCTTTTGAAATTTCAAATGCTTCCTCATCGTTGGTTCCTGCGGCCCTTGTGAGTGCTACCTCGAGTGTATCTCTGAAATTCAAATTAAACACTTCCTCGACAAGAGGGTCAATCACGCTTAATACAAAAAGAGAGCAATCTTCCTCAGGAAATTTCATAGCATCATAAATATTAAAACGTACAATTTGGTCGTCGAATTCCATCGTGAGGGATCCCTCATGAACATCTATTTTGGTATTGGCCATATTTAAAAATGGCCTTCCTAACAAAATAGGTGTGGAATTTGATGACTCATGTTGCATATCGAGAACATAGAAGTCGGCTGGAAATACGAGCTTATTTACTTGGACAAGAACGTCCTCAATTACCCCATCGAGATATACAAGGCTACGATCCGCCAATTGTAAAATTATCCTTGTTTCCCGAAGAGGTCCTAGATTTAAGGAGGTGTATATAAAGCGTGACATAACATTTATTGATGCTCCTAAATCTAGCATAGCTCATTCAAAATCCGTATTTCCAATTCGACAAGGAATATCGAACATACCTAGATCTTCCCGTTTTGGTGGCAATTTCTTTTGGAATACAGTGGACACATTTTCTCCCATCACCACCTTCTCGTTCCCTTTTAGCCTCCGTTTGCTGGTGCATAAGTCTTTAAGGAACTTTGCGTATTTTGGAATTTGTTGAACTGCGTCGAGTAAGGGAATGTTGATCTCAACCTTTCGGAATACGTCGAGGATTTGCTTCTCTGTATTCACGATCGCTGCCTTTTTGACCCTAGATGGGAAAGGTAACTCGTTAGTCTCAAAAGGTGTAGTTTTGGACGACTTTACTTTGCTGTCCGGCAGTTTTGCACTGGGTGCTGATTCTGCACTGAGTGTCCCAGTGTTGATCTGTTCAGTGGATTTTTCCTCCTCGTTTTTAGCTTCCTCCAATCTTTAGGCTCCTTAAGCTGCTTCCCACTCCTTAGAGTTACAGCACTCACGTTCCTTGGGTTCGGTTCAGGATGGGATGGCAATTTCGCGCTATTTTGGTTTTCCAAGCGGCTCACCGTGGTGGCTAGTTGACTCACTTGATTTTCGAGAATTTTGATACTCGATTTAGTGTCATGCTGGAATTGCATAGTGTTTGCCACAAGGGTCTTCATCATCTCCTCCAAAGATGGTGTCGGATTTTCGTCGGGCTGCTTGTAGAATTGTCCCCTATTTTGCGGAGGTGCCTCTTGCTGGTTTTTCAATCGAAAGTTAGGGTGATCCCTCCATCCTGGGTTGTATGTGTTTGAGTACAGATCGTTCTTCCTCCTATAAGAATTTTCAGTTCCAATTGCATTGGTGTGGGCCTCGATTTCATCAAGCAAAATCCGACAATTCTTTATTGTATGCTCCGTGGTTTTGCAAAGACGACAGGGTACGACCGGCGTGCTATTACCTACAGCAAGTTTTCTAACAACAGTAGTTAGCTCATTCAATTTTTCCTCGCAGGACGAGTCATGGATCTCCTTCACCATCCTGATCGGTGCGTCGCGACATCCAAATTGCATGTTGGATATGAGAGCCCTTGCGGCCGAAGGAGTTTTGTCCACTAGAGCTCCTCCACTTGCTGCATCTATCATGTTCCACTACATCGGATTAAGTCCTTCGTAAAAATATTGAATAAGGAGCTGCTCGCTAATTTGATGTTGCGGGCATCGAGATACCAATTATTTGAATCGTTCCCAATATTCATGCAACGTTTCTCCGGTCATTTGCCTTGCACCACATATTTCCTTCCTTAGGTTGGCCGCTCGAGAGGCTGGAAAATATTTTTGTAGAAATAAGCTCTCTATCTCGTTCCACGTTGTGATGGTGGCCGACGGTAAATAAAAAAACCAATCCTTAGCCGAATCTTTTAATGAGAATGGGAAGGCTCTAAGCTTGATTTGTTCTTCAATGACACCGTTCGGCTTCATGCTTGTAGAAACGACATGGAATTCCTTGAGATGTTTGTGCGGATCCTCTCCTGATAGACCATGAAATGCAGGTAGCAAGTGAATCAACCCCGACTTCAGTTCAAAGGTGTTGTTGTTGTCAAAAGCCGGGATCGTGATGCACAGTGGTTGTTGAGGTAGTTCCGGGTTGGCTAATTGCTTTAGCGTCTTTTCAGCGTTATTTTCCATGGCTCCAATTTCGTCATCCGACTCACTCGGTGATGTTTCGAGGGAAAATGGTAAGTGCCCGAGTGCTTCTTTGGCTTCTTTTGCTTTCTGCCTGAAAACACGATCTCGCTTGGTGATTTCTGGAAAATATTGTAAATTCTTATCTCCACGTGACCTTGTATTCATGTGAAACTAAAACAAACGGATTAGTGCACAACTGACAATTAAAATGAATTTCCAGAACTGACACTGGGTCACCCAGTGTCAAAACTGCAGAAAGTTTTTAAACCCAAAACAAGTAAAATTAGTTTAACACCGTTTCCTCGGCAACGGCGCCAAAATTTTGACCGCGCTGTCGTGACACATCAAAATTTGTTATTTATATTTTTCCTTGGCTTACTTCTACTAAATAGTAGTATCGGCAAGTAAGGGTCGATCCCACGGAGAATGGTAAATCAATTATTGTATTTAAAGATTAAGTACTTTGCACAATTAAAATAAAATAAAATGAAAAGGGGGGTTTGTTTCTGATCTTAACTAAAATAAATTGCGTAAGATAAAATAAAATAAACAAAGAAAATAAAAAGTTGAAAATATCAATTGAGGAATAATCTAGTCCTTAGCTCCGTTATCCACCGTTTGAAATTAATTCAAGTTTCAATGCAACGCTTATCTCTTCTCTAATCTCATGAACTCCTATTCCGAAGCCAATAACAAGCTCTGTTGACCCCAATTATTTCTTAAGTTTATTCAATTAAAACAAGCTCTTTAATCGAACCTATCTATGCGGTGGGTTCAAAACAAGCTCTTCAAATCTCGCTCTCTAGATGCATTAAAAACCAAAATAATGGAATAGGCAAGATATTAAGTTCATAAGCTCGACTTAAGGGATCTCGATTTTGTATTACCCAATTGGGAAAAGATCAATTGTTTGCTACTTGTGAAATTAAAATTGCAACAATTACGGATTACAACTCAATTTCTAGCATAAGACATAAAACTCCTAATCTAGTTGGCCAAACCAAATCAAGAAATTAAATGGCATAATCGTGAATTCAATAACACAAAAGTAATTCAAGAGAATTCGAGTTGAGAATACGCTACGGGTTTAAAACATGAGTAATTCGAATACGGTTTCAAACTTCACTAAGAACTAGAATAGAAAATTAGCCGGACATGTTGGCTTTAGAAAACAGCAAATTAAAGATAGACATGAAAAGAAAGAAATTCAAACGGTATAGTCTTCTTCTTTGCACGTCGGAATCGGTTCGGTTGCTCCGGCGAGAAATGGTTCATCACTCCCAAACTCTTTCTACTCCAGTTGTTCCCCTTCTGCTCCAGCCGTGAAAATTACTGTTCCAAAACTGAATTTAATTCCATCCCTCCTCTCCTTTTATAATTATTCCTTATTTCTTAGTTTCCTTCTTTAATTGGGACTCCTTCCTTCTTGAGTTTTAATTTCCTTGGAGTCTTTCTTCCCAAATCTATTCCAATTCCCTTTTCCAGCATGTGGACCGATTTATTGCCTTGTGGAACTGATTGGGCGATTTTTGAGTCATTTCTTGGGCCCCAAGTAAGATTATTTTCGTAACAGGACTGACACTGGGCCACCCAGTGTCGCGCGGCATTTTCTTTATTTAAGCCCAAATCACCTTGGCTTGGTCCGTTTGATGATCCAAATTATTCCTTAAGCTTAAAAACTCCATCAAACACCTAAATTAAACAACAAATTGCCAAGTGAAGTAAATTGCATCCAAAATATAAATATATGGAAAATAATCAAGTGTGCCAACATAAAATTCATTAAAACCTTATAATTAACAATGATTTTAGCACACTATTTTTGTCCCATCATTTATAATCCAAGGTTTACCACCAAAACAACAAGAATACCTAACCAATTGGATGAAATCGGGTAAAAATTACGAAACCAAGGAAAACCCCCAAAATTAAATGAAACTAGGTTTGTGTGAAATATAACTTTGATCCGAACAAGGATGATGATTTAATGATGTTAGACGTGCACAAACTTACCCCAAGTTGAAGCTTGGTGATGAATATTCCCCCAAATCGCCCTAAGAGAACGGACCCAACGCTAGAAGAAGAAAGAAGTCGAATGTTACTTCTAAAAGCCTGCTGCCTGGGTATATATAACAGAAGCAGTTGCGTGCGCTACTGATGCCCTTAACATGCGCTAAGGGGTCTGTTTCCAGCTACTGACTTCTGAATTCGCTGCTCGATAGCGTGCGCTAATGGTAAACATAGCTTGCGCTAAAACACTCAGAAATTACAGCAACAGTGCTTTCAAAAATGGTTACAACGACAGACTTCTCTGATTTAAACAAGTCCGGGATACGAACGGAATGCTCCAAAATATGATCATCATACGAGTCTAAGCTCTAACGGCAATCCAAAAGGTCGGAATTATAACACCCACAGAATATAACCGGGACTATTACACGCCGTAAATCTTTTTCTCAAGGATGTACCCGGCTAACACAATAAAACAATCAATTGTTCGACCGACCGTGGTCGAACAGGATAACAACTCAGACCGATAAGGTCGCATAACTAATTCAAGCTGAAATAATTTTTACAACTCATACCCACGCAGGGGTCTAAAATACAACACGATATAACACAGCGGAAGACTGAGAATAATACAACGATACAACAACAGAAACTGAACCCATAACTCTTGATTAGTATCACAATCCATCATCTTTTTGTGCCATTCTTGTGACTGCTCCCACGCATTTGCATGAACCTGGACGCAAAACAGACATCCACCCCCCGATTATTCGGTGGTTAGCAAAACACCACTATTTTACTAGTGCAAGTATCATAACCATACAAAATGTACAAGCAATTATAAATAACAAGTCAGACAACCACAAATCAACCAAACACAATTCAGACAGTCACTTCTCCACCAATAACATATTCCCGAGGAGTTTTAATAAACTAGAAACCAACACAAGTGGAACCTTTGTAAAATAAAGGGAAAAATGCACAGAAATACATGAACTTTGTTCTTTCTTTCATTTTGCGCACGACTTTTTAATTTTCCCCATAAAATCACTAACTTTCGATTTCGTTCAATTTTTCCCTAGTCTTAAATTTCGCCCAAATTAAATCTGACATGGCGCTGATGTGGCAACTAGGCATGTGTCAACCTCTCTTCCATCCAGAAAATTAAAGGGTAAAATGCACAGAAATACATGAACTTTGCTCATTCTTTTATTTTGCGCGTAACTTTTTATTTTTTTTCATAAAATCACTTTGTTCAGTTTTTTCCTAATTTTAAATTCTATAAACATATTTTTAGCTTTTTAACAATAATCTGCTGTTGGAATATTTACCATGTTTTTGAATCTACTGCATTAGCTGCAAATCTGAAAAGAACAAAGTAGGAGACAGATTCGTTAGTGCCACAATTTGCAAACAATATGAGTGGATGTGTGACTAGGCGCCCCTCGTGCACACACGCGCGCCGTTGCCGTCCGTCTGGTTCGGGTCGAGTCGGGTCGGGTCGGTCGAAGGGCGATTTGGGGAAAATGTCTCGGCGTCTCGAAGTTATATTTTTACTACAATTTTATTCGGTAAAAATTTATTTTACTGAAACACCTCAATTATAAATTTCGAATTTTGGTTAATTCCGATGTTGCTCATATGTTTTAGTTAATTCCGGGGAGTTCAGGTAAATACCTCAAGTATAAATTCCGATGTTGTTCATATGTTTTATCATGGGAGGCAAACACTATACACTGCGGTGGGGGCGAATTTGCTTTAAGGAGACAGAAATTCTGGACTCAACATCGCCCATCTTCGGATTTAGTTCTTTTAATTATATATATATTGTTTGCAGATTATGTCACTAACGAATCTGTCTCCTACTTTGTTCTTTTCAGATTTGCAGCTAATGCGGTAGATTCAGAAGCATGGTAAATATTCCAACAACAGAGTAATGTTAAAAAGCTAAAAATATGTTTATAGAATTTAAAATTAGGAAAAAAATGAACCAAATCGAAAGTTGGTGATTTTATGAAAAAAAAAATAAAAAGTTACGCGCGAAATGAAAGAATGAGCAAAGTTCATATATTTCTGTGCATTTTTACCTTTATTTTTCCGGATCGAAGAGAGGTTGACACATGTCCGGTTGCCACATCAGCGCCATGTCAGATTCAATTTGGGCGAAATTTAAGACTAGGGAAAAATTGAACGAAATCGAAAGTTAGTGGTTTTATGGGGAAAATTCAAAAGTCGTGTGCAAAATGAAAGAAAGAGCAAAGTTCATGTATTTCTGTGCATTTTTCCCTAAAATAAACTGTCATCTCGGGAGTTTTTAGAAAACCAAAATCATTAGGATCTCATGTCTTAGGTTTATCAAAAATCATTAGGAACTCATGTCCTCAGTTTGTCAAAATTCCCTTTTCAAAGTTTTAGGGTCTTAGCCCAAATTTTACACTATACAACTCGGAAAACATTTTTACAAATCACTTGGGACTCGGCCCAACATTGCTTTCTATAAATTCTTTCCTTTCAAAACTTTGATTCTCAAAACATAATCGTGACAACGTGATGCACCATCACGTGTATCCATAGGTTCAACAACCCGCACGGACTAAACCAAACACATTAACCAAACATCTATAATCTTGACACCGTGATCCAACATCACGTGTCTCCGTAGGTTCAACAACCCGCATGGACTAAACCAACATGTAATCAAACAACAACAATCTTGACACTATGATCCACCGTCACGTGTCTCCATAGGTTCAACAACCTACACGGACTAAACCATGAACCCCGCCATATGTTATCGTAGGCCTCGTCAGACCCTCACGATTGGACCTCAGCACCTCATTAAGTTCTGATCCCATGATCCTCTGCCATGAATCCTAGTAGGTTTCATCGAACCCTCACGAGTGAACTTAACGGTCATACACAACTGTCACAATCATATTCCATCAACAATGAACTCTGTCAATCAATCACATTGATCACCACAATTCACGTACCACGCACACATAATACAATCTCAATAATTCAACCATCATAACACAATCCATTGCACAAATATGTGTACAACCAAATAGGGGTGGCATTTCGGAACCGAAAATCAAAAACCGAACCGAAAAAACCCAAAAAAAGAACCGAAAAACCGAAACCGAAGAAGACCAAACCGAAAAACAAAAAAAAAACAGAACCGAACCGAACTAATTTGGTTCGGTTCTCGGTTCGGGGTCGGGCGGAACCGAACCAGACCGAAATGGACCGAAGTCAAATTTCAGCATACTAAAATGACCTTGTTTTTGTGATTTTGGTGTGTTTCGAATTTTAGTATAATTCGTTTTCCTTTTGTAAGACCCTCATGGGTCCAAGAAGGACCGATAATATGCTCATGAATTTGTGATTCAATTAATTTAGGTTGAGAGAATGAGCTACTGTGATATACAATTGTTATATATTTTGAGATATTTGGAAATTGTCATGCAACTCTAGCTTTTATCTTGAACATATATATAACTCTTGTTGGCTTGTTGTTATATATAACTTATTCTATTGCATATAATATTTGAATTTATATTGTGAAGAACCGAAAAAACATCAAACCAAATCGAAACCGAACCGAATATTTATAAAATCGAACTTAACCGAACCGAATTTCAAAAAGAACCGAACCAAACCGAAACCGAATATTTGGTTCGACTCTCGGTTTCGGTCAAAAACCGAACCGAAGGGAACCGAGTCCACCCCTACAACCAAACCAACATGATTATCACAATCCTGTACACGTTACACCCCACACAACACATAAACCTAAATAACACATTCATCATCAAGCCTTCATAATGCGTAACTCATAACCAACTCACACAAACCATGTTTACGAAGGCAAAACAATCACAAAGTCACACACGCGATTTCTAATCACAAGACACAAGTTGTATAAGCAAGATACTTGCCTCGAAACCGGCACATAAATCCTTCGACGAACACGGATCGACCGAAGTGCCTCGAAACCTACAACTTCCGCAAGAAACAACAAAAACACGATCACAACGAGGATCGAGACCAATAACAATGGAAATCACATCAAACTATCGAATGAAAACTCATTGGAACATTTAATCAAGCATTAAATGTTCAATATTTACCAAGAACACTCGAATCGTCAATCGAGTTAAACCGACGTGAAATATGGATATATCATCTATAGAACTCGATTAATAACATCATATAGAACTAACTGATTCATCAAAATCGGACTAGGGTCGAGATCAAGAACAAAACTCCAAAAAAGTCAACTCTAGAGAAATCAAGAAAATACCTTTACCCAACGAAGAACAATGGATTAGAGGTTGATTAATCAACACTAGGAACTCAAAAATATTGATAGATGATGACATCAGGCCAAAATCCATGCTTATACACCCCCAAGATAGCCCAAATTGCTGAAAGGAAGAAAGGAGAGGAAGAAATGATGAAAGTTGACCTCTGCAGTCCTATATATACTTTCAACAATGAGCGCGCGGCTGAAAAATGCAGCCTATAGTCTTCTTGACATAGGCGGGACATCCCCAAATTCTTATATGATTAAGACTTGGTTTCCTGCCCTCCCACATCTCATGTGGAGTTTTAGGAACGGATTTGGAAGTACATATGTTCAAGATGTAAGTGGCAGTCAGGAGTGCATACCCCCACAGGTAAATCGGTAAGTCAGTATAGCCCATCATGGAACAGACCATGTTCAACAAGGTCTGGTTCCTTCTTTCTGACACACCATTTAACTGAGGAGTACCTGGAGGTGTTAGTTGTGAAACTATTCCATATTCCTTAAATAACTCGTCAAACTCCATACTCATATACTCGCCACCTCGGTCTGACCGAAGTGCTTTGATATGATTACCAGTTTGTTTCTCGACTAGGGCTTTGAATTCCTGGAATTTCTCAAAAGCCTCGGATTTATGTTTCATTAAGTATACATAACCATACCTAGTATGATCATCTGTAAACGTAATGAAATATTGATATCCGTCATGTGCTGCTTCCAAAGCACCACATACGTCGGTATGGATTAATCCCAGTTTATCAGCAGCTCTTTCAAAGGTCCCTGTGGGACTTAGTCATTTTGCCTTTAAGGCAAGATTCACAAGTAGGAAAGGGATCTGATCCCAATGGACCCATAAGTCCATCCTTTTCCATCTTGTAAACCTTGGTCTGACCAACATGAGCAAGTCTAAGATGCCATTTCAAAACTTGATTGGTTTCATCCCTACCACATTTTCTAGTCATAGTATTCACAACTACTTTGTTGCTGAGGTTTAGATGATACAATCCATTTAACAATGTAGCAGTACCCACTAGTTTATTTCTGAAATAAATTTTGCAGGAACCATCACCAATGAAAAATGAAAAACCCTTTCGGTCCATGACCGGAATGGATACAATATTTTTGTGCCCCTTGGGAAAAACAAGTACATCTTCTAAAGTCAAAACAAAGTCGGATTCCAAACCCAAAAGAAGTGATCCTATGTCGGTCGCCTCGACACTATGCCCGCTTCCGACTGTGATCATAACTTCTCCAGCTCCAAGCTTCTTACTTTATTCCAGATCCTGATTCACGGTACAAATATGAGAACTAGCATCAGAATCCAGTATCCAGGAAGTAGGAAAAATAGTAGCAGAACAATTTGTTTCCAAAACTAAAAGTTCTGTACCTGAAGTGCCATGAAGAATCGGACACTCTCTAACCCAGTGGCCCAGCTCACCGCACTTGAGACAAGCGTCTTTCTTCTTGCTCTTTGGAACTGTTGGGGCCTTGCCCTTGCCCTTGAAGTCCTTGACATGTGGTCTAGTCTGCTTCTTGGTCTTTTTCTTCTTGTTCTTAGACCTCCGAGGTCCAGAAGAAATCATAAGAGCAGACTCCTTCATCCGTGGAGTCTTCATCTGAGACTGAGCGGTCACAATTTTGTTCATTAGCCCAGCTAAATTACATGCAATCTCATTGCAGTTGAAGTTCATAACAAACTGTGAGAAGGATTCAGGGAGAGACTGTAGGATAAGGTCGGTTTGGAGAGAAGTATCCATTTTAAAATCAAGAGCCTCCAATCTCTCGATCATGGATATCATTTTGAGGACGTGTTCCCCAACTTTCTCACCTTCCTTCATCCTTGCACCGAACTGTTGCTTGGATATCTCATATCTAGCAGTTCTGCTGTGCTCACCATAAAGCTCGGTTAAGTGAGATAGAATCTGCCTAGCAGAAGTCATTTTCTCATGAGCTCTCTGAAGCTCATTAGACATGGAAGCCATCATATAAGCACGGACTTTCACATCATCCTTAACCCACTTTTCGTGGTTTCCAATCTCTTCCTGATTAGCTCGGGTCCGCACAGGAGGCGCCGGAATGTCCGTCTCCAAGACGTATCCAGTGCCTCTATACTGAGGACAATCATCATATTGCGGAGCCAATACACAAAGTTAGGTCCCATTAAGGTGTTCTTTTCGAGTAGATTTGTGAGTGGATTCATTGTCATATTGAGATTTGAGTCTGCATTAAGTACGATAGGTGACTCATTCAATTATGTTCTAAGTATAGAATTAAGGTCTTTTTATTCTTGTTACCCAGCTCCCACTATTTTTATCGGAATAACACACTCCCATGTGAAATCCGGAAGTATCATCGCTCTACTTCATAGTGGTGATCAAGTTCTTTATAAATCTTAATAGAGGGCAACCGAACAGATTTCTAGTCTATTAATTTTCATAAAGTGGTGTCCAACACCAACCCATCTAATAGATGATTCGATCTACTTTTTCCCCTTGTTCACTCCCCTCAACTTATACAGTTTCTATGGTTCGTGAACAAGTTAAGTTTATACCATCGACGCAAATCAGTTTCATAATTGAATCTTATCCGGCAACCTATCAGGTTTGTAGGGATAAAATTTGCTCCAACCGAAGGCATCCAATGCGCTCCCGGTTATTTATCCGTCCTCCCCGAACGACTTCCCCGATAACTCGAAAGCATAGCATATCCGGTTTGGATTTCAATTTCCCGAAAGCTCGATGTAGGGAAGGAAAACTTTGAAACCTTATAAACTTAATAATTTGTTGTGGGAGAATTATCGCGATTAATGTTACACTTTGCACATTAATTCATTTAAGCCTGTTTGTAGCATTCATACAATATGAACAACCATTCACAACCTAGTTGCTACCAACATGTGGTTCATGGACCGTTCCTAGAAAACAAAAACTCTGTAATCTAATTACAAGTCTTCGTCTTGAATCTTCGTATTCTCGAAACGGATCTTCCTCCGGTCTTCTTCATTACATATAAATTTTACATTGAAAATTGCATCCTAGATACAAATATTTCTAGTAAAATAAATAGGCTCAAAACGGCCTTTACAACCCAATCGAATAAACGAACAATTCAAAAAACTAAGTCCACGAACCACATCCCCATTCAAAAGCATTCATCCAATAAATACTATATAAATGGAAAGCGTAGAGATACATTGATCTAATCAAAAATACGAACCGATCCAATCGATTCATAACAAAACGAATTAATTCAATTAATTCAAACAACCATCAATATTAACTTGTTCTGGATGATAAAATATTTCATTAAATTAATTCCCCTAAGATTAAAATTACCATAATTAAATCTTAGTCAAATTAAATTCAATTTAATTTGAGGGAAATTAATTATCGAACGAAATATAAAAACGGAGTCGAAAAACACGGCCGGAGCACTACCCGAAAGAAGTGCCAAAGCCGCCGAGCAGACCGGCAGGACCGAGACCATTGCGAGCGTGGCCGATAGTTTGCCGAGCATGCCCGGCACGGGTTGCCGACCAAGGCCGATCACGGGTCCAGTTGCGTCTCGCCTCGGACCGCGATGGCGCCTGCACCCAGTGCCGGGTTCGATTATGTTTTCGGCTCGTTTTTCGCCCCAATTCCAAAAATAACATTTTTCTAATCTTTATATTACACTTTAAATCAGTTTTTCAAAAGAAAAATAGATTTACATTGTAACATAAAATCATGAAAAAAATAATATTTTGGATGAACAATAGAAAATCAACGATTAATACGATTATGATTCCAAATCATACACCATCTACTCAAGCATTCCAAATGCCAATATTCTATATACGATCACAAGACCTACGCTCTGATACCACTGTTGGGATTCGGTGCCTAAAACGATGGCCCAGCGGAAGCGGTAAAACGAAAATTAATTCGATCTGAATCCCTACGAGGATCGATCGAGCTACGTATATACGAATATCAAAAACAAATTCACAAGAGATATAGAAACTCACCCTTGTAGTCCGTTGATTAGATGGATAACCTTTTCTTGAGCTATTCCCCAAGCTTTGCTTGATCTCTACGAATCTATTCCGCTTCAAGCCCTTGAACGATCCAATGCCGAAAGCATCGCGTCTCTACTTGCCACGCGCCGGAAAAATGATCGGAATGACACTCACCTCGTTATACTCCAAGGATACGGCTAGAACAAGGTGATGAAGCTTTTAATTATTACACTCTAAGTGTATAATATTTCTCTCTCAATGTATCTCGAATTTTCTCCAAGAAAACTCAAGAACAAAAATGAAGAAGATGAAGAAGAAGACTTGAGTGATATGAAAATGAATTCAATGTTCTCTCTCTCTCTCTCTCCCTCCAATACAACTCACGTATGAATTGTCTATGAGTGAGTTGTCTTCACGTCTTATTCTACTACTTCCATCTTTAATTATTCCTTTTAAAAGAATAATATCACCCACTACATCTCATAATAGAGATTCTCACAATAATGTCATTTGTCTTCCACCTATAAAAAGGTGAAGACTATGCATGAGTAGGTGGGGTAGCCATATTAAATAAAACGGACGAGTTTAGTTCGTTTCGGTCTCCCGAGAGTCCAAACAGATAAACTCCGATTCCGTTCCAGTGTATTTATATCGATTAATTAATCCAATTAATTAATCATATTAAATACACAATAACATAATTAATTTCTCCAAGAAATAATTATATTCATGAATTAAATTAATCACCCGGTAATTTATTTAATTCATTAGGTCGTAAATCAATTTATCCAATAAATCAATTTAGACATCCAATGTCCCAATAAATTAGATATCCAATATCTAATATTCATAATGAGAGATTAAGCTCGATTCATTCCGTCATCAATCCTATTGCGCGACTCGGTAGGTTCGTCTCAGTCAGCAATGGGAGGAACCAAAGAGTAGTAGCACCACCTAGCCAGCCTGGCGGCCTACACTGTACCCCAACTGAGAACGAATGATTGGGATCATTCAAGAACCATTCTGTCGTGAATACCAGTATACGTATAAACCCTTATTTCACATGTCCCGATCAAGTTATAGGGTCACGGTCAGTCAAACACTATCTGTACTTGACGCTATGCATGCGTTAATGCAAATTGAGATCATAGAGCTGTCGTGTATCTAATACAACTAGCTCCAATGCTTTGGCTAAATACGTATGATCTCATCTGCCAATAACCGCATAGGACATATAACCCGCTCACTAACGGGAGAAAGAATTCTATCTTGCTATTCAGTAGGACCTGCTACTTGCCCGTCAAGATGCACGTCGAGGTTGACCCCCGCCTTTCGGTTTACAGGGTCGAACTACTCTAATGAAAATCTTGACGTCACAAGCACATCCCTACTAAATCCTCAAGTCGAAGGTTCACGAATACCTATCACAACCTTTTGATTCTGTCATTGACTGTCCCAGAGTGATATCCGTGTGACGAATCGAGGGTGAGTCGGTTCGGGTATACTAATTCAATTAGCATACCTATAACGTGTGCTCCCACTAACCATTAGCGTTCGACAGGCACTCTCCTTGTTAAAGAACACGTCATACAAGTCTTCACATAAACTTAACGCCTACTTAAGTTTCATCGACTTGTGAACGATTAAGTATTTGAGCTATAATCCTTTCTAGTGCCGACCCCCTTATCCATTAAGGAGTGGAACGTTTTGCTCTCAAATACAAGGACTAGTTTCTATATGTATATTTAGGAGTTGGGAATGCCAGTAACTACCAGTAAATAAAGAAACATTCATTGCCTTATATTAGTGAATTTACATAATTACAAGTACAATGCCCTCACTCAATCATCCTCTGAGTGGCATTCGAGGGCATACTCCCAACACAAGTGTGCCGCAGCACACACTGAATTTTGCCTAGGTATTGCGAGTGGGGGCCGCGGCCCGGCGGGAGGGTTCCGCGGCCCATAGTACAGGCCGCTCGGCCATTTTCAGCAAATTAGACAGGGGGCGTGGCCCGGCAGGGGTGTGCCGCGGCTCGTAGTACAGGCGGGTCAGGCATTGGCAGGGGTGATTCCGGGGGCTGCGGCTCGGCGGCCTTGTGCCGCGGCCCGACTGTGCAAGGTGAGAAAATGACTATATTTTGGAAATTACTCCTAAAAATCTCCCCCTTTACGGTATATAGGAATAGTTCACCATCTCGGCGATCGAACAACACACTTTCACCTTCTCTCTACTCAACGCCTTGGTTAACATATCGGAACCATTATCATCGGTATGAACTTTATCAAGTTCAAACAAACCATCCTCCAATGCATCTCTGATCCAATGGTACCTCACATCGATATGTTTAGTTCTCTTGTGAAAAGTCGCATTCTTAGCCAAATGAATTGCACTTTGACTATCACAAAGAACCACGTAACGTCGTTGTGGGAAGCCTAGTTCTCGTAAAAACATTTTCAACCATAAGAGCTCTTTACTCGCTTCCACCGCCGCAATATACTCGGCCTCCGTTGTAGATAAGGCAACGCATTTTTGCAATATTGATTGCCATGACACGGATCCCCCTGCAAATGTCATCAAATAACCGGAAGTGGATTTTCGGTTATCTTCATTACCGGCCATGTCCGAATCGGAATATCCAACAAGCATTACTTTCTCATTTCCAAACGTAATCCCCAATTTGGAAGTACCCTGTAAATATCTAAATATCCATTTTACGACTTCCCAATGCTTCTTTCCCGGATTCGATAGAAACCGGCTCACCACTCCCACGGCATGAGCAATGTCGGGCCTAGTACATTCCATAGCGTACATCAAACTCCCAACCGCCAAGGCATAAGGAATTTTATCCATATCCTCAAGATCCTCTTTCGTAGTAGGGCAATCCTTGCTCGTCAATTTAAAATTGTTAGTAGGAGGTGAACTAACAACTTTAGCTTTGTCCATATTGAAGCGTTTAAGCACCTTCTCGATATATTGCTCTTGCGACATGTGTAATTTTCGGGCTGCTCTATCCCGTGTAATTCTTATCCCAAGAATTTGTTTAGCCGCCCCCAAGTCTTTCATGGCAAAAGACTTATTTAATTATTTCTTCAAGTTAGCAATCCTCTCGGTATTCTTGCCAACGATCAACATGTCGTCCACATAAAGCAATAAGATGATAAAATCATCATCTCCGAATTTCTTGAAAAATACGCAATGGTCGAGAGTCATCTTCCAGTAGCCTTGCTCCCCCATAACCGACTCAAACTTCTTATACCATTGTCGTGGTGCTTGCTTCAACCCGTATAAACTCTTCCGGAGTTTACACACATAATCCTATTTTCCTTCGACCTCAAACCCTTCTGGTTGCTTCATATAAATTTCTTTGTCAAGATCTCCATGAAGAAAAGCCGTCATGACATCTATTTGCTCTACCTCAAGATCAAGGCTAGTCGCAATACCAAGGACCAAACGAATCGATCCTATCTTCACAACCAGAGAAAAAAATTCGTCAAAATCAATGCCCTTCTTTTGAATAAATCCTTTCGCTACGAGTCTATCTTTGTATCGGGGCAAAGAAGTATGCTCCTCTGACTTCACCCTATACACCCATTTGTTCCTCAAAGCTCTCTTGCCTTTCGGAAACTTCAACAACTCGTACGTGTTATTCTCATGCAAGGAACTCATCTCGTCTTGCATGGCATCCATCCATTCCTTCTTCTTTTCATCCTCCATAGCCTCCGCAAAATATTCGGGATCTCCCTCGTCGGTGAGTAAAACGTAGTCATCGGCCAAAAAACAGGTGGAGGGATGACGGTCCCTCGTCGACCGCCTATGTGGAACAAAAGATGACATGTTCGTCACGGGTAGATCGGGATGAGCTCCATCGGTCTCATCTTGTCTCAACTCATCATTGTCACTCGCATCATGTTGTTCATCATTTTGGACATCCTCTCCACCGGGTGTCTCAACAAGTTGTGGAGGAACGGGGTCCAAATCAATAAGATCATAGTCGTGTTGTGGAGCCGACTCTCCATTCTCAACATCTTTCATATTTTGATCTTCAACAAAGACAACATCTCTTGACCGAACAAGCTTCTTGGTCACCGGGTCATACAATCTATAAAAACTCTGCGATACCAACTCTGTAACACCCCAAACTAGGAAGGTAGTATTCAAAACCACTCTCCGATACCAACTCTATAACACCCCAAACTAGGCGGATATTACAGTGCCGTGAATCCCCGACTGGGACCCACCAAGCGAATGAAAATGATGAATTAAATAATATAATTGTAGTACCGAACCACATTATATTACCAAATACTCCGATGAGGAGTTTAAGTACAACACACCAGGACAATACCGAATACTAGTATATTTTATATGAAGATAAAATACACAACACTGAATGAAACGGAGTATCCAAATGAATGTCTGCAGCGGAAATTAAAGGACAATAACATGAATAACTGAAAGATCGGGGGCCCCTACTAGTATCACTGGGACTCCTCGACGTCAGCATGTTATTCCCGTGCTTTTGCCTTGCCATGACCTGAAAAACAAAATCCCGGGCCGTCGATTACGTAACAACAATCCTCAAGGGTTGAAAAATACACAATCATGATTTAACTAAAGTTATGAAATATCCCTAGTTATGAATTACGCTGAAGAGGAGTATCATAGTATGCCCATAGTGTTCTGTGCAAGTGTACAAGACGGATGACCGGACACACCCGTCCTTGTACCTAATTAGTCTCACGGAGTTAATCTTTACCGTTTGTACAGTCCAATGTATCACTCCCAATACATGGCCATCACGTGCCGACTAAAAATTCCACACATCCGCACCCGACCACGCAATATGAACCGAGAAGGTCATATGAACGAGAATGACCATAATGAATATCAATGAATAATAATAATCTGACAAAGTCAAGAAGGACTCACCGAGATGAAAGTGATAATGAAGTGATTGATAGTTTCAATGAAATGATTGGAACCGCCGTTCCTCGTTAATGAAGTGACGATTCGACAATTACAAGTCTCAATATGATTATTACAATGATGAATGAGTTATGATTATGAATGATCAACAACAAAAAGGAATGAATATCCTTTTAACCGAGTAAGAATTAACTTACTCAACACCGGTGACAATTATCCTTCCACGAACAACGTCCTAATTGATATATCGGTCGCTCGAACAACCTTGAATAAATACAATTACCAACAATCCGTTCAATATACGAATCAAACACGAATATAACGAACTCAAAACGTCGATGCGATTAAACCAAGTTCATTGGGGCATTATATCGAACACTTTGTGGCCAACTTCGATTGATTACAACCAAACCTCAATAATACCAACACCAAATCCCCAAGAAGTGTTTCAAACCAACAAAACATCTTCAATACGATCAATAATCCGTTATGAATATCCAAATACGTGATTATAATAACAATTAATCGAAAACTCCCAAATCCAACTCGATATTCAAAGTGTTCTTGAATAATCCCTTAATAATCCAATGAATCTTTATACAAACTCATAATCATATTCATATCCCTTCATATAACATGATTATAACGTCCAAAACATCATATTTCAACACAAAATCGAAATCCAAGATGTTGAAGAAATTACCTCTTGAAGATCCAACCACTTCGATCCGATGAACACGAGTTAAATCGAGTATCCAAGCTTCCCAAACGAATGAAGATGAAGAAAATCAAGTACTCCAGTGATTGATGAAGGAAAATACCTCCCTCAAGCTCTCTCTCTCGGACAAGATGGAAGAAAAGGGTGAAAATGAAGAAAAAGTCCCGGCCGGATCCTTATATACTGCCGGAAGTTACGTCCGTAACTCGGCCTTCATACGGCCGTAACATCCCAGGTCAACGTCCATACGGCCATAACCGGACAACTCGTACGTCCGTAACTCGGCTTCGTCCAAAAACCTGCCGACAGCCTTACGGCCGTATCCGCCCTGACTTACGGGCGTAACTCGCCCTCGTCTAAAACATCTGCCGACATCCTTACGGCCGTACCCGCACACCTTACGGGCGTAACTCGGATGATACGGCTGTATCCGGCCAAACTTACGGGCGTAAGCCCCCTTCGTCGAAAATGACCAGACACCCTGCCTGTAATGTACGGCCGTATCCGGCCAAGCCTTACGGCCGTATCTCCCTCGCCTTACGGCCATATGCCGCAACCCTTACGGCCGTAACTCGCCTTCGGCCAAAAACGCCTGGGCACCCTGCTCGACACGTACGGTCGTAATTGGCCAAGCCTTACGGCCGTACCTGCTCAACTTACGGCCGTATTCCGAAACCTTACGGCCGTAAGTCCCGTTCGTCCAAAATGGCCTGACATCAACGAACCCTTGTTACGGCCGTAACCTACAATCGTTACGGCCGTAACTCAATGCTGGACATGGTGAAAATCCGATAACTCCGATTCCTCACTACGACTGATGAATGATCCGACAAATCATATGAATGTGAAAGTGAACAGGTCCAACACATGACAAAAATGATACTCCCAGTACAAGACTACCAATCTTAATGAAAATGATAATATTCCCGTCTCGATCTATAAATGGAGATGAAATGACGATCGGTAACTGATATACGATTACAACATACCAACAGTGAACGCAATGAATGAATCATGAATGATGAATGATTAATAATGAGTGAAGTTTACTGAATGATAATTACTGACTGATTAATATTGAATAAAAATGAATGAAATTCAACCGGGTATTACATACTCCCCCCCTTAAAAAGAGTTTCGTCCCCGAAACTAAGGGTCAACAACTCGGGATAACTCTCCCGCATACTCTCCTCGGTTTCCCAAGTGGCCTCTTCGACCCCATGTCTAGACCACTGAATCTTGACCAAAGGGATCGTCTTGTTCCTCAACTGTTTGATTCGCCGCTCTAAAACTCGTACAGGACGTTCCTCGTATGAATGATCATCCGCGATCTCGATTTCGTCGAACTAAAGTATGTGACTCGGGTCGGCAACGTACTTCCGCAACTGAGAGACGTGAAACACATTATGAATTCGGCTTAACGCCGGAGGTAAAGCCAAACGATAAGCTAGCTCGCCTATTCGTTCCAAAATCTCAAACGGTCCAATAAATCTCGGACTCAACTTACCCCGTTTCCGAAGCGGAAAATACCCCGACTCGGGGAAACCTTGACCAAAACGTAGTCCTCCGTCTCGAACTCTGGTGGTCGACGACGATTGTCTGCATAAGATTTCTGTCGACTCTGAGCGGTCAACAAACGACTCTTGATCAAAGCTACCTTCTCACGGGCGGCTATAAGCATATCGGGCTCGGTGCCGATTGATTCTGATAAGTCGTCCCAACATAAAGGAGATCGACAACGACGACCGTACAAGGCCTTGTAAGGTGCCATCTTGATCGAAGCATGCCAACTATTACCACACGTGAACTCGATCAATGGTAGTTGGGCTTCCCAATCGTCCTTCCAATTGAGGACGCATGCCCTCAACATGTCCTCTAATGTCTGAAAGGTTCTCTCGGATTGTCCGTCGGACTGAGGATGAAAAGCGGTACTGAGATTAAGCTGAGTTCCCATAGCACGATGGACTGATTTCCAAAAATGAGACACAAACCGTCCGTCACGATCGGAAACGATACTCTTAGGAGTACTGTGCAGTCTCACTATCTCTTTGTTAAACAGCTGGGCAAGTCTCTCGGGACCCCATATATCTTTGATCTCAAGGAAATGAGCTGATTTAGTTAAGCGGTCCACGATCACCCAGATCGTATTCATGCCACGACGACTCTTCGGCAAACTCGTGATGAAATCCATAGAAATGTCTTTCCACTTCCATTCTGGAATAGGGAGAGGTTTCAGCATACCCGCCGGTCGCTGATGTTCTATCTTGACTTGCTGACAGGTTAAGCATCTCAAAACAAATTCCGCGACTTCTCGCTTCATATTACTCCACCAGTAATTTTGTTTCAAGTCCTTATACATCTTGCTAGACCCCAGATGAACAGAATAAGGGGTAGCATGAGCTTCTCTCAAAATCGAGTTTTTCAACTCGTCATCCGCCGGTACGCACAACCGATTCTTAAATCTCAAAAGTCCATCCTCGTGGACCACGAATCCAGGGGCTTTCCCCTGTGCCATGTCCTCACGGATGCGCAACAATGCTGGTTCTGAACCCTGATTCTCCCTGATTTCCTCCTCAAGTGATGATGAAAACTCTAACATACAAAGTTGTCCCTGAACTCGCTGAAGCCGGACCTCAATCTCGGGTCTAAGGAATTCCTACTGAAGCTCATACAGGCATTAAACGAGCAAGCATACCGCACTGACGGACTTACGACTCAAGGCGTCGGCGACAACATTCGTCTTGCCCGGGTGGTAAAGGATCTTGATATCATAATCTTTGATTAGTTCCAACCACCGCCTCTGTTGCATATTTAACTCCTTCTGAATAATATATACTTCAAACTCTTGTGATCAGTGAAGATCTGACAGGTGACGCCATAAAGGTAACGATGCCAAATTTCCAACGCGAAAACCACGGCTGCTAGCTCCAGGTCGTGGGTCGGATAATTAACCAGCTAATCCGAGGAAACTTCGGATTTCCTTAACATATTTCGGAGGTTGCCAATCTCGGATAGCCTCCGTCTTCTGAGGGTCGACACGAACTCTGTCTGATGAAATTACATGCCCGAGAAAAGTCATTTCGGACATCCAGAACTCACATTGAAAAAACTTTCCATAAAGTTGCTCGCGTCTTAACACGTCGAGAACCTAATGAAGACGTACCTCGTGTTCCTCTCGATCACGAGAATAAATCAAAATGTCATCGATGAAGATAACAACAAACTGATCCAAAAATTCGATGAAAACCCGATTCATTAACTCCATGAATACCGCAGGTGCATTAGTTAGCCCGAACGGCATAACTACGAACTCATAATG
This sequence comes from Orobanche coerulescens, assembly GCA_033398695.1. Lineage (NCBI taxonomy): Eukaryota > Viridiplantae > Streptophyta > Magnoliopsida > Lamiales > Orobanchaceae > Orobanche > Orobanche coerulescens. Next base: position 100,147,901 of record CM065801.1, on the reverse strand, counting down.
ACCATAGCGTGTATGAAACGCCGTCCTTGCGATACCCGACTCTTGAATTCGCAACTGATGATATCCATATCTTAAGTCGATCTGGGAAAATATTGAAGTTCCCTGAAGTTGATCTAAGAGATCATCAATACGGGGTAGAGGATACTAATCTTGATCATCACCTTATTCAACTCCTGATAATTAATACACACACGAGACGAGCCAACCTTCTCCTTGACAGATCACACTAGTGCTCCTCACGGGGACGCACTCGGTCGGAGATAACCTTTCTCGAACTATTCCTCAAATTGAATCTTCAACTCCTGCATTTCGGTCGGGCCATCCGATACAGTGCCTTCGATAACGGGGACGTACCGGGCTCCAACTCACTCCTGAATTCCACTACTCTATGTGAAGGCAACCAGATAACTCGTCTGGAAATACATCGTAAATCGATGACAATGATACCACGAATGATTGAACATTTCGATTGCCCTAGAATGGTCAATCGATAAAAAGTGATACAATGAATGATTGAACAACTCGATTGCCTTAAAACGGCAAATCGATGAAAATGATACAATGAATGATTGAACATCTCGATTGCCTTAAAACAGCAAATCGATGAAAATGATACAATGAATGATTGAATAACTCGATTGCCTTAGAAAGACCAATCGACGAAAATGATACAATGAATGATTGAACAACTCGATTGCCTTAAAACGGCCAATCGATGAAAACAATACCATGAATGATTGAACAACTCGATTGAGGAATTTCTCTGCTTCCGTCATAATAATAATTCTTCTGGAACAATGGGGATTACTTTCCTGAAGCACACATTCGACAACCAACGACGGAATGATAGTGACCAAACGCTTACAGCACTAAGGATAGTATCATGACGATCCATCCAACTAATACCCAATATTACATCGTCCTCAGATAAATTCACCACGATTAGGTCCACCAACCAATCGCGGTCTTTAAGCTTACTTCGGTATGATTTCCGAAAATTCTTCCATCGTCAGGTAGACCGATGGTATGAGGTCCACAAGCAATAGGACTATCCCAAAATAAGTCTATTCAAACATGATTCGAAAATGAATGAATGCGGTGTACCAGTATCAAAAGGTACACACAGGTTGAAATAAAATTACGAGTATATCTGAGATCATTCGGGCCACCGGATCGTCGATCCTCTTCATCACATGAATCCGGGACTTGCCGGCCCCCGAACCGGATGCTCCCGTCTGATAAATATGAGCTCCAACTTTATTTGCTTCCATTGTCTTAAACGACGTTGACAGAGCAGTCTGATTCTGAATCGCTGATTGCTTCGGGGCCTGAGATGCCGCCGGAGCCGACTTGGAGTCCTTTCGGCAAAAACGGGCCTTATGCCCAAAATTCCCACAATTATGGCACGTGATAGACGGTTTCAGACACTTAGTGCTGTAATGACCCGGCGCTCCACAGTTGAAGCAGGTGATAGCCGAACTGGCCGCTCGGGACTGAGATCCCGCACGATTAAGCACCGTAGGAGGTCGCTCAGAAACGATAGGACTCACACGAGGCTTCTTGAAGGTTGACTGACCGCCTTCGGATTGATTACGCTTCGTTGATTTCTTGCTGACAGATGAAGGTTGTTGTTCAATTTCCTCACAGTTGTGCTCATACGGGAGAGTTCTCTCGATTAATCCGGCCAGAGTGGCGCAATGATGATTGAGCAATTGCACATGGGTCATCATGGCCTGCATAAAAGTGAGTGGATCAACCCGAACATCTTCTGATCGAGCCGAGTCCTGGGTACGATTTCCCGACAGCGAGTGATTATTTCCTGGGTTTCGGCCCGCACCGCGGCCTCTCCCCGTGCATCCCCTGACAGCTCTCCCCATACTGAAGTAGGAAGGTCGCATAATTATTATATTTCCCCCATGATTATCACGTTATGATTATGTCATGAGATGATGAAAATGAGTATACATGCTCTAACTTAGTGATTATATGAATGATTTACTGAAGTGACATGATTATCTGATGAAATTCTTGAAATGATTATCTTGAACAATTTAACAAGATTAATAATATGATCATCCAGATCGATAACTGAGTAATGAAATGAATTGAATAATTAATGAGTTAACATGATCGTCCTTATCATTAACTGAGTAATGAAATGAATTAAGTGATTAATGAGTTAACATGATCGTCCTAATCACAATGAATGATGATGTTTGAGGATTGTTAATTGATGAATGATGAATGAATGACTATTGCGAGAAATTATACCATGGCGTTAGAAATCTTACAGTTCTTTCGGTCTGATTGGCTCGGCATTTGCACATGTCACACGTGACGCGAAAGTCCAATGATACTAGTCTGAAGACGATGATTTCAAATGAGACATGACTCGGAAGGTAGTATTCAAAACCACTCTCCGATACCAACTCTGTAACACCCCAAACTAGGCGGATATTACAGTGTCGTGAATCCCCGACTGGGACCCACCGGGCGAATGAAAATGATGAATTAAATAATATAATTGTAGTACCGAACCACATTATATTACCAAATACTCCGATGAGGAGTTTAAGTACAACACACCAGGACAATACCGAATACTAGTATATTTTATATGAAGATAAAATACACAACACTGAATGAAACGGAGTATCCAAATGAATGTCTGCAGTGGAAATTAAAGGACAACAACATGAATAACTAAAAGATCGGGGGGCCCTACTAGTATCACTGGGACTCCTCGACGTCAGCATGCTATTCCCGTGCTTTTGCCTTGCCATGACCTGAAAAACAAAATCCCAAATGGGTCGATTACGTAACAACAATCCTCAAGGGTTGAAAAATACATAATCATGATTTAACTGAAGTTATGAAATATCCCTAGTTATGAATTACGCTGAAGAGGAGTATCATAGTACGCCCGTAGTGTTCTGTGCAAGTGTACAAGATGGATGACCGGACACACCCGTCCTTGTACCTAATTAGTCTCACGGAGTTAATCTTTACCGTGTGCACAGTCCAATGTATCACTCCCAATACATGGCTATCACGTGCCCGGCTAAAAATTCCACACATCTGCACCCGGCCACGCAATATGAACCCAGAAGGTCATATGAACGAGAATGACCATAATGAATATCAATGAATAATAATAATTTGACAAAGTCAAGAAGGACTCACCGAGATGAAAGTGATAATGAAGTGATTGATAGTTTCAATGAAATGATTGGAACCGCCGTTCCTCGTTAATGAAGTGACTATTCGATAATTACAAGTCTCAATATGATTAATACAATGATGAATGAGTTATGATTATGAATGATCAACAACAAAAAGGAATGCATATCCTTTTAACCGAGTAAGAATTAACTTACTCAACACCGATGACAATTATCCTTCCACGAACAACGTCCTAATTGATATATCGGTCGCTCGAACAACCTTGAATAAATACAATTACCAACAATCCGTTCAATATACGAATCAAACACGAATATAACGAACTCAAAACGTCGATACGATTAAACCAAGTTCATTGGGGCATTATATCGAACACTTTGTGGCCAACTTCGATTGATTACAACCAAACCTCAATAATACCAACACCAAATCCCCAAGAAGTGTTTCAAACCAACAAAACATCTTCAATACGATCAATAATCCGTTATGAATATCCAAATACGTGATTATAACAACAATTAATCGAAAACTCCCAAATCCAACTCGATATTCAAAGTGTTCTTGAATAGTCCCTCAATAATCCAATGAGTCTTTATACAAACTCATAATCATATTCATATCCCTTCATATAACATGATTATAACGTCCAAAACATCATATTTCAACACAAAATCGAAATCCAAGATGTTGAAGAAATTACCTCTTGAAGATCCAACGACTTCGATCCGATGAACACGACTTAAATCGAGTATCCAAGCTTCCCAAACGAATGAAGATGAAGAAAATCAAGTACTCCAGTGATTGATGAAGGAAAATACCTCCCTCAAGCTCTCTCTCTCGGACAAGATGGAAGAAAAGGGTGAAAATGAAGAAAAAGTCCCGGCCGGATCCTTATATACTGCCGGAAGTTACGGCCGTAACTCGGACTTCATACGGCCGTAACATCCCAGGTCAACGGTCTTACGGCCATAACCGGCCAACTCGTACGGCCGTAACTCGGCTTTGTCCAAAAACCTGCCGACAGCCTTACGACCGTATCCGCCCTGACTTGCGGGCGTAACTCGCCCTCGTCTAAAATATCTGCCGACATCCTTACGGCCGTACCCACACACCTTACGGTCATAACTCGGATGATACGGCCGTATCCGGCTAAACTTACGGGCATAAGCCCCCTTCGTCGAAAATGACCAGGTACCCTGCCTGTAACGTACGGTCGTATCCGGCCAAGCCTTACGGCCGTATCTCCCTCGCCTTATGGCCGTATGCCGCAACCCTTACGGCCGTAACTCTCCTTCGGCCAAAAACGCCTGGGTACCCTGCTCGACACGTACGGCCGTAATCGGCCAAGCCTTACGGCCGTACCTGCTCAACTTACGGCCGTATTCCGAAACCTTACGGCCGTAAGTCCCATTAGTCCAAAATGGCCTGACATCAACGAACCCTTGTTACGGCCGTAACCTACAATACTTACGGTCGTAACTCAATGCTGGACATGGTGAAAATCCGATAACTCCGATTCCTCGCTACGACTGATGAATGATCCGACAAATCATACGAATGTGAAAGTGAACAGGTCCAACACATGCCAAAAATGATACTCCCAGTACAAGACTACCAATCCTGATGAAAATGATAATATTCCCGTCTCGATCTATAAACGGAGATGAAATGATGATCGGTAACTGATATACGATTACAACATACCAACAGTGAACGCAATGAATGAATCATGAATGATGAATGATTAATAATGAGTGAAGTTTACTGAATGATAATTACTGACTAATTAATATTGAATAAAAATGAATGAAATTCAACCGGGTATTACATGGGATGTCTTTACCGCTCCATACTTTATCCGGGACATCAAATTCCAAAGGAACATACGGCGTCAAATTAATAACATAAACCGCCGTGTTCAAAGCTTCTCCCCAAAACGACTTTGGTAATCCGGCATGTGAGAGCCAACATCGAGCTCTCTCGACCAAAGTCCGGTTCATTCTCTCCGCCAAGCCATTGAGTTGCGGAGTCTTCAGGGGCGTCTTTTGATGTCGAATCCCTTGCTCTCGGCAATATTCAATAAAGGGCCCGATGTATTCTCCACCATTGTCTGTCCGAATACACTTTAGCTTCTTCCTAGTCTCTCTTTCCACTGAGGCATGAAATTGTTTAAAGACATCTAGCACTTGATCTTTGGTCTTCAAGGTGTATGCCCACACATTCTTCGAGTGATCGTCGATGAATGTGACAAAGTATCGGCAACCACCAAGCGTCATAGTCTTCATAGGACCACAAACATCGAAATGAATAAGATCAAGAATATTTTTCTTCCATGAAGGAGTGTAACTCTTAAAAGTAACTCTCCTTTGCTTCCTAGCTAGACAATGAGAGTACCTTTTAAGATGTACCTTATGAACCCCGGACAACGCCTCCTTCTTCGACAATAGCGCCATCCCTTTTTCGCTCATGTGACCGAGCCTCTTATGTCATAGCTCGGCCATGTCATTATTGCCGATTATGTTCACCGAATTAATCGTGACCTTTGGAAGTGTCACGTACAATTTCCCTTCCTTTTCTCCTCTCCCGACAATCAAGGAACCTCGAGTGAGTTTCCACACTCCCTTGCCAAAACCACTATGATAACCATCATCATCGAGTAAACCAACGGACATAACATTAAGTCTCATATTCGTAACATGTTTTACATTCCGTATAACAAGTTCCACACCGGTGTCGAATCTCAAATAAACATCTCCCACTCCAACAATTTTGGATAACCCATCGTTACCCATCTTGACTATACCAAAGTCACCCGGAGTATAAGAGAAATAAAAATCTCTACGTGATGTAACATGACACGTAGCTCTACTATCGACCACCCAACTCGAATCATCTCTCACAAGGTTCACCATATCATAATCACAACAAACAAAGAATTCTTCGGTGGTAGTATTTACTTCGCCTTTATCATTACTACCGCTCTCCTTCTTTTGTGAATTCTCTCGGCCTTGGCGATTCTCCTTCTTCAATTGTCGGCGAAATTTCTTAGTATGCCCTTTCTTACCACAATGGTAACATTCGATATTGGCATACTTCCCTCGGGAATTACTCATTTGAGTCGATTTTCCTGAACGTCTGGAGTACATGGTACTTCTAAGAGTGCTCACTAACACCAAGAACCCATCCAAAGGAGCCTTGCGCTCCACTCAAATACCACTGTGGCTGCCCTCTCAAAAATCCTTACTAACCATACACCATAATATGGATTCCGAACAAGTTGATTAATTATGACTTGGAATGAATTCAAGTGATCCGACATAGGAGTCCCATCTCGATACTTCAAATTCATCATTTGTTTAATGAGGAACAACTTATTGTTCCCCGTCTTCCGAGCTTACAATTGCTCGAGCTTGTGCCATAACTCTCGAGCATCCTTATCTCCACTAATATGGTTCAAAACATTGTCATCAACCCATTGTCGAATATATCCGCAAACTTGGCGATTCAAAATAGTCCACTCCGCGTCGGACTTGCCTTCCGGTTTATCTTTGATAAAAACCGATCAATAATAATCCTTCACATATAAAAGGTCTTCCATCTTCCCCTTCCATATGTGGTAGTTCGAACCATACAAGTTAACTATTCTACTCTTGTTGGCTTCCAGCTTACAATTGAGATACTAAACAAACACGAAACAATACTGATACCACTTTATTGGGAAAAACACGACTAACATCACAACGAGAAATGCGGAAACCCTCGTTTGACAACTTCCCACTCTTCAATTGTAACTTTGGGACTACCGACGAGTAGAGCAAATCAAATACAATTCGATAATCAATACAAATGATATCTGAAAAACAATAAACACGAGACACAATATTTTAGCGTGGAAAACCCCTCAAGACGAGAGTAAACCTACGGGACCGAAGCCGCTTAAATCCACTATCACCAATACACATTGATTAATCGTCCCTAATACAAACTAGGGGTATACACCAATAATCTTCAAATACTTGGTAATAAATGTTTTTCAAGTATTTGGAATACACAATAACAACAAGATCGAGAAAAGAAAACACCGTAAATAGCTTACACAAAAAACTAACGAAATACCCGAACTTTCGGACTCAAAATCTCGATCTACTCCGGTGAAAAGATTTGCCCAATAGCTACCAAGCTCTTGTCAAAATATCATGATGATCCGACCGATAAATCTCCGAAAAAATGAAGAAATGTATTCCTCTCTCTTGTTTCTCTCTCTATCTCTCTCTTGATGTATATTGATGAAGTGATAAACCTGCTGTAGGAAATCTGCATAAAAAGAGGAACCCAAGGGTGTTAACCCCGTGTGCCGTGGCCCGGGCTAAGTGTGCCGCGGCCCGGGCCAAGTGTGCCGTGGCACACACTGAAATTCTGCCCAGGTATTGCGAGTGGGGGCCGCGGCCCGGCAGGAGGGTGTCGCGGCCCATAGTACAGGCCGCTCGGCCATTTTCAACTAATTAGACGGGGGGCCGCGGCCCAGCAGGGGTGTGCCGCGGCCCAACAGGGGTGTGCTGCGGCTCGTAGTATAGGCGGGTAAGGCATTGGCAGGGGTGATTCCGGGGGGCCGCGGCTCGGCAGCCTTGTGCCGCGGCCCGACTGTGCAAAATGAGAAAATGACTATATTTTGAAAATTACTCCTACAATGAGCTCATATCTTGAGCGTTGGGAATTGATGTATAGTTATTCACTTAATTCCTTTTTTTCTCATTGTCTATTATGTGATCATTAATTCCTTTTTTTCTCATTGTCTATTATGTGATCATTAGTTTGCTTGTTTTCCCTCTGCGGCAAAGAAAAATGGGCTTCAACTTAAGAGGCTCGGGCATTTTATTTATTAAGACACAAAAATTATTTAAAGCTGCAGACAAATAGCAAGAGAGTGTTCGAAAAGTAAAAGACAAGATGCCTCTCGGGAAGCAATTATGGTAAAGTTTATTTAATTTGCTGTTTGATATGTAGAAATATGCCAGTTAGGCAAGCATTGTCTGATTGCAGGTTGTGCGTCCAATGGATAAGATTCAAAGGTTTGGTGTCTTAGGATGGTGGCAGTCATGACTCAAACATAATTCCATATCTCACCATCCATTAATAATATCATTCCATCATATTTAATACATCAACCATATCTCACCATCATTTTTAGTGGCAACCATGATTCAACCATACCTCAACTATTTTTTTTTTCATATATTAAACAATTTAATAAAAACATAATTATTTCATTAATAATTAAAAGAAATTACATAAACACTTGAAAAAAAATACATAATTAAATCTAAAAATCGATAGGCTATCCATATTTCTCCGCGTATTAACGTTTCTTGTTAAGAGTGATTTCTCGCATAACCGGATTGGTTATGTGCTCGTGCGGCTCGTTATAGAACCTCATCGCCCGAAGCATAGCCTTTTCTTCGGCATTAGCGAGTTGTGTAGTCATCAACTTTGCGGTCAACTCATCCTTAGCACGTTTTTTTTTTTCATCGCCTCCTCCATTATTTGTACTTTCTTTGACGTGTAGCTCTCCACGTTCTCAACAACACTATTCTTTGTCGACGCCTCGCTAACGGGCTTTTTCCCTTTTCTTTTCCGTGTTGGAGTTGTGTCGTCATTTAGATCCGGAATAACGGTCTCAACATTGGCATTGCTTCCGGACTCGTAGTAGATAGATTCTGACGACTTTCTTCGTTTGTCGGGTTGAGATGACGATGATGTTTGAACAAAACATGGTTGTTTCAACCATTTTTGTTCTCCCCGAACAACCTCCCATGCTTCAAGATGAGTAAAAGACTTGCCCTTATTTTTTTGTCGTAATCGTGTTAGGCGTATTTTTATACGCTTATTTATCATTATTTTGTATTCTTTTCATAATTAAATCTGCATAAATGTGCTTTTAATGCCCTATTCTTTTATGTTTTGCAAAAATTGGAGTCCGGAAGCTAAAACGATGAAAACGGGCGAAAACGGCAAATTTTGGCCCGGGGCCGCGGCACACGAAGGCAATCAGCAGGCACCGATCGCACTGTACTGTGAGCCGCGGCACGTAGAAGCTGAGCCGCCCAAGAAAAAATAGCGCCTGTGCAACTTTGGCGCCGTGAGCCGCGGCACAGATTAAGTGAGCCGCGGCCCACGGGGCGGTTTTGGTGTGCTCCGCGCGGGTTTGGGCCGTTTTGAAGCCGGTTATCGACCTAATCACACGGACGCGTTTTGGAGGCTGCTGGGAGTTATAAATAAGGGTTTAAGGTCATAATTGGGGATTATCTTGGAATCAGAGGATTATCGCGGAAGAGAGGATCGATCATTATCAAGACAAGAAGCAGAAGACACCAAGAGCAGAGGGCGGAAGCTAGAAGAACGGAGGAATCCGAGCTCTTCATCTGCGTTTGATTTCAATGCTTTCATTCATTATTTTTGTATTTTTATCTTTCAGCATGTCAGGCTAAAACCCTGTTCTAGGATTTTGATGAAACCAAAGTTTTGACAAATTTGCTTTTGATTATCTATATAATTCCCTTTTCTGTTGAGTTTTCCCAATCATTTTTAATGCTTTCAATTGTCTAGCCAATAATTGGATTGTTTTAATTACGCAACTCGAATCGGGAGAGGAGAGTTGGTGAGGAACTATTGGTGAGAACCGTTTTATCTTGTGAGATAGGAATATACTCATAGGAACTACGTGGCCTTTTAAGGATTTTGTGCTTTTTGCCTATTGTCGAATTAATTCACCTAGGGATAGAGTGCGTTATTCGCATTTAGAAAAATCTATTGACCTCGGGAGAGGCGGTAGAGTATTTTAGCAATCTTCGCCTTCAATAAATTGGGGAAATCATCAACTTCAGATAATCCAGAGTAAATTCGGATAAACCGAGGTGGATTCACAATCCTAGATTTTTTCATCATTTGATTTTCTTTCTTCGAGCGATCGTTTTTCTATTTATTATGGATTTTCTTTAGTCATTAATTGCAACCCAAATTTCGACTGTTCAAATAAAATTAGAATACATATAAATCGGTACTTAGTGATTCAGTCCTCGTGGGAACGATACTTACTCATCACTTTATTACTTGTCTACGATAACGTGCACTTGCGTTGAACGAAAGATCGCAATAAGTTTTTGGCGCCGTTGCCGGGGACTGATTTTTCTACTAATATCGATTTCAGTATTTCTAGTCTTAATTTGAACATTTTTATTGTTTTTGTGTAATTTTATTTATTTGTTTGTTTTTCCTTTCAGGAGTTTCCGGTTAGTGCATGAGAAAATTCGGTAACGAAGGCCTACTACCTTTGGATACCGAACTCGAGCGCACTCTTCGGAGAAGCAAGAAGGAGAAACGAGAACCACCAGCAAAAGTCACTATGGCCGATAACACGGGAAATCACGAAGCAGACAATCCCATTCAGCAAGTTCAACCGGCATTAGCACTCCGCGATTATGCTATGCCGCAAATCAATGCGAACTTTTCGGGAATTCGGCGTCCAACCATTCAGACGAACAATTTCCAAATCAAGCCGGCTATTATTCAGATGGTACAAGCGAGCCAGTTCTGTGGATTGCCGAATGATGACCCCAACGCACACATTGCGTCTTTTCTCGAGATTTGTGACACGTTCAAAAACAACGGTGTCACCGATGATGCTATTCGTCTGCGGCTTTTCCCTTTCTCTTTGAGGGACAAAGCCAAATTTTGGTTGAACTCTTTACCGCCGGGCTCAATCATGACATGGGCAGAATTAACGCAAGCCTTCCTGGCTAAGTTCTTCCCACCATCAAAGACGGCGAGGTTACGGAATGAAATCACTACCTTTGGGCAATTTGATATGGAGTCGCTTCACGAAGCTTGGGAGCGATACAAAGATTTATTACGGAGATGCCCACACCACGGCCTACCGGACTGGCTACAAATTCAGACGTTCTATAATGGATTTAGTGCCTCTACCCGCACTCTTGTTGATGCAGCCGCTGGGGAAGCATTGATGGGAAAACGATGGCCGAGGCACACTCTTTATTGGAAGCAATGGCCACAAATGCGTATCAGTGGCCTTCTGAACGAGTAAACCCGAAATGAGTTATGGAAATCTTTAATAATGAACCGATCTCTACATTATCAGCTCAAGTCGCCGCCTTGACGCAGCAACTTCAAGCCTTTTCACATGCTCATTCCCCCGCTACCATTGAATCGTGCAATTGGTGTAATGGATCTCATCCTAGCGCAGAATGCCAAGTCGGAAACCCTTTAGAGCAACCGTCGATGGAACAAGCTCAGTTCTTGGGGAACGGGAACCGACAGAATAATACTTACTCTAACACTTATAATCCGGGATGGCGAAATCATCCTAACTTCTCATGGAGGAACGGACAAAGCTAGAACCAGCCTCAGTTTGCTCAACACCAACAGCAACCTTCTCCTGCTCCAAAAATTTCTCTAGAAAAAGCAATGGTGAAATTTGCAGCGAACACGAGTCAATTCATGGCCTGCACGGAGGCGACCTTGCAGAACCATTCCGCTTCTATCCGCAACTTGGAAGTCCAACTGGGCCAGATTGCTAATGTATTAACAGCCCGCCCGGAAGGTACCTTGCCAAGTACGACTGAAACGAATCCCAGAGAGAGTGTCAATGCCATTAGTTTGAGAAGTGGGAAGGAGTTGTGCGAGCTACCCTGGCAGAACAAAAAGAGAAATGAGGATGAGGAGAAGAAAAATTAAGTGACTGAGGAATCACAAGATTTGAGACCCTCGATACTGTTTCCGGACAATCCAAAGGCATATGTACCACCCGTCCCGTTTCCGCAGCGATTACAACAGAAAAAGGTGGACAAGCAATTCAATAAGTTCCTCGACGTATTCAAGAAACTGCATATTAACATCCCATTTGCCGACGCCTTGGAGCAAATGCCGAGTTACATGAAATTCATGAAGGAAATTTTGTCAAACAAAAGAAAGCTCGAGGAGTATGAGACAGTCGCATTGACGGAGGAGTGCAGCGTTATTCTTCAGAAAAAGCTTCCGCCAAAATTGAAGGATCCTGGAAGCTTCAATATACCGTGCACCATACCTCTCTTTTGAAAGGGCATTGTGCGATCTCGGCGCTAGTGTTAATCTCATGCATCTGTCTATTTTCAAGAAGCTAGGAATTGGGGAAGCGAAACCTACTACGGTCTCCTTACAATTAGCTGATAGATCCATCAAATATCCGAGGGGAGTGATAGAGGACGTCTTAGTCAAAGTCGATAAGTTCATCTTTCCGGCCGATTTCATGGTGCTTGACATGGAGGAGGACCACGACATCCCAATTATCTTGGGAAGACCATTTTTGGCAACCGGCCGAACTTTAATCGACGTGGAAAAAGGGGAACTAACTCTACGGGTTCAAGACGAGCATGTCACTTTCCAAGTTTTTAAATTCTTTCCGTGCCCAAGTAGTGTTGAGAAGAGCTCGCAAATTGAAAGTGTGGATACCATTGCGAAAGACACACACCGGAAGAATCGTCGGTCGAAAAATTCAGAATCTGTTTCAGCTGCCCCGACGCCTAATAAGAATGAAGAGCAAGTCGCATATCTTATGCATTTGAACATGCCGTCTTCAACATCCGTGCATCCACAATCGGAAAGTTCTCATTCTGTCCTAAATTCGCCCGTGGAGTTGAAAATTAAGACGGATGTCAAACGGGCGCCAAGTCGTGTGAAAAATGGGTGCTTCGGAAAAGTGTTTTCATTAAAATCTTTTCGAAAAGAACATTTGGTGTCCAAATCGAAAATCGGATCGTTAAAGACCAATGGTCAAAATTTTAAAACACTTATTAATGGTTCGATGAACGGGGCGGAGTTCAAATGGTGTTTGCGAAAAGCAAACTGATTTTCAATAGGTCCGGCTGAAGACTATAAACTTAGCGCTTCTCGGGAGGCAACCCGAGCATTAGTTGTAGATTTGTTATTTTTTAGTATTTTCTTGCATTTTGAATCTTTGTTTTTCGTCATTTTAGCTTGGACATGCTTGTCTCTCACGCTCTTGTTGTTTTCTGTTGAAAATTTTGTCCAGAAATTATCCTTTGGGAAAAATCAGCATTGGGCCGCGGCACAAGGATTGTGAGCCGCGGCACACACAAGTCGAAAAAGAAGGCTAAACTTGCTGTACTCGGTGCTGCGGCACAACCTTATTGAGCCGCGGCACACTTGATCGCTGAGCCGCGGCACGTTGCTGCTGAGCCGCGGCACACCAGATGCACCAGATATGCCCAGGGATCTGTACTACGGGCCGCGGCACATATGTGCTGAGCCGCGGCACACTAATATTCTGAGCCGCGCCACCCGTATGCTGAGCCGCGGCACATGGCGTTGGAACAAATCTATCCAGGCGGACTGTACTCTGGGCCGCGGCTCACTTAAGTTGTGCCGCGGCCCCCGTTCGGAAGTTAGACGGCCCAGGTACTTTTATAAAACGAATTGGCCGACACACACAGGTATACTTCCTCCTCTTCCTCTGCACAAGCGATCGGCCAAGAATTTTTTTTTCTTCTTCTTCTGGCATTCTTCTTGCATTCTTCAAGATCTAAGCAAGGTAAGTCTAAATTCCTAATCTTAATTGCTCTATGAATTGAAAGGTGAAGTTTTGTTATTCATTTGATGATTGATTATGTTTTTTTTCTTTTTTCAAAAGTTCTATCAAGTTAAGTTGAGAATATGATGATTTTGATTGATTATTGATGATTATCTTTCGATTATGAACTAATTGATTATGTTTGTCATGATACTCGATTCAGGATGTTGTTTTGGGGGATTGAATGAAGCTATGGTCATGTTTGTTCTTCAATTAAAATTATGCACTCAAGGTGTTTGATGAAATGCTTGAATGAAAAAATTCTTACTTGTTAAGACAATGTTTTGAAACTATGTGCAACGAATTCATTTCTGGGAATTAAAGCGTACCCCAACCAACGTCAAGTTTAAACGTTAAAGCTCAATTTTATTTTTCTCTCACGTAGGTGCTAGCTCGTTAAATTCTTGATTCACAGTTTGGATATCCTTAGCCGAGTAATGTTATTCTCATTATTGCTTAAGTAAACTCCGGTGTTTATCTTTTCAGGACTCGCTATGGCTAGAACCAAAAAGGTTAGCAAAAGGGCAAGGACGCAAGCGTCCCCCACACGAGGGGAAACTTCACATAATCGAGCCGAGTTGAAGGCGCACCAATTCTCCGACCCGGAGATTCATAAAATCTTTAATGAAAAGATCTGCCCTCGATCTATGATCCCGGGGAGGGGATTCACCCCAGCCCCCAGGACGGAGAGCTTCTGACCATGATCGACGAGATGGGGTGGGCCCATTTCGCTGCACCTCCTGAGCCAGCGGTGATCTCCATCGTACAAGAGTTTTATGCTAGCGCTCGATTGAAGCACATTCGGGTGGGGCAGATGATGCCGCAGTTGGACACTAGGATGCAGATTGTCGTCCGAGGAATTACAGTAGACTTTTCGGTGGCCGCCATTCGGAGATTATTCGAGCTACCGGTGGTGGACGATACGGCATATACGCGAGCTATGAGTGGCCTCACGAAGGAGGCCCTGCTCGAGACACTCACACAGCCCGGCTCCGTCTGGGAGTTGCACGCCCCGGGTTTGTCGGCCTTCTATTTTAAGAGCTCGCGCCTCAATCGGCTCGGGCAAGCCTGGTTGTACTTCATCTGCGCACGTATTGATCCTACCTCGCAGATCCGCACTGTTTTACTCTCTCGTGCCCGTACCTTATATGCTATCACTTCTGGGGTCAGATTCGATGTGGCCCCTCTTCTAGTCCGATCTATCTTCCAGTGTATTCAGGGAGGGGCCAAGACGGGGATGAAGCACCCCTCTCTTATTTGCGCTCTTTGCCGGCAGTCGGGGATGACGTGGTCGGATGACGAGCCGATGTTAGCCCCCCAGGGTCCGATTGATCATCGCATCATTTCGCACTTCGACCAGTGGACAGGAGCACCGGCACACGCTTGGGGGCGAGGATTTCTACTTGATGAGGCACACGAGCAGTCCCCCGAGCCTATTCTTCTGACGCAGGGGCAGATGGAGTCCAGCCCACCGCCCGACAGAGAGCACTTGCAGGCGATGTTCGACGGGTTGAGAGAGGAGATGAGGAGAGAGAGAGAAGAGATGAGGAGAGAGAGAGCCTTCTGGCTGCACTGAGAGAGGAGAGGCGGACGGAGAGAAAGAGCATCATCGCTGCCGTCCGAGATGAGATGAGAGAGCAGGCCTGTCGGGCCAACCGGCGTGAGACGAGGCGCTTGGCAGCGAGGGATGCCTACCACCAGGAGCACCTTGCTGCATGGACGGCCCACATTATGCACCTGGACGGGCCATTCATTCCACCTGTTCGGCCAGCCACACCACCCTCCTCGCCGGACGACGCCGGCACCAGTTCGTGAGCAGACTGTAGGGGAGTACTTGACCTTTTTCTTTTATTGCATATTACATTTTGTGTGCATCGAGGTCAATGTACGTCCTAAGTTTGGGGGGGTTTACTTTTTGTCGCTATACTTATTACTGTACTTATTCGTTGCACTTTTCATTATTTTTCGTTATTTTTGTTGCTAGCCCTGCTTGTCGTGTTTTTAATTGCATTCGTGAATTTTTCGTGTTTCTTTTTGTGTAAAACTGATGTTACGATACTGATTTATCGGGGAAGAAACAGTTGAGTTTTAGTGAGTTGTAGTCAGTGATATCTGTTTCTGTTGAGTATTCATCTAGGTCCGAAATTCTTTTTATTTTTGTAGAAATCTTAGCGGATAAGAGAGGAGACATACGTGTTTACAAATCGCCGCCTATAAGTTTGGTTACATTTTTCCCAATAGCTAGTCGTCCAGTAACATAAGTCGTGTTGGCACTTAATGTGAGTTTAGAGTCGGACAGTTTTTTCCCAAAAGTCGAGATGTTATTTGTTCTATGATGGGAAGTCTAGTAACCAGGGGTATTCACGTGACCCGTTGTTTACTCTCGCGTAAAATGACAACCCAGATTAGACTAGTGGTTTAGAGATTTCGCATGTGCCGATTATGGGGAGCCTAGTAACCGGGGGTATTCGCGTGACCCGTTGTTTACTCTCGCGTAAAACAGCAACCTTGAATCGGACATGCAGGAATAGCCATTCGAGTTGTTTCTCCGCTGTGGAGGGGAACTTAGTAACTAGAAGCATCCATGTGCCGCATGAGTGTCTTTTACGTCAAATGGTTCCCCAATACATGAGAATGGAATGTCACCCTAGGATTGTCCCGATGAAACATCCCGAGATCCGAACCTAGTGGTCAACTCGAATCATCTTATCGAGCATATATAAGGGAATACTGTCCGAGGGTTATTTTTGATGATGAAACTCTTTAAATTTTGGCCACTAGACTGTGGGACTGGGCGAGTTAGCTTGATTATTTTAACCCTTCATATTGACGGTCAGTTAAACTCACGCTTGTTAATCTTTGAGCTTGATTTTCTTCATGAACGATTGATTAGGACTGAAGTTGGTTACTTCGTGGAATCAGTGTCCTGGATGTGACTCACTATTACGATACTTGTATTATTCTTTGAAATTTTCGGGGTATTATTGACTAGGTTGAGCACTATGAAATTGCACGATTATTCTTTTATTTGTTATCAATTCTTTTTGCTTGAGGACAAGCAAAGGCTCAAGTTTGGGGGTATTTGTTAGGCGTATTTTTATACGCTTATTCATCATTATTTTGTATTCTTTTCATAATTAAATCTGCATAAATGAGATTTTAATGCCCTATTCTTTTATGTTTTGCAAGAAATTAGAGTCCGGAAGCTAAAACGATGAAAACGGGCGAAAACGGCAAATTTTGACCCGGGGCCGCGGCACAAACCAAGTGAGCCGCGGCACACGAAGGCAATCAGCAGGCACCGATCGCATCAGATCGTGAGCCGCGGCACGTAGAAGCTGAGCCGCGGCCCAGAAGAAAAAATAGCGCCCAGGCAATCCGCTGAGCGCCGTGAGCCGCGGCACAGATTAAGTGAGCCGCGGCCCACGGGGCGGTTTTGGTGTGCTCCGCGCGGGTTTGGGCCGTTTTGAAGCCGGTTCTCGACCTAATCACACGGACGCATTTTGGAGGCTGCCGGGAGTTATAAAAAAGGGTTTAAGGTCATAATTGAGGATTATCTTGGAATCAGAGGATTATCGCGGAAGAGAGGATCGATCATTATCAAGACAAGAAGCAGAAGACACCAAGAGCAGAGGGCGGAAGCCAGAAGAACGGAGGAATCCGAGCTCTTCATCTGCGTTTGATTTCATTGCTTTCATTCATTATTTCTGTATTTTTATCTTTCAGCATGTCAGGCTAAAACCCTGTTCTAGTATTTTGATGAAACCAAAGTTTTGAGAATTTGATTTTGATTATCTATATAATTCCCTTTTCTGTTGAGTTTTCCCAATCGTTTTTAATGCTTTCAATTGTCTGGCCAATAATTGGATTATTTTAATTACGCAACTCGAATCGGGAGAGGAGAGTTGGTGAGGAACTATTGGTGAGAACCGTTTTATCTTGTGAGATAGGAATATACTCATAGGAACTACGTGGCCTTTTGAGGATTTTGTGCTTTTTGCCTATTGTCGAATTAATTCACCTAGGGATAGAGTGCGTTATTCGCCTTTAAAAAAATCTATTGACCTCGGGAGAGGCGGTAGAGTATATTAGCAATCTTCGCCTTCAATAAATTGGGGAAATCATTAACTTCAGATAATCGAGAGTAAATTCGGATAAACCGAGGTGGATTCACAATCCTAGACTTTTTCATCATTTGATTTTCTTTCTTCGAGCGATCGTTTTTCTGTTTATTATTGATTTTCTTTAGTCATTAATTGCAACCTAAATTTCGACTGTTCAAATAAATTTAGAATACATATAAATCGGTACTTAGTGATTCAGTCCTCGTGGGAACGATACTTACTCATCACTTTATTACTTGTCTACGATAACGTGCACTTGCGTTGAACGGAAGATCGCAACAAATCGGCCATGGCATTAGCCATGACGTTAACATCGCCACAACCACTCTCATGTATACGGTCCTACAATTATATAAGTAAGAGTATAAAAATTAATACAAGTATATATTAACGCAAACATATAAATTAACTCAAACATATAAATTAATACAAGTATATAAATTAACTCAAGTATTTAGTTAAAAAATTACTTGTTGGATGTATAGACCGTTAAAGACACCCATGGCGGTATTCATATTGTTCCACTTGGTGTTCAAGCTATGATGAGTTCGTATTGTATCTTTCACGTTAACCTTGAAATGGTCCGTAATTCTATCCTAAAAACTTGTTCTACTTTGTTCATTCTCGACTTTTCTATCGGTCGAGACATAAACCCACGCTTTCGCCAAAGCAACCTCTTCGGCCGACGTCCAATTCTTTTTTTCCGCTTTAGTTTTTTTTTCCATTCAACTACTTGAACTTCTTCATCATCTAATAAGTATATCGAATTAAAAATATAAATATATATATGAATACCGAATTGTTGAGTTTCGGGCACAAAAGCAACATCATCATCATCCGCGTAATCATAAAGTGGTAGTTCTCGTTCAACACTTTCTTCACGATGCGAAGGACCTTCACGGTAATCGGCGAACGGGTTGAACTCATTTGTCATATTTACATTGTATTGGCTAGGATTCAACGGTGGAGGTTGGGTAAAATATTGGTTATGATGGTATTGTTCATGCTTCGGCGGAGGTTGGGGATAGTAGGCTGAGTGAGGACTCATTTGGGGTGGACGGACATGTGGATTCGTCGGACTCATTTGGGGTGGACTCATTTGGGATGGACGAACGGGTTGTGATCGAGAACCCTTCCACGACCTCTTGTTGATTTTCTTGAATCCATGAAATAATTTTAGTAGTAGTTCTTTTTTTTTGGAATGTAGAAGTATTTTTTTTTGGTATGAAATGCTACAAACTCGTTTGGTATTTAAAGAAGAATTTTTTTTTTTTTTTAAACCCACGCTCCCCCAACGTTCCACTTTTGCCCCAACGTTCGAATATTAATTGCTCCCAACGTATACTTTTCACTTTGCCGCTACGGTAAACATTGTCGAGAATCATGAAACCGCACCATGCCTTGCATGTGGCGGCGGTGTTACCGCTAGTCAAGGTCTCAAACCGCATGTATTACGGCACCATTGCCACCATCCTTGGATCCTACGTTTTGCTGCGATATACATACCTAAACAACAAATTCTGACTTGTAGTTGTTCAAGATTTTGATGTCTGATTAGGAATATTTTTTAGAGTTCCAAAGTAAGATTATGTTATATTTATGGATTATATATAACAATGGGAATGTAATATAAACTATAAAAAAATGGTTTTACCAACGAAAATTAATGACGGCTGCTCTGTCGTTGGTAAATACCTAAAATATTGACGGCATCAATTAACTAAATTTACCGACGACATTACGATGGCATGTTGGCGGTACGTTGGCGCGAACTTTACCATCAAATTTACCGACGACATTAGAGACAACAGAATTACCGACGGCACGGTTACCATTGGTAAATAATTTTTTTATTTTTTTTATATTTCAGAATTTACCGACGGCGGGAATAATTTTTCTATTTTTTTATATTTCAGAATTTACCGACGGCATTACCGACAGTGGAAATAATTTTTCAATTTTTTTATATTTTAGAATTCCCCGACGGTTTTACCGACGCCGCTCTGCTGTTGGTAAAATCTGAAACAATCTTATCCCACATCGAAAAAATATCATAATTTTCATCACTTTATAAACTGAAACCTTGTTGGGTAATATTAAATAAAGACATTAGTCCATACCGACCTGATGCGACCCGACCTCGACCGTGCATACAGATTTTACCAGCGGCACCGTGTCGTCGGTAAATTACCAACAGCGATTGTCTTCGGTAATCCGTTAGTAAAATCGATCCCGAATTTTGACAAGAAGAAATTTACCGAAGGACGGGGCGTCGGTAGGCCGTCGGTGAATCGGCGACGGCGGCATTTTTCGTCGGGGTTTTTTTTACCGTCGAAGGTTATACCAACAGCATAGCGGCGTCAGTAATGGCGTCGGTAACCACTTTTACCAATAGTATTTTGTTTTTGTCGTCGGTAATTGGCGTCGGTAAAAATAGTTTTTTGTAGTGATATCTGTCAATTAAAAATCTATGTAATCTTGACAACCAATTAGCTTACAATACTAAAAAACAGCCATAATAGATAAGTTTTGTAATTTTTATTTAAAAAATAGTTAGACATGATATTAATGAGATAGTATTTATAATTGATCACAGATAAATAGATATTATTATTCAATATATATTATATAAAAAATCTAAAAGTAGAACCTCTATAAATTAATACTAGAGTCATATTTTACTAAGTTGTCTTAGTTATCTTTGTAATTTTCTCAGATTATTAATTTATCATGTTGATGGGACTCTTGATTTATAAAGGGGTCTCAAAAAAATTATTATATGATCAATTTATCGAAATTTTAATTTACGCTTGGAGCCGAAGTCGGGACCGAAAAAAGATTAATTTTATAGAGGTTATTAATTTATCGAGTATTAATTTAAAGAGGTTACACGGTTAGAATACATATTACAATTAATTAAGGTATTGGCGTCACATATGTGATGCTAATGTTAATCATTATATATTATTTACTTTATACATGGCTTCACATATGTGACACCAATGTTTTCAACATCATTAGCTTCACATATGTGAAGCTAAAATGTACACCTACCAACGCTTTTAGAAAGGCGTCACTCATGTGACGCCAATGTGTAAAAAATTGCAAAGAAAATCAAAAACATAGCTCGATGGCGGGCGGGATTCGAACCCGCCTATGTGATATAGGAAGTAGCATGTTGCCACCGAGCTATGTTTTCATTCATTTATTATGTTACATAAAAATATTTGTACGTACTATTTTTCATTTTTTATATTTTTTATTTTTAAAATTAATTCAATTATTTGTACATTAAATTTATTATAAAAATTAAATTAGTTTCCTAGTAAAAATTCCTTAAATTTATAGTTGACTTATTAATTAATGAATCTTTATATACTCTATATATTTATAAAACTATCTATATATCTATCTTATACTACATTAAAATTGAGTTTTTAGCTTTCTCATTGGTTTAACTTATGTTTTTTTGTTTTTTTCCTACTATTGACTTATTAATAATTAATCTCTCTCTATATATTGTGTGTGTATGTGTATGTGTGTATAATATATAAAAATTGAATTATTTCGCTTCCTCATTAATTTGCCTTATATGTCGCTTTGTGGTTCTTTTAAATTTATTTTTTGAATTCTTTCTAACATTGACTTATCAATTAGTTCATCTCAGATTCCGATCGGCTATGGCATGTCTATCTTATAATAAAAGTTTGTATTCATAATAAAAATAAGTAACAAAAACTTATTTGACACTCTTTAACTATAATTATAATAAGTAACGTTTATAAATTTATTCTTGATTTCTCTCATGTGCAAATATAATAAATTTAATTTTCGAGATTTTTTTGCCACTTTTGAGATTTTTAAAATAAAAGTAATTGAACCTATAATTAAACTTAACATATGATTTATATATAATGACGGTTGTTCCCATATTTTATTATCATTTCAAAGATTTACCAAAAATTTTGATTGTATGTCCCGCATAAGTTTCCGTCAATAGTTTAAGTAATATTAATATTATATTTTAATGCTTTCATATATTAATTGTGATTGACGATGAATATGGCTTTTTAATTTTTTGTTCCCTTTTAGTCATATTCCGTGAGAATTTAAGGAAAGTTAAATCGCAAAATTTTGATCCATAAATTCAGCAAAATAATTAAGAGAAAGGTAAAAATATGTAAAAATCCTAACATATAATTAAGGCATTAAAATATTTATTAATTTTATAGAGTTTACTAATTTATCGAGTATTAATTTAAAGATGTTACACCATTAATAATACATATTACAATTAATTAAGGTATTAGCGTCACATATGTGATGCTAATGTTAATTATTATATATTATTTAATTTATACATTGGCTTCACATATGTGACACCAATGTTTTCAACATCATTAGCTTCACACATGTGAAGCTAAAATGTACACCTACCAATGCTTTTAGAAAGGCGTCACTCATGTGACGCCAATGCCTAAAAAAATTGCAAAGAAAAATCAAAAAACATAGCTCAGTGGCGGACGCGGGATTCGAACCCGCGTCTATGTGATATAGGAAGTAGCATGTTGCCACTGAGCAATGTTTTCATTCATTTATTATGTTACATAAAAAATATTTGTACGTACTATTTTTCATTTTTTATATTTTTTTATTTTTAAAATTAATTTAATTATTTGTACATTAATTAATTTATTATAAAAATTAAATTAGTTTACGAGTAAAAATTTCTTAAATTTATAGTTGACTTATTAATTAATGAATCTTTATATACTCTATATATTTATAAAACTATCTATATATCTATCTTATACTACATTAAAATTGAGTTTTTTTAGCTTTTTCATTGATTTAACCTATGTTTTTTTTTGTTTTTTTACTACTATTGACTTATTAATAATTAATCTCTCTCTCTCTATATATATATATATATTGTGTGTGTGTGTGTGTATAATATATAAAAATTGAATTATTTGTATACATCTATTCTCGTCCAGTACTGTGAGCCGCGGCTCAGCTTCCCAGAAGAAAAAAATAGCGCCCAGGCAATCCGCTGAGCGTCGTGAGCCGCGGCACAGATTAAGTGAGACGCGGCCCACGGGGCGGTTTTGGTGTGCTCCACACGGGTTTGGGCCGTTTTGAAGCCGGTTCTCGACCTAATCACACGGACGGATTTTGGAGACTGCTGGGAGTTATAAATAAGGGTTTAAGGTCATAATTGAGGATTATCTTGGAATCAGAGGATTATCGCGGAAGAGAGGATCGATCATTATCAAGACAAGAAGCAGAAGACACCAAGAGCAGAGGGCAGAAGCCAGAAGAACGGAGGAATCCGAGCTCTTCATCTGCGTTTGATTTCAATGCTTTCATTCATTATTTCTGTATTTTTATCTTTCAGCATGTCAGGCTAAAACCCTGTTCTAGGATTTTGATGAAACCAAAGTTTTGACAAATTTGCTTTTGATTATCTATATAATTCCCTTTTCTGTTGAGTTTTCCCAATCGTTTTTAATGCTTTCAATTGTCTGGCCAATAATTGGATTGTTTTAATTACGCAACTCGAATCGGGAGAGGAGAGTTGGTGAGGAACTATTGGTGAGAACCGTTTTATCTTGTGAGATAGGAATATACTCATAGGAACTACGTGGCTGTTTGAGGATTTTGTGCTTTTTGCCTATTGTCGAATTAATTCACCTAGGGATAGAGTGCGTTATTCGCCTTTAGAAAAATCTATTGACCTCGGGAGAGGCGGTAGAGTATATTAGCAATCTCGCCTTCAATAAATTGGGGAAATCATTAACTTCAGATAATCGAGAGTCAATTCGGATAAACCGAGGTGGGTTCACAATCCTGGACTTTTTCATCATTTGATTTTCTTTCTTCGAGCGATCGTTTTTCTGTTTATTATTGATTTTCTTTAGTCATTAATTGCAACCCAAATTTCGACTGTTCAAATAAAATTAGAATACATATAAATCGGTACTTAGTGATTCAGTCCTCGTGGGAACGATACTTACTCATCACTTTATTACTTGTCTACGATAACGTGCACTTGCGTTGACGAAAGATCGCAACAAATCGGCCATGGCATTAGCCATGACGTTAACATCGCCACAACCACTCTCACGAATATGGTCCTACAATTATATAAGTAAGAGTATAAAAATTAATACAAGTATATATTAACGCAAACATATAAATTAACTCAAACATATAAATTAATACAAGAATATAAATTAACTCAAGTATTTACTTAAAAAATTACTTGTTGGATGTATAGACCGTTAAAGACACCCATGGCGGTATTCATATTGTTCCACTTGGTGTTCAAGCTATGATGAGTTCGTATTGTATCTTTCACGTTAACCTTGAAATGGTCCGTAATTCTATCCTAAAAACTTTTTCTACTTTATTCATTCCCGACTTTTCTATCGGTCGAGACATAAACCCACGCTTTCGCCAAAGCAACCTCTTCGGCCGACGTCCAATTCTTTTTTTCCGCTTTAGTTTTTTTTTCCCTTCCACTACTTGAACTTCTTCATCATCTTCAAATATAACAAATAAATTATAAGAACTAAATTATATCGAATTAAACAAGTATATCGAATTAAAAATATAAATATATATATGAATACCGAATTGTTGAGTTTCGGGCAGAAAAGCAACATCATCATCATCCGCGTAATCATAAAGTGGTAGTTCTCGTTCAACACTTTCTTCACGATGCGAAGGACCTTCACGGTAATCGGCGAACGGGTTGAACTCACTTGTCATATTTACATTGTATTGGCTAGGATTCAACGGTGGAGATTGGGTAAAATATTGATTATGATGGTATTGTTGATGCTTCGGTGGAGGTTGGGGATAGTAGGCTGAGTGAGGACTCATTTGGGGTGGACGGACATGTGGATTCGTCGGACTCATTTGGGGTGGACTCATTTGGGATGGACGAACGGGTTGTGATCGAGAACCCTTCCACGACCTCTTGTTGATTTTCTTGAATCCATGAAACAATTTTAGTAGTAGTTCTTTTTTTATTTTTGGAATGTAGAAGTATTTTTTTTTTGGTATGAAATGCTACAAACTCGTTTGGTATTTAAAGAAGATTTTTTTTTTTTTTTTTAAAACCCACGCTCCCCCAACGTTCCACTTTTGCCCCAACGTTCGAATATTAATTGCTCCAAACGTATACTTTTCACTTTGCCGCTACGGTAAACATTGCCGAGAATTATGAAACCGCATGTGGCGGCGGTGTTGCCGCTAGTCAAGGTCTCAAACCGCATGTATTACCGCATCTTTGCCACCATCCTTAGATCCTACGTTTTGCTGCGATATACATACCTAAACAACAAATTCTGACTTGTAGTTGTTCAAGATTTTGATGTCTGATTAAGAATATTTTTTAGAGTTCCAAAGTAAGATTATGTTATATTTATGGATTATATATAACAATGGGAATGTAATATAAACTATAAAAAAATAGTTTTACCAACGAAAATTAATGACGACTGCTCTGTCGTTGGTAAATTCCTAAAATACTGACGGCATCAATTAACTAAATTTACCGACCACATTACGATGGCATGTTGGCGGGACATTGGCGCGAACTTTACCATCAAATTTACCGACGACATTAGAGACAGCAGAATTACCGACGGCACGGTTACCATTGGTAAATAATTTTTTTATTTTTTTTTTATATTTCAGAATTTACCGACGGCGGGAATAATTTTTCCATTTTTTTATATTTCAGAATTTACCGACGGCATTACCGACAGTGGAAATAATTTTTTCATTTTTTTATATTTTAGAATTCCCCGACGGCTTTACCGACGCCGCTCTGCTGTTGGTAAAATCTGAAACAATCTTATCCCACATCGAAAAAATATCATAATTTTCATCACTTTATAAACTGAAACCTTCTTGGGTAATAGTAAATAAAGACATTAGTCCATACCGACCTGATGCGACCCGACCTCGACCGTGCATACAGATTTTACCAACGGCACCGTGTCGTCGGTAAATTACCAACAGCGATTGTCTTCGGTAATCCGTTAGTAAAATCGATCCCGAATTTTGACAAGAAGAAATTTACCGAAGGACGGGCGTCGGTAGGCCGTCGGTGAATCGGCGACGGCGGCATTTTTCGTCGGGGTTTTTTTTACCGTCGAAGGTTATACCAACAGCATAGCGGCGTCAGTAATGGCGTCGGTAACCACTTTTACCAATAGTATTTTATTTTTATCATCGGTAATTGGCGTCGGTAAAAATAGTTTTTTGTAGTGATATCTGTCAATTAAAAATCAATGTAATCTTGACAACCAATTAGCTTACGTGTTAATGAGTACGAGGTTTTCAGCACTTTGTGTTTCCATTTGTCCAGTTGGAGCTGTAATGTGAATTAAGAACAATTAATAATATCGGCTTACATAACCTAGGTGTTACTGTGTTGAGTTTGCATGTATAAGCTGGAATATTATTTTGAACCTCCGTTAGTGGCTTTTGAGTTCTCTTTTTGTTAGTTTTATATTGCTAGATTGACGTTTTGAAATTTAGACACCTTTGGATCATATTTGTGGAACTCATTCTTCGGCGGTTTTCTTTTTACATTTATTTCTAATTATGTGGCTTGTTGTGTTTGTTATATACATGCAGACATACTACATCACAGGACCATCCACTGCATTCCACATGTTCTAGATAACCGAGCATTATTTGTGGATTCAAATGAGTTTTGCAAACAGCTATCAGTAGTTTCATATCTTTTATTCCCTTTCGTTTATCATTGCAACTTTTGGTGACGAGTAATTTAACTTTCAGTGTGAGATTAAAAACTTATAGGACTTGTTCATACATTATTTTTACTTTGGAGGTGCTTTATTTGATTCGGGAGCTGACATATTTTTTATATCTCTATAATGTGTGCGTCAATTGGATCTCAAATGTATATTTATTTATGAGCCCTTCGTTTCGAGTATTGAGTGGTATTTTTAGCAATGAGAAACTATGCCCTCAATTAGTTGTAGTATTGATTTTGATGATTTATAACATGATGTAAACTGTATATGAAATGGAAATCAGTAATTTTTAAAAAAATATATTTAATAGTTATTCATTTTTACCCCAATTGTGCATTTCAAAGGTAAAATTTTGTAGTTATATTGAATATATTGCCATATCCGTTAAACTTTTATCTGGTCTATTTTACCCAGATTGAATAGATTTACCCAAATTGTGCATTGAAAGTGGATTGTGATTGGCCACTTTCTCTTTATACCTTCGATGTATTTAAGGTTTGATCAAAATCCTCAACCTAAACTGATTCCATAAAATTTGAAACTAAAACACATTTAAGCTATTAAGAAAAATGCTAACAATGATCACATATATAAATAATTAACAATCACAAAATAATTTAAAAGCTATGAAATTAGTCATAAATTCTAAAACTTATCCACATCTATTCTCGTCCAGTTTTGCACTATACTAAAATCACTTGATAGTTGATTATGTTTTCCTGTAAGTCTCGTAAATACTTTCAGAGAAATCATTTGTCGGAGACTACGCATTTACTTATCAACTATACTTTCTAGCAATTCTAAAATTTGCGACTACATCTATTAATTTTTCATTCGTATTTCGGGTGTTACAACATGAACCATGGGCACCTCGTGCACCTTGAATAGGCAACTATCAGGTTGTGAGGTTTTGGCCTGGTTACCATCTAGGCTCCATTTGGTTCGCCGAGGGTGTTACAGATACTTAGGCTGCCTTGATATTGTTGACGCCATTAATATCACCAATGCATCATAAATTCTCGTCAGAACATTGGAGATATGTATTATTTAGAATCATTGCAGTTGTCAAAACTCTTGAAAAGAATAACTTAGCTTTCCGTGAAACAAATGAAAAGATTTACTAAAAAAGCAATGGAAATTTTTTAGGCCTAATTGAAATGATTGTGGAACACAAATCCAAAAACACGCGCCATAACTAAACACAAATCCAAATACACGCGCCATATCTTATTCATTTAATTGAAATATGACCTCACCTTATATCATGATGTTCTCCATCTCAAACTCATATTAGATTGGCCTGTGGATGATGTCTCTTATATATGCAACAAACATTTAGGATTTGTAACATATATTAAACTTTGTTTTGCTCCGAAAAACTAAATTTACCCTATAAGAGACTGGATAGTTTTATCATCTGTAGTAAATTTACCCTAAAATAGATTGGATATAGTGTTTTTGTTTCGCAATTTTCTTTTCGTTCTGAACAAATCATGTTTACTAATATGTACTGAAACTTAATTGAACCTAAATAGTATGACAAAATTCTAGAAAGATCAACATAATATACCTAATCGACATGCTATTGTTACTATCATGGAAGTTAATTACCGTATTTTGTTATATTGATTTGGTGTTCAACTCCTTCTAAAAGAATATTGATTATACACCAAGCAGCCTCCGTTAGGGACCTCAAACTCAGAAGAATGGTTTCGGTTCAAAATTAAAGAAACCAACATGTTCACAGTGAATAAAAACCAGCAGAAAAATTAATGTTTACAGATTCTTATCAGAATGAACAAAGATTTACAAAAACATAAGAATTATCACCAACATTCAGAAAACGTACGGAAATACCCTAATGGTATTACATGCATACAATCTATATTACTTAACAAATAATCAGCACCAGGATTCTAGAATGATTTCGAAAAATACTCTTATGGAACTTGTTAGAATTTGTCAAACTCTTCTGAAAGTAATTGAACAGCTGGTTGAATAAATTGAAGAAGCATTCAAATATGGATAGGCTGAGACAACAATACAAGCATGCATAAATATAATAGCTAGCTACATGGAGTCAGCATTTAGAAGTCAAGAACATCTAGAAAGATGCAGTTGGAGGCTACATTGAAATGGGCATGTTTACATGGAGACGTGTGTTCACACATGAAAAAGAATAGAAGCAGTAATAGTCTCAAAAAGGTGGCTGACCTGCACGTGCGTGAAAGAAAATAACAAGGCACCAAATCTCCCGAGTCAAAAATAATAGGCTGGTCATATATTTGTAATAAATATTATGATGTAATAGATTAGGTCATCTAGAAATATCTACCCTATAAATACGGGTACATGCATGCATTAAAAAAAAAGTGTGTGGGAAAAACACGAGTGATAAGAAGCAACAGCAGTTGCAGAGAGGAAAGTTGTAAACAAGCTGAAGCTTGTCTCTCCCTTCAAAGTCTTGTAGTCTGTTGTGAAATAATATATTTACAAGTTGTAGCTTTTGAAGAGAAAACAAGTCGTTTGTTTTTTAGTACTCCAAATATATATTATATTACATATTGTGTTTGAGTTATATTCAGTGCAAAAGTCCATTACACGTTTCCAACAAGTGGTATCGGAGCCAAGGTTCCGTTCGTGAAGAAAATGGCGAATATGATGCAACCACAAATTCCGAAATTGACGAGTACAAATTACGGAAATTGGAGTATCCAAATGAAGGTGTTACTTGGTTCCTACGATAATTGGGATATTATCGAAACGGTATGACGAGCCCGTAGATGCAATCGCAGTATAAAGACTTTCAATGCCGAGAAGACGGCGTTAAAAGAGTCCTAAAAAGATAAAAAGCTTTCTTTACTATTTTTCAAGGTGTTGACGAATCAACATTTGAAAAATTTCTAAGCAAAAGCAAGAAAATATGCGTGGGAGATTTTGCAAAAATCATTCCAAGGTGTCGAGAAAGTCAAAAGGGTGCGGCTCCAAGTACTCCGTGGTGAGTTTGAAAATATCAAAATGAAAAATTCGTAAAATATCGGTGAATATGTTACGCGTTTGAAAACGGTAACAAATGAGATGAAAAGAAACGGCGAAAGTCTCGATGATGTTCGGTCATGGAAAAACTTCTTCGCTCATTGGTAAGAAAATTTGACTATGTTGTTACGTCGATCGAAGAGTCAAAAGATTTGTCCACAATTTCTATTGATGAGCTCGTGGGTTCACTACAAGCACATGAGCAACGGATGAATCGATGCGATGATACAAGCCATTTAGAAAAAGCGTTGCAAAGCAAGGCGACTATTGATGACACCAGCAGAGTAATTATGTACGTGGAAGAGGTGGCTATAGAGGTGGCTACCGAGGTGGACGAGGACGAGGAAGACAATCTTTCAACAGAGACTTAAAAATGAAGGCTATCACCATCCGGTCGTGGTCAAAATTTCGTGAGGTCGAGGAAGAGGCAGATTTCAACAACGAGGTGACAAGTCTCATTTTCAATGTTATAATTGCAACAAGTATGGCCATTTCAGTTACGAGTGTAGAGCTCCAAAGGCGGAAGAAAAGAATCATTTTGCTGCCGCAAAAGAAGACGAGGATGTGGGGACTGTTGTATTCCTCACATACAAAGAAAATGAAGAAGGCAAGAAAAATACCTGGTATCTTGACTCAGGCGCCAGTAATCACATGTCCGGCCAAAAAGAGCTATTTACAGAGATAGACGATACCGTCTACGGAGAAGTTACTTTTGGTGACTCGTCAAAGGATCCAATCAAAGGGAAAGGTATTATTATGATCATCTGAAAGAATGGTGATAAAAAGTATATCAATGATGTCTATTATATACCTGCTTTGAAAAGTAATATTATCAGCCTTGGTCAACTTGTGGAGAAAGGATATGACATACGAATGAGGGACAACTCTCTCGTACTCAGAAATCGAGCTCAGGAATTGATTGCTAATGTGAAGATGACAAAGAACCGTCTTTTTATACTTGATATGCATGAGGTGCACAAATGCTTAAAGTCCGTCATTAAAAATGACTCATGGTTATGGCATTTAAGATTTGGTCATCTTGGATTTATCGGCTGAAATTATTATCAAAAACAAAGATGGTGGACGGCTTTGAAAATCAACGAACCAAATCAATTATGTGAAGCATGTATCAAAGGAAAGCAACACAGCAGAGTTTTCTGTTGGAAAGTCATGGAGAGCTAGGAGGCCATTGGAGATTGTTCACACCGACATAGCCGGTCCGCTTGATATCGCATCACTTGGCAGAACAGTACTACCTAACTTTTATTGATGATTTTAGCGAGAAAGAGTTGGGTATGCATTCTTAAAGAAAAGGCAGAGGCTCTTGATAAATTCAAGGAGTTCAAAGCAATGGTGGAAAAACAAAGTGGCGATGCGTGAAGATACTCGATCGATGCAGAGGAGGCGAGTATACTTCAAATTTGTTCAATGATTTCTCGCATAGCACATGGAATTAATCACCGATTGACAAGATCGTATACTCCACAACAAAACGGGCGTTCCGAAAGAAAGAATCGTACAATTCTTGATATGGCAAGAAGTATGGTGAAGGGAAAGCACATGCCAAGAAGTTTTGGGTGAAGCCGTATTATGTCCGTTTATTTGCTAAATCGTTGTCCAACAAAGAGTGTCGATTCAAAACACCAAATGAAGCATGGAGTGGTAGCAAACCAAAGAATTGGACATCTCAGATTTTGGATGCATTGCATATGCTCATGTTCCGCAACAAAAGAGAAAGAAGCTAGATGACAAAGGTGAAAAGTGTATCTTCATCGGATATGACAAAAGCGGCAAGGCCTACGACTCTATAATCCATTGACAAAGAAGGTAATCATTTCACGAGATGTTGAATTTGATGAAACAGACATCGAGATGGAGCGCGAAGAAAGAAAAGTTGCGTGTTTATTTTTGAAGAAGACGATGGTGATGACTCAAATAATGAAGGTGATGAAAATGATGATCCAACTCCTCCACCAAGTCCAAATCAACAAACTCCTGCATCGACACCATCGACGTCAGAAGCAACAATTCAGGGGAGCACCAAGAAAAATGCGGAGTCTAGATGATATCTACGATGCAACAAGTCCAAGACAAACAACATTTGATTATTCATTATTTTGCTTGATGGCCGAGTGTGATCCAAGAACATTTGAGGAAGCTTCAAGAAAGTAAGTGGAACAAAGCCATGGATGAAGAAATCGGTGCAATCAAGAAGAATGATGCATGGGAGCTCACAGATCTTCCAGACGGACACAAAGCAATTGGTGTCAAATGGGTTTACAAGACAAAGACCAATCAAGATGGAGAAGTGGAGAAATACAAGGCAAGACTAGTTGCTAAAGGTTACAAGCAGAAATACGGGATTGACTATGATGAGGTATTTGCTCCGGTTGCAAGAGTTGATACTATACGACTTCTTACAAGAATTGCGGCCATTTAATCGGTGGAAAATTTATCGATGGATGTCAAGTCGGATTCCTAAATGGTTATCTCGAAGAAGAAGTCTATATTGACCAACCACCGGATATGTTCAAAGAGGCCAGGAAGATAAAGTCTACAAATTGAAGAAAGCTTTGTACGGGTTGAAGCAAGCTCCGAGAGCTTGGAACACAAGGGTTGATGAATATTTTCAGAAGAATGGTTTTGTGAAAAGTCCATACGAGCATGCACTCTACACAAAAACAAATTCGGGAGATATCATGATAGTATGCTTGTACGTGGATGATATGATTTTCACTGGCAACAATCCTCGTATGTTCGATGATTTTAAGAAAGTTATGACTAACGAATTTGAGATGACAGATATTGGTCAAATGTCTTACTTTCTTGGAGTTGAGGTGAAGCAAAGTAAAGATGGGATCTTTATGTCACAGAAAAAATATGCGGAGCAAATTTTAAAGAAATTTAGAATGGAAGAATGCAAGCCGGTGAGCACACCAGCAGACACTAGCATAAAGCTGAGAGTTGACTCAACCAGAGAGTCGGTAAATACGACATGATTCAAAAGTTTGGTTGGAAGTTTGAGGTACCTAACTTTCACTCGTCCCGATATTATGTACGCAGTTGGACTGGTTAGTAGGTACATGGAGAAGCCGAAGCAAGATCACTTCATGGCAGCTAAACGAATTTTGAGATACATTAAAGGTACACTTGATCATGGTTTATTTTACACGCACTCTCAAGATTCAAAATTAGTTGGCTACTCAGACAGTGATTATGGTGGAGATTTGGATGACGGGAAAAGCACTTCGGGATATGCTTTTCATATCGGTTCGGCGATATTTTCATGGGCATCGAAGAAGCAACAAACAGTTGCTCTCTCAACATGTGAGGCAGAATACATCGCAGCAGCAGCGTGCGCATGTCAAGCTATGTGGCTAGGCTACATATTGAGCGAGTTAAATCTTGCAAAGGAAGATCCGATTACCATTTACGTAGATAATAAATCCGCTATTTCACTCGCGAAAAATCCAGTGTCACATAGTCGAAGCAAGCACATCAACATTAAATATCATTTTATTCGAGAACAGCTGAATGATAAAATCGTGGAGCCGTGCACCGCAGATGTAAGAAAATTTAGCGAGATATATTTACGGCCGTTGAAGGTGAAATATTTCACCAAATGAAAAAGAAGCTCGGTATGCAAAGTAGAGTTTGAGGGGAAGTGTTAGAATTTGTCAAACTCTTCTGAAAGTAATTGAACAGCTGGTTGAATAAATTGAAGAAGCATTCAAATATGGTAGGCTGAGACAACAATACAAGCATGCATAAATATAATAGCTAGCTACATGGAGTCAGCATTTAGAAGTCAAGAACATCTAGAAAGATGCAGTTGGAGGCTACATTGAAATGGGCATGTTTACATGGAGACGTGTGTTCACACATGAAAAAGAATAGAAGCAGTAATAGTCTCAAAAAGGTGGCTGACCTGCACGTGCGTGAAAGAAAATAACAAGGCACCAAATCTCCCGAGTCAAAAATAATAGGCTGGTCATATATTTGTAATAAATATTATGATGTAATAGATTAGGTCATCTAGAAATATCTACCCTATAAATACGGGTACATGCATGCATTAAAAAAAAAAGTATGTGGGAAAAACACGAGTGATAAGAAGCAACAGCAGTTGCAGAGAGGAAAGTTGTAAACAAGCTGAAGCTTGTCTCTCCCTTCAAAGTCTTGTAGTCTGTTGTGAAATAATATATTTACAAGTTGTAGCTTTTGAAGAGAAAACAAGTCATTTGTTTTTTAGTACTCCAAATATATATTATATTACATATTGTGTTTGAGTTATATTCAGTGCAAAAGTCCATTACACGTTTCCAACAGAACTCACATTAGATTGATTCCCACGATAGATGCACCAATTTCTGGAATAAAGAATCAAACAAAAAAATTACAAAATTAATTACTGATAATACGATAACAAAATTTGAAAATATGATTCCAAAAAAAATAAAAGAAATAGTCTGTTGAAAACAAAACGTACCAAATTTAGGACCAAACGTCATTTCTGAAAAACGAATTGAAACAGAAAAAACCAAATGACAGCTATATATATAACAGAGGAAATCGACAGCTCGTGAAAATCAACAAGCAAAGAAGCGGGAGGATGATTCGCTACAGGATGAAAGAAAGAGGAAATGAAAAAAATCCTACAAACGAATCGCTACAGGATGAAAGAAAGATGAAGACTGTTCGACTACTAAAAGAGCAAAATCAGCAAAAATAATATTATATCAATTATTCAGATCCTATTATAACTATTTAAATTAATTCATTAAAATAATTAATTAAAATTAAAAAATAATTTAAAACTATATATAATAATCTATGTTTAAATGACAAAAAGTTTAAAAAATCAATTACATATATACATGAATACATTTAAAATATTAAAAAAAAATATATGAACAGTAATCAGGTACATAAATAATTATAAAATAAGTGCTAATCAAAAAATTCAAACCACGTTAAAAAATTACTTTATAATTTAACTCATATCTCTTATATATTGAAATAGACTTCTTTCTATCATATGACAAGCAATAATTTATTTAGTTAATCAAAATTTTAAAATAAAATACTATTTCAAAGTTTACTTATTTAATAAATCCAGAATTGAATAAAATTTATAAGAAAATGTCATGCATAGTCTTTCTAATAATCTACCTTCATTTTTTTTGCAATACACAAACGATTACAAAATCATTAACAATCAAAAAAATTACTTGATTGTGTTTACAGAGATAATTACAAAATAAGTAATAATAACAAAATTCAAACTAAGTTAAATATTAATTTATAATTTAATTTATATTTTCTATATATTAAAAGATACTTCTCTGTGCAACATGACATGTCAATAATTTATTTAATTTATTTTAAATATAGATAAAGACACTACTACATTTTTATGCAAATGTAACACATCTAATACATCTAATGCAATGGTGCCTGAGCACGGCGTTGCATTATTTCATCTATGCAACGGTAAATTTGAGCTATTGTAACAGCTATGACCTAAGCGTTGCCTTAAGTTTCTTTGCGTTGCATTAGATTGTTCTAATGTAATGCCTCCAATAACGCCCTTGCATTAAGTTACTTGGTGTTGCATTCTATTCTTCTAATGCAAATGCTATATTATTAATGCAACGCCTTCAATAACACTCTTGCATTAAGTTACCTGGCGTTGCATTACATCCTTTTAAAAGTTTGAAATGAAGATAAAATAAAGAAATGAGGGATGGAAAATAACCTTTTTTATGTATTTTTTTAGTAGAAATTAATATTTTTGAATTTTTTTAGTATTGATTTAGTATATAAAAATGTTAGAAAAAAATTAAACAAATTAAATGAAAACAATATCTATTATTTTTATGTGTAAGGTGTTATGGGACGGAGGGAGTATGATTTATTTATTTTTTTCATGAAAAAAGCTATTTAAATTTCTTTTATTACTAAATATTTTTACAAAAAAGTTATTTAAAATTTTAAAATTCAAAAAAAAAATTCTATAATTATTCGTGAGCAGCCCGGACTAATCAATTTGTATTTTGTTCGTTTTCTGCCAAACAGATGAAATTGGCCCAACCCATTATGTACCTACTTTTTATTTGTATATAATTTTATTTTTCAATATATATATATATATATATGAGTGTGTGTGTTATATTAATTCTTTTTTTATACGACTTATATATTTTTTATATCTATTATTATTGCCCTCGTGAGGTCTACCAGGCTAACACATGACACATAACCACAATGAAATCCCATAAGATGCACTCAAAAGTAAATAAGGCCGTGGCCTCGGCCAAAACATTTCAACGGAGTACATGAAACATAAAGTAAATATCAATTCATTGCCCACGCAGGGGACTTAAACCAAGTTCAGAAGTAAACAGTCTAACTCCAATACTCGACAAATGCAATGATAAAACATAAAAATACAGACTCGAGCCACTATCATCAAGCCAGCCCATCCTTTGCATGCATGTCCCGTGCCTGCTCCTCAATTCTCCCGGTACCTGAAATGCATAAGACGCATTTCCCCCATTTAAGGGGTTAGCATTTGAATAGCTAGTGCAAGTACACAATTACACAACATTATATACAATTTTGGTTTTACACGATCATCTCAATCAGAAATCATTTGCCATAAATATTCCGGAATACTACATTGGCAATCAAATCAGTTTACAATCATCACGATATCACAAAATCACAGCTGGTATCCCGTGGCCGTGCCCCTTAGTATCGACCCCCAGACATCCCGTCGAACGCTCCGGGTGGAATACCACTTCCGCGGTCGTACCCCTTAGTATCGACCCCCAGACATCCCGTCGGACACTCCGGGTGGAAGTTCAACCACACGCACCGAAGTCCACTTCCGCGGCCGTACCCCTTAGTATCGACCCCCAGACATCCCGTCGAATGCTCCGGGTGGAAGGAACACAACTCACGCACCCAAAAACCACAATACATCATTCATTTCGAAAACGCAACATACATAATGAAATGCAATACATATACTTGCCTCGGATAACACGACGTGAAGGAAAAACGGTGAACGGAAAGGTTTCGGTCCGAACAATCTTCACGAATCTGACCCTAACAACAATAGAGATTCAATCAACTACAATTCCACTGAAAAATCACGAATTAATCGACGTTCTACCCTAAGGGACAATCCGCCGAACACTATTGAGGCATAGACTTCAAATTCGATCAACGAAGGCGAAAAACTTGGAATTTATCCGCTAAAGTTCTAGGAAAACATAACACCACGATTACCCAACTAATATTCATCATCAATCGAAGCAAAAACGAAAGGAAAAATGAATTATAGCCAAGAACCCTAAAATTAGGTATAATGACCAATTACCTCAATTCAACGATGGAATGGCGGAAGGAAGATGATTGATTCGTGTTGGAAAGTCCAATTCCGAGTTATAAGGTGCTAGAATGCAATATCTGGTTGAAATCGCCAAAAATCGCAATGAGGGGGCGGAGAGACGAGAGGAATGGTGAAAAATGAGGTCAAAACCCGTGTGTGTCCTATATATACTTGACCGAACACGGCGCAACAAACGGCCCAAATGGCGCCGTGTTCAGCGCCGTATTGCGGGTCAGCGGACGACCCCTGTGCGACACGGCGCACAGACACGGTGCAAAATGCCGCAAGTCTTGTGCCGTTTCGCAAGGCAGCGGGCACCACTGGGCAACACGGCGCACAGACCCGGCGCAGAATGCCGCGGGTCTTGCGCCGTTTCTCGGACAGTGATCGACCCCCTGTGCGACACGGCGCACAGACACGGCGCAAAATATCGCGGGTCTTGAGCCGTTTTGCACAGGTCCTGACAGACAGCATTCTGGACAGTAGACAATGCTACCAAAAATGAAAAAGACGAAATCCAAAACACGATATGCCGATCCAACCGTCCGAGGAAAATACATACAACGAGAAACAATATCCAATAACCCGAAATGGTCCAAGGTACACAACCAAAACCGAACAAGGAACAAATTCCCTAAACTTATAGGAAATTAGAAAAACGGCCCAAACAACCGAAAATCACGATACAACGTCGGATTCACAATCCGAAACTCACAACATGCTCTACTCAACCATACGAACTCATGGAAATAGGAAAATGATGAAATCGGACGAGTTTAACAAGAATCGAATACACAAGCGATAAAATATAACTCAAGGTGAAATTACGTAAAAACATCATCGAGACTCGCCCCAATGGAGAAACTCCACGAACAAAATAGATTTAGAATTCCAAAACAGTGCCAAGCGAGTTGTCCGAAACGAATATACACCGAAAATAGAAATTACCAAAAATAGAAAACGCGGATATTACATTATCTCCCCCTAAAAATAAGTTTCGTCCCGAAACTTACAACGCAAATAATTCGGGGTATCTCGACCTCATATTCTCCTCCGTTTCCCATGTGGCTTCCTCGGATCCATGCCTCGACCACTGCACTTTAACCAAAGAATGGTTTTGTGCCTGAGTTGCTTCACCCGACGCTCTAAGATCTGAATCGGCCTCTCCTCGAAGGTAATGTCGGGCCCCAACTCGATCTCTCCAAAATCAATAATATGGCTAGGGTCCGGTACGTACTTCCTAAGCTGGGAAACATGAAATACATTATGCACGTGGCTCAGGGACGGCGGCAAACCTAACCGATATGCAAGCTCTCCAACTCTCTCTAGAATCTCGAACGGCCCAATAAATCTCAGACTAAGTTTACCCTTCCGACCGAAGCGGTAAACTCCCCGCGTCGGCGAGACCTTAAGCAACACATGGTCTCCCACCTCAAACTCCAATGGTCGGCGACCTGTATCGCCATAAGACTTCTGCCGGCTCTGGGCCGTCACCAACCTATCGCGAATCAGAGCAATCTTCTCTCTCGTCTCAACTACCATATCAGGCTCGGTACCAATCAGCTCGGATGCATCGTCCCAACACAACGGCGATCTGCATCCCCTCCCATACAATGCCTCGAATGGTGCCATTTTGATCGAGGCGTGCCAACTATTGTTGTACGTGAACTCGATCAATGGAAAGTGCGACTCCCAATCACCCTTCCAATCTAAAGCACAGGCTCGCAACATATCCTCCAGCATCTGTATCGTCCGCTCAGACTGTCCGTCTGTCTGAGGGTGGAAGGATGTACTGAGTCTCAACTCGGTCCCCAAAGCTCTATGAACGGCCTGCCAAAAATGTGATATAAACCGGACATCGCGATCCGAAACAATACTCTTAGGGGTCCCATGTAACCTCATGATATCTGCAACAAACACTCGTGCTAGTCTCTCTGGCCCCCAAGTGTCCTTAATACCCAGAAAATGAGCCGATTTGGTTAGTCGATCGACAATGACCCAAATCATGTTCATTCTAGTCCGAGTCTTAGGCATACCGGTAATGAAATCCATAGAAATATCCTCCCATTTCCACTCCGGAATAGGAAGTGGTCGCAAAAGCCCCGCGGGTCGCTCATGCTCGATCTTAACCTGCTGACAGGTCAAACACCTCGACACAAACTCGCTAACGTCTGTCTTCAAATTACTCCACCAGTAGTTACTCCTCACATCCTTGTACATTTTACTCGTACCAGGATGTATGGAGTAAGGTGTGGTATGAGCTTCACTCAAGATCTTCTGTCTCAGCTCAATAACATTCGGTACACATAGTCTGCCGCGAAATCTCAAAACCCCGTCATCCTGAACCACAAATCCAGGGGCTTTCCCCTTCCTCACATCCTCCCTCAACTGGACCAAAAACGGATCATCATACTGTTTCGCCTTGATATCATCAGTCAAGGATGAAGCGATCTCCAACGCACATAACTGACCCTAAACTCTCTGAATCCAAACCTCGATATCCTGACAAATAAAATCCCGCTGGATCCTACTCTGTGGTGTAAGTACCTCTAACATCTGCAACACCATCGGCTTTCGGCTCTACGCATCGGCCACTACGTTAGCCTTACCCGGATGGTAAAGTATCTCGAGGTCGTAATCTTTAATTAGTTCCAACCACCTATGCTGTCTCATATTCAATTCTTTCGGACTGAAGATATACTTCAAGCTCTTGTGATCCGTAAAAATCTTACAAGACGACCCATAAAGATAATGCCTCCAGATCTTTAAGGCGAAAACGACCGCAGCTAACACCAAATCGTGCGTGGGATAATTCACCTCGTAAGGTTTCAACTGGCAGGACGCATAAGCAATGGCCCTATCTCTCTGCATCACTATATACCACAAAATCTTCGTTCCCCTGAGGCAACGCTAACACGGGTGCGGTAGTTAGTCGTCTCTTCAACTCGTCAAAACTACCCTGTCTGTCTGCGGTCCACTCGAATTTCTGAGTCTTCTGGAGCAACTGAGTGAGCGGTTTAGCAATCTTAGAAAATCCCTCAACAAATCGACGGTAATAGCTGGCAAGACCCAGAAAACTCCTCACCTCCTTCACATTCTTAGGCGGTTGATAAGTGTCATTTTTGTACACTTATCCATGGTTTGTATCGATAAAATTCACCCATAATTGAGCTAGTCTACTCGTTTTTTGCTTTTAATTTATTAGTTTTAATAATTTTATTTTTATTGGATGATGATCGGATTAAATAACTGAATTACTCAAGAAACAACATGTTTAATAAATATTCTCTTTATTGAATTTTGATATATTCATGTTGTAGGGCTTTTCGAGACGAATTCGGCAATCTTTCCGGATTCAAAATCAGAGTTATATATCAAAAGTTATCATCCGAAGAAGATCTGGGGCAAAAACGCAAAGTCTGAGGAATTCTGGGCTAAAAACGTAACTATCAAAGCTTCAAATGAGCAAATTTACGAAGCCACGTTACGGCCGTAACATTCAGGGGTTACGGCCGTAAGTCACCTCATTTACGGCCGTAACTCCTGAATGTTACGGCCGTAACGCTTGACAGATTGCTATGATTTGTCTAATTTTTTATACTGGTTGTGTATTATTGAGGGGATGGCTGGCATTGATCCGATATAATGTAATAATGCTGTAGTTTTGGATCTATTAGATGACTTTAGGTGTATAAATAGACCCCTTAGATCCTTCATCATTCACCATTCATCATATAATTTTCCATTTTCTTGTAAACTTTTCTTTTTGTGTGAAGAACACACTTGTGTTCTTGAGTGATCTTTGTAAGTGTGGTGTAGTACATGTTGTTCAGAGAGTTTATTGCTTCTATCTCCTTTATCTACTAAGGGAGTTAGGATCAATTCTTTCTCTTGATTCAACTAAGAATGACCACCAAAGCTTGTAATATGTGTAATAAACCCTTTATGGGCTAAGTTTCTTAAGTTGGGATTATAAACAAGGTTAGTCATGTTATTTATGTTTGTATAAAGATATATTATGAATTACTTATTATTGTGTGTGATTTTCATTGTTTTAACAATCTTTATTTATTTGGCCAATTAATGAAGATATTTATGATCTTCATATGTTTCTAAAGAAAATATGTTTGATTAGATCAAATGATCTTCACTCTAAGTTGTTCTAGGGGATAGAAATATACCCCTAGTCCTTAGATGATTCATTGAGTTATTTTCACAAATCCTAATGCTATGTATTGAAGCCAATCAACATAGAAATATAGTGGATTGATTCAATATGTAAGGGGCGTTTTATAGTTCGAAAGAGAAACCGTCTTTTTAAGGAAAATCGAATCTACACAACATAATAAGTAAATTCATCTTATGATCTCCAATACATCTTTTATAACTAATGACGAACTAAGTTTGTAATCCCAACTATTTCATTTTATCATTAATCAATCTATTAATATTGCAATCTTTTTATTTCCTTATAATATTAGAACTATTATTGCAATTTCTTTGCAATTATTAAACCAAACTTTTAATTGTGTGTTTCACTCATCTTAAGTATCTATAAAAATAGACTAATAGTGTATAATTCAAATTATAACATAACTTCCTCGTGGGATCGATAAACCGGACTCAAAAAGTCCACTTTACTACTTGATACGATATCGCACTTGCGATAGTTACACAAAAAGCGTGTCAAGTTTTTGGCGCCGTTGTCGGGAAGTATAAGTTATATTTGAAAAAATTACATTATTAACTATTGTTATAAATACAACTTTTTCTTTGTTGTAGATTCCCTTGTCTATGCGAAGGACATACAATCGCGATTTAGTTTTACTAGATCCCGAGATCGAAGCCACATATAGAAGAAGGCGAAGAGAACAAAAGAAAAACATTATTTCTTCACCATCAATGGCGGACGAACTAAATCCACGTCTCCCCAAGGAAATGATAACGAAAGAATTCCTCCTGGGGAATACCTAATGTTCAAAACATTCAACATCAACAATATCCTATCAGGAAATAGATGAAGACAACATGCTCTTTGGGAATTCATGAACCCCCATCTTTGAGCGTTCAATCAAGTGTAATCTATCCACCATTTGGAGTGGACAATTTTCAAATTCGCCGGATGTCATCAATCTCTTCTCCAACAACAACTCATTCTATGGAAGAACCGACGAAAATCCATATCTCCATATTAACCGCTTTGTGGAAATATGTGGAAATTTCAAATATCCAAATGTAAATGACGAGGCGATCAAAATGAGACTTTTCGTGCACACTTTGAAGGACAGAGCAAGAGAGTGGCTAGATACTTTGCCACCACGAAGCATAACAAATTGGCGAATTTGTCCAAAATTCACCACTAAATACTTTCCACCAATAAAAGTGGCGAAACTCAAATACGAAATCTCTACATTTCGTCAACAAGATTCGAATCATTCCACGAAGCATGGGAGAGATACAAGGATATGCTACGAAAATGTCCTAACCATGGTTTCAATTTGGGAGCACAAGTCAATTACTTCTATTCGGAATTTTACCTTCATGCCGAGCCAATGTCGATTCATCATCAAATGGCTCACCGGGAAACAAAACTATGAAAGAGGCTTATAATCTTTTTGAGGTTATAAGTGAACAAAGTGCAAGATGGCAGACGAAATATCCAAAAGAAACCAAATGGTGTTTTTGAAGTGGATTCTTATTCACTTATGTTGGCAAAAATTGAAGCTCTATCAAAGAAAGTCGAGGAAATGTCTTTTTCAACTCCTCAACTGTGAAGACGGTGCAAACTCCACAAATTTCAGCTTTTTCATGT
Source organism: Orobanche coerulescens (assembly GCA_033398695.1). Classification (NCBI taxonomy): domain Eukaryota; kingdom Viridiplantae; phylum Streptophyta; class Magnoliopsida; order Lamiales; family Orobanchaceae; genus Orobanche; species Orobanche coerulescens. The sequence continues at coordinate 100,104,910 of CM065801.1, read as the reverse complement.
GAAATTTGTGGAGCAACTCACAACAAGACTATCTCGTCCCTTAGTGCAACAAGAACAATCACCACCACCACCAGAACAAGTGGCGTATGCTCGAATTTCCAAAGGCAAGCATACAATCCTTACGGCCAACATACAATCCAGATACAAAAATCATCCAAATTTTTCTTATGCAAACAACAACAATGTGTTGAATCCAACGCATCAAGAAAAGAAGCCGGATGGGAAGAAGCAATCACGAAGCTAGTGAACAACAATCAAGTATCAACAACGCAATGATGCTTCAATTAAAAATCTGAGACACAAGTTGGCCAAATGGCCAAAATACTTTCAGAAAGATCTCAAGGCATGTTACCTAGCAATACCGAGGTAAATCCAAGGGAAAATGTCCAAGCTATCACAACAAGAAGTGGAGTGCATGTTGCGAAATTTCTATGGAAAACCATCTGGAAAAACAAAAAATAAACAAAAAGAATCGATACAGGACCTTCATCTCAAAAAGGTCCAATTGCTACAAAAACTTATGTTCCACCTATCCCATTTCCTCAACGGTTGAAGAATCACAAGCTCGATGCTCAATTCGGGAAATTCTTGGAAATCTTCAAAAAGCTACACATCAACATTCCTTTTGCCGATGCTCTAGCACAAATGCCAAGCTATGCCAAATTTATGAAAGATATTCTTTCAAACAAACGAAGGCTTGAAGAATACGAAACTGTCATGCTAACAGAGGAATGTAGCGCAATACTACAAAAGAAGTTGCCACCCAAGCTAAAAGATCCGGAACTTTCACAATCCCGTACAATTGTCAAGTAAATTTTGGCAAAGCTCTTTGTGATTTAGGGGCAAGTATCAACTTGATGCCCTGTCAATTTTCAACAAATTGAATTTGGGAGAAGCAAAAGCAACAACGGTTTCGCTACAATTAGCCGATCGGTCAATCAAATATCCACGTGGGATAGTTGAAGATGTGCTCGCCAAAGTTGATAAATTCATATTCCCGTGATTTTATCATCCTCGACATGGAAGAAGATCGGGATATTCCCATTATTCAGGACGACCATTTCTCGCAACCGGACGTGCTCTTATTGACGTCTATGAAGGAAAGCTAATTCTCGAGTGGAAGACGAACATGTCATCTTCGATGTCTTAAAAACTTTGAATCAACCCTCCACAGATGAGTATTGTCTAAAAATAGACACAATTGAAGCCATGGTGAACAAGTCTTTAGAGAAAATTCTATCTAAAGATCCTCTTGAGACATGTATAGAAAATTCTCTAACCAACATGGAAGAAGAATATCACTTGGCAAAGCAGTTAACTATCTGGAAGCACTACCAACCTTAAGAAAGCATCCACATTTTGAAGAATTGGGGACAAGCTCCGCTAAACCCCTCCCTTCTTTACAAGAAGCTCCAACACTTGATCTCAAACCTCTACCCACACATTTGAGATACGCTTACTTGGGCGTTTCCTCAACACTTCCGGTCATCATATCTAACATATTGACCAAACTTGAAGAAGGGAAATTACTAAGGGTATTGAGGAATCACAAAAGAGCAATTGGATGGACTATTGCAGACATTAGAGGAATAAGCCCTCTATATGCACTCACAAAATCTTGATGGAAGATGACCGCAAACCTTCAATTGAGCATCAACGACGTTTGAATCCAAACATGAAGGAAATTGTGAAGGCGTAGATTCTTAAATTACTTTACGCAGAATCATTTATCCAATCTCGGATAGTCCATGGGTGAGCCCCTGTACATATGGTGTCCAAAAAGAGTGGAATCACGATCATTGAGAACGAGCACAATGAACTTATACCAACACGACCGATCACGGGATGGAGAATGTGCATTGATTACGAAACTAAACAAGACGACAAGAAAAGATCATTTTCCACTCCCATTTATTGATCGGATGCTAGATAGATTGGCGGGACATTCTTACTCTCTGTTTTCTCGACGGCTATTCGTGGTACAACCAAATCGTAATAGCCCCGGAAGATCAAGAGAAAACAACATTCACATGCCCTTATGGAATATTTGCCTACGTAAGAATCCCATTCGGATTGTGCAATGCTCGACCACATTTCAAAGATGCATGATGTCAATATTCTCGGACATGGTTGAAAAATTCATTGAAGTTTTCATGGACGATTTCTCGGTTTTCGGAGATTCATTTGATAAATGCCTAATTCACTTAGGCATGGTCTTGGAAAGATGTGAAGACACAAATCTAGTTCTCAATTGGGAGAAATGTCACTTCATGGTCCAGGAAGGAATCGTACTTGGCCATAGAATCTCACAACATGGAATTAAAGTCGATAAGGCAAAGATCCAAGTGATTGCAAAACTTCCTCCACCAATTTCGGTGAAAGGAGTAAGGAGTTTTCTCGGACATGCAGGATTCTATCGGAGGTTTATAAAAGATTTCTCAAAAATAGCAAAACCTCTCTGTTCTTTGCTTGAGAAAGATACACCATTCCTTTTCACAAATGAATGCCACGTGGCCTTTACAACTTTGAAGGATAAGCTTACATCGGCTCAATCATCATTTCTCCAGTTGGACTATTCCTTTCATTTTAATGTGCGATGCAAGTGATTATGCCGTAGGGGCCGTCTTGGGCCGTAAGAAGGACAAAATGATGCAAGTGATCCATTATGCTAGCGGGACTATGAATGATGCTCGGTGAACTACACAACAACCGAAAAGAGATGCTTGCGGTGGTTTATGCCTTTGACAAATTTCGATCCTACTTATTGGGATCAAAGGTCATAGTCTACACCGATCATTCGACTTTGAAATATATAATGACAAAGCAAGATGCAAAGTCAAGGCTAATCCGATGGGTTCTACTTATGCAAGAATTCGACATAGAAATCGAGAGACGAGAAGGGAACAGAAAACCAAGTGGCGGATCATCTCTCTAGACTCGACCAAAACAATGCTCAAGAGAAGGAAATAAATGAAGTATTTCCGGATGAACAACCTGCTCCAAATCTCTAATATCCAGAAAAACAAAATGCACCATGGTATGCGACATCGTTAATTTCCTTGTTAGTGGAATAATTCACCCAAATTTTTCCCATCATCAAAAGAAAAATTCTTCTCCGAGTTGAAATACTATTACCGGGAAGATCCTCTGTTGTTCGAGACGAGGACTGATCAAATCATCCCGAGATGCATACCAAGAAGAAATGGAGAAGGTATTAGAAAGATGTCATTCCTCTCACTATGGAGGACATTTTGGAGGTTCAAAAGCAATGACAAAAATTCTTGAAGCGGGATTCTATTGGCCCACTCTGTTCAAAGATGCACATACACTTGTCTCGAAGTGTGACCGGTGCCAAAGACATGGAAACATGTCAAAAAGAAATGAAATGCCAATGAATTTCATCCTTGAAGTTGAAATCTTCGACGTTTGGGAATTGATTTCATGGGACCCTTTCCATCATCATTCTCTAATGAATACATCCTTGTAGCCTTGACTACGTATCGAAATGGGTGGAGGTCATTGCATTACCAACAAACGAAGCTAAGGTCGTGGTAAATTTTCTAAAGAAAAATATATTCACTCGCTTGAACTCCGAGAGTTATTATCGGTGATGGCGGATCTCATTTCGCAATCACCAGTTAAGGCTCTATTGACCAAATTCGGAGTAAAACACCGTGTCGCTACCTCTTATCACCCACAAACCGGTGGACAAGTCGAAATTTCCAATCGTGGAATCAAACGTATACTTGAGATGACAATCGACTCATCTCGAAAAGATTGGTCGAAAAATTTGGATGATGCGCTCTGGGCTTACAGGCGACTATAAGACACCGATAGGCATGTCTCCATTTCGTCTGGTTTTTGGAAAAGCCTCACACTGCCAAGTAGAACTTGAACATCGAGCTTTTTGGGCTATAAAAACTAAACTTTGTGAGCAGTTGTTTGGAAAGAAAAGGTTGCTGCGATTAAATGAGTTGGATGAAATCCGACTCGACTCATATGAAAATGCCAAAATCTACAAAGAAAAAGCGAAAAGATGGCATGACAACAAAATTCTAAGAAGAGATTTTAAAACAGGAGACCAAGTTACGCTTTTTAATGCACGATGCGTCTGTTTCCGGGTAAGCTACGATCACGATGGGAGTGCCCTTACGATCAAAGAGGTGTTTTCTCATGGAGCTGTGGAGATTTATAATACAACCGACAGAAGTTTCAAAGTAAACGGTCAACGGTTAAAGCCATATCTGGGAGGAGAATTCTCGACAGCAAAATCAATCATAATGCTGGAAATACCTAATTAATCTGACGAGAAGTCAAGCTAAGGACGTTAAACAAAGCGCTTATTGGGAGGCAACCCAATCTCTATTATTTCGCAAATAAGTTTGGGGGTAACACGGAAGGATTCAACAACAACAGCAAGGATCAGATCGTTCATAAAATCCAGGGAGTCTTTCTTTCATTATTCTCAAACATATAATAATTATAATCTTGTTTTAAAAAAAAAAAAAAAAAACGAGTCATTGGTGAAAAGAGCTACACGTTAGCAAATAACGGTGTGAAAGCTATCACCTAAAAAAAATAAATGACGAAAAGGAGAAGTGTTGAGCGGAATATTGCCTAATTTTGGAAGTCTTAAATTTTGCGAAAAATAAAGGACTAACCATTGTTGGTGCGTAGCTGCCGTCTCAGGAAAAATTGGTGAAAAGAGCTACACGTTAGCAAATAACGGTGTGAAAGCTATCACCTTTTTACGAAAAAAAAATGAGATAGAAATTGTGTTAGTGAAAAGAGCTACACGTTAGCAAATAACGGTGTGAAAGCTATCACTAAAAGGGATGTAGTTTATGAGCGATTTGAATTAATTAGCATTGAATTTCAATACACTCAATTTTGTAAAAATCACAATATTTGATGACGCCAATGAAATTCTTCTTCATATTGAGTCGAAAAATAAACGAGTGATCGAGAGCAACCATTAAAGGGAGTCGTGTGTATCACGAGTGGGAAAGAAATAATCAACCTTTTGGGGAAAACCTTACATTTTGGAATTACAAAATAAAAACCGTGTTTTAACTTCAAAAATATTAGTAGATTTATTTTGAATCTTGATTCATTTCTATCTCTTGTATAAAGTCGGTTGTTGTTTATTAATGGCATTTTGATCTCCTTTTCTCTTTTTATATTTTAATTTATGTGTGTATTAATTTTCTTATTTTTTTTTATTTTTTTTTGAAGTGTGAATAATAAAGAGTCTTGCTCGGGACTAGCAAGAATTCAAGTGTGGGGGTGTGATAAGTGTCATTTTTGTACACTTATCCATGGTTTGTATCGATAAAATTCACCCATAATTGAGCTAGTCTACTCGTTTTTGCTTTTAATTTATTAGTTTTAATAATTTTATTTTTATTGGATGATGATCGGATTAAATAACTGAATTACTCAAGAAACAACATGTTTAATAAATATTCTCTTTATTGAATTTTGATATATTCATGTTGTAGGGCTTTTCGAGACGAATTCGGCGGTCATTAGGATTCAAAATCGAGTTATATATCAAAAGTTATCATCCGAAGAAGATTTGGGGCAAAACGCAAAGTCCGAGGAATTCTGGGCTAAAAACGTAACTATCAAAGCTTCAAATGAGCAAATTTACGAAGCCACGTTACGGCCGTAACATTCGGGGTTACGGCCGTAAGTCACCTCGATTACGGCCGTAACTCCCAATGTTACGGTAGTAACTCTTGATGATTGCTATGATTTGTCTAATTTTTATACTTTTTGTGTATTATTGAGGGGATGGTGGCATTGATCCGATATAATGTAATAATCTTAGTTTTGGAGCTATTAGATGACTTTAGGTGTATAAATAGACCCTTAGATCCTTCATCATTCACCATTCATCATATAATTTTCCATTTTCTTGTAAACTTTTCTTTTTGTGTGAAGAACACACTTGTGTTCTTGAGTGATCTTTGTAAGTGTGGTGTAGTACATGTTGTTCGGAGAGTTTATTGCTTCTATCTCCTTTATCTACTAAGGGAGTTAGGATCAATTCTTTCTCTTGATTCAACTAAGAATGACCACCAAAGCTTGTAATATGTGTAATAAACCCTTTATGGGCTAAGTTTCTTAAGTTGGGATTATAAACAAGGTTAGTCATGTTATTTATGTTTGTATAAAGATATATTATGAATTACTTATTATTGTGTGTGATTTTCATTGTTTTAACAATCTTTATTTATTTGGCCAATTAATGAAGATATTTATGATCTTCATATGTTTCGAAAGAAAATATGTTTGATTAGATCAAATGATCTTCACTCTAAGTTGTTCTAGGGGATAGAAATATACCCCTAGTCCTTAGATGATTCATTGAGTTATTTTCACAAATCCTAATGCTATGTATTGAAGCCAATCAACATAGAAATATAGTGGATTGATTCAATATGTAAGGGGCGTTTTATAGTTCGAAAGAGAAACCGTCTTTTTAAGGAAAATCGAATCTACACAACATAATAAGTAAATTCATCTTATGATCTCCAATACATCTTTTATAACTAATGACGAACTAAGTTTGTAATCCCAACTATTTCATTTTATCATTAATCAATCTATTAATATTGCAATCTTTTTATTTCCTTATAATATTAGAACTATTATTGCAATTTCTTTGCAATTATTAAACCAAACTTTTTAATTGTGTGTTTCACTCATCTTAAGTATCTATAAAAATAGACTAATAGTGTATAATTCAAATTATAACATAACTTCCTTGTGGGATCGATAAACCGGACTCAAAAAGTCCACTTTACTACTTGATACGATATCGTGCACTTGCGAAAGTTACACAAAAAGCGTGTCAGCGGCTTGTTAGGCGTATTTTTATACGCCTATTTATCATTATTTTGTATTATTTTGGAGAGTGAAATCGTCTAAATGAGCATTTAATGCCTTAATTTTGTATGATTGACAGGAAATTGAAGTCCGGAAGCTAAAACGAGGCAAAACGGGCGAAAACGGCAAATCTGGACTCTGAGCCGCGGCACAAGGAAGCAGGGCCGCGGCACAGGAAGACACCCAGCCAAAGGCAGAGTAAAGCAGTACTGCGTGCCGCGGCACGATCCAGTGAGCCGCGGCACGTAAGAAATTAAAGACGCCCGAGCATCAGTGAAAGGCACCTTTGTCATGCGCACAGGTTTAGTGCGCCGCGGCACACTTGGCGGTTTTTGGTTGTCAGCGTGAATTAGGGCCGTTTTGAAGCCAGTTTTCGACCTACGGATACGGACGTGATTTGGAGGATATGCTGAGCTATAAATAGGGTTTAAGTGTAATACCTAGTTGTAATTCAGTAATTATCACTCAGTGATTATCATTCAGTAATTGATACTCAGTAATCTCATTCATCATTGATCATTTGTCACTCATATTCAGTCATGGTATTCATTATTCAGAGTAATTGTATCGTGTATCAATCGTCATTCATCACTAATCTGATTGGAGTTTCGTGCCGTGTTTATCATCATTGTCATCTTCGTTGCGAGCTGTGCGTGAGGAGTAGCGCACGCTACATACTCCTTTTAGCGTACGCTAATTGGGTATAGGTAGCGTACGCTACCACTCAGCTTTAGCGCACGCTATGGTTGCCTTGGCTGCGATCCGGAAAGGTACCGGTGCAGTGAGATATTTGTAGCGCACGCTACGAGTGGTAAGTAGCGCGCTAACGGGTTGTAGTAGCGCACGCTATATGTGTGGAGTAGCGCGTTAGGGACGGATCGAGGTTGAGTCCGGTGGCTCTTGGATCGCACGGATTAATTCATAGCGCACGCTATGAGTTATATTTAGCGTCTGCAATCAATATTATAGCGCACGCTAATCGGTTGTTGTAGCGCACGCTATCGAGGCCGAATCGAGGGCGACGGTTTTGGACTCGATCGATCAAGCGTCAAATATTTCGTTAGCGCACGCTAATAATGGATTTTAGCGCACGCTAGTAGTATGGCCGTAGCGCACGCTACAAAAAGGTACGTGGCGCGCTACCGTGTTCGGACGGTGGAGTCTTGGACTACCCAAATTACTCGTTAGCGCACGCTACGCACAAGGGTAGCGCACGCTAACACGGGTGACTATAAATTGGGCGGTTTAGTCAGAGTTCGTCATTATTCATCTCATTTCATTCCTTCGATAGTTTTGGGCGATTTCGAGCGTTTCGGAGAGGATTCTTCGAGGTGTAATCGTCAATCATCATCTTCAAGCTCATCTTTCGGATTAATCATCATTTCATCATCTTTATCACATCGAATCAAAGGTATTAATCTCTTGGATCTAGAATTTCGGATTTTTGGGTTTTCTTTCCGATTTCTTCGTAAGCTTGGATTATCATTGGAATATGTTGGTTATGGATTATCTAACTTGGATAAATATATTCCTACGGATTTAATGGTTATTTTCGGAATTATTCCAAGAACCCTTGGGGTTGACTTCGGTTATTTTGGGGATTTCCGATTGTCGTTATTGTAAACTTGGATTGTGGACTTCTATGAGATTATTGATGTCATTGATAATGTTGTACTGGTTTGAATCAATCATTTTGGAGTTGGTTCGATAATTTGGGTTTGGTTTTAACCAACGGGTATCTCAACGTTTTCGTTAGAGTACATCTACGAGTTCGGATATTGTTGTATCGACGTTTGGGTCGGTTATGATCGTATTTGATTCATGTATTGATCGGTTGTTGGTAACTATTGATGTTCAAGGTTGTTCGAGCGGACCGACTTTTCATTTAGGGCGTTGTTCGTGGAAGGACATTTTCATCGGTATTGAGTAAGTTAATTCTTACTCGGTTAAAAGGATATTCATTCCTTTTGTTGTTGTTTATTCATAATCATAACTCATTCATCATTATATTAACCGTATCAAAACTTGTTGTTATCAATTAATCATTTCGATCATAAGGAGCAGCGGTTCCAATCTTTTCATTGAGTGTCATTTATTTCATTACCATTCCACCTCGGTGAGTCATTATTCATTTTCGATGTCACTTTTGTTATATAGTGGCATTAGGGTCATCTTGGCGTGCAGTTGGTATGTGTAGGGTTTTCATGTCGGGCACATTATAGTCGTGTGTTGGTTGATGGCCTCACATTGGGTATGCACACGAGATTGATTGTTTCGTGAGACCGATTAGGTACAAGACCACGCGTGTATTGATCGTTGGTGGCTTGTGCACGGACACATTTCCATCCGGGCGTAGTGTGGCGCCATTTCCTTTGAGCCGTCTTGTTAGTTGATTCATATAGCATGTTTGATTGCGTATGTTTGACAGGATATTTCATAACTTCGATATAATCATGATTGTGTATTTTCAACTCTTGAGGATTGTTGTTCTTTATGGCGGCCCGTTCGGGGATTTTGTTTTTCAGGTCATGGCAAGGCAAACGCACGGGAATAGCATGTTGATGTCGAGGAGTCCTAGTGATACTAGTAGGGGCCCCCGATCTTTCAGTTATTCATGTTATTGTCCTTTATTTTCCGCTGAACACTTTCATTTGAATACTCCGTTTCATTCAGTGTTGTGTATTTTATCTTCATATAAAATACACTAGTATTCAGTATTGTCTTGGTGTGTTGTAACTAAACTCCTCATCGGAGTAATTATTGCTGTAATGTAGTTCGGTACTACATTTATCTTGTATAATTCATTCATTTTCATTTGCCTGGTGGGTCCCAGTTGGGGATCTACGGCACTGTAATATCCGCCTATTTTGGGGTGTTACAGAGTTGGTATCGGAGCGTGGTTTTGAATACTACCTTCCGAGTCATGTCTCATTTGAAATCATCGTCATCAGACTAGTATCATTGGACTTTCGCGTCACGTGTGACCTGTGCAAATGCCGAGCCAATCGAAGAAAGAGCGTAAGATTTCTAACGCCATGGTATAATTTCTGGCAATAGTCATTCATTCATCATTCATCAATTTACAATCCTCAAACATCATCATTCATTGTGAGTAGGACGATCATGTTAACTCATTAATTACTCAAATCATTTCATTACTCAGTTGTCAATCTGGAAGATCATATTATCAATCTTGTTAAGTTATTCAAGATAATCATTTTAAGAATTTCATCAGATAATCATGTAACTTTAGTAAATCATTCATATAATCACTAAGTTAGAGCATGTATACTCATTTTCATCATCTCATGACATAATCCTAATGTGCTAATCATGCGGGAAATATAATCATTACGCGACCTTCCTACTTCAGTATGGAGAGAGCTGTCAGGGGATGCATGGGGAGAGGCCGCGGTGCGGACCGAAACCCGATAAATAATCACTCGCTGCCGGGAAATCGTGCCCAGGACTCGGCTCGATCAGAAGATATTCGGGTTGATCCACTCACTTTTATGCAGGCCATTATGACCCATGTGCAGTTGCTCAATCATCATTGCGCCACTCTGACCGGATTAATCGAGAGAACTCTCCGCAAGCCGCCTACTAAGGAAATTGGCCGAGCAAAGAACTTTGCATATGTCAACAGGAAATCAATGAAGCGTAATCTATCCGAAGGCGGTCAGTCAACCTTCAAGAAGCCTCGTGTGGGCCCTAGCATTTCTGAGCGACCTTCTACGGCGCATGATCGTGCAGGATCTCAATCCCGAGCGGCCAGCTCGGCCATCACCTGTTTCAACTGTGCAAAACAAGGTCATTTCAGTACTAAATGTCCGAGGCAGACTGTCATATGCCATAACTGTGGAATTTCGGGGCATAGGGCCCGTTTTTGCCGAAAGGACTCCAAGTCGGCTCCGGCGACATCTCAGGCCCCGAAGCAACCAGCGTTTCAGAATCAGACTGCCTTGTCATCGTCGTTTAAGGCAATGGAAGCAAATAGAGATGGAGCCCGTATTTTTCAGACGGGAGCGTCCGGTTCGGGGGCCGGCAAGTCCCAGATTCATATGATGAGGAGGATCGACGATCCGGTGGCCCGAATGATTTCAGGTATACTCGTAATTTTATTTCAACTTGTGTGTACCTTTTGATTCTGGTACACCGCATTCATTCATTTTCGGATCATGCTTGAATGGACTTATCTCGGGATAGTCCTATTGCTTGTGGACCTCATACCATCGGTCTACCTGACGATGGAAGAATTTTCGGAATCATACCGAATTAAGCTTAATGACCGCGATTGGTTGATGGATCTAATCGTGGTGAACTTATCTTAGTACGATGTAATTTTTGGTATTAGTTGGTTTAACCGTCTTGATACTATCCTCAGTGTTTGTTAGCGTTTGGTCGCTATCTTTCCGTCGTTAGTTGTCGAATGTGTGCTTCAGGGAAGTAATCCCCGTTGTTCCAAAGAGAATTTCTATTATGGCGGAAGCAGAGAAATTCCGCAATCGAACTATCCAATCATTCATTGTATCATTTTCATCGATTGGCCTTTCTAAGGCAATCGAGTTATTCAATCATTCCTTGTATCATTTCTATCGATTGGTTTTTTTAGACAATTGAGTCATTCAATCATTCATTGTATCATTTCCATCGATTGGCCTTTCTAAGGCAATCGAGTTATTCAATCATTCATTGTATTATTTTCATCGATTGTCCTTTCAAAGGCAATCGAGTTATTCAAACATTCATTGTATCATCTTCATCGATTGGCCTTTCTAAGGCAATCGAGTTGTTCAATCATTATTGGTGTCTCTTTTTATCGATTGACCATTCTAGGGCAATCGAAATGTTCAATCATTCGTGGTATCATTGTCATCGATTGATGATGTTTTTCCAGACGAGTTATCTAGTTGCCTTCACATAGAGTAGGGGAATTCAGGAGTGAGTGGGAGCCGGTACGTCCCTTTATCGAAGGGACCGTATCGGATGGCCCCGACCAGAATGCAGGAGTTGAAGATTCAACTTGAGGAATAGTTCGAGGAAGGTCATCTCCGACCGATTGCGTCCCCGTGAGGAGCACCAGTGTGATCTGTCAAGGAGAAGGATGACTCGTCTCGTGTGTGTATTAATTACCAAGAGTTGAACAGGGCAATGATCAAGAGTAGTATCCTTTACCTCGTATTGATGATCTTTTAGATCAACTTCAGGGAGCTTCAGTATTTTCCAAGATCGACTTAAGATCTGGATATCACCATTCATGGATTCGAGAGTCGGATATCGCGAGACAGCGTTTCATACACGCTATGGTCATTATGAGCTCGTAGTTATGCCGTTCGGGCTAACTATTGCACTGTGGTATTCATGGGGGTTAATGAATCGGGTTTTCATCGAATTTTTGATCGGTTTGTTGTTTTCTTCATCGACATTTTGATTTATTCTCGTAGCCGAGAGGAATACGAGGTTCATCTTCATCGGTTCTCGACGTGTTGAGACGAGAGCAACTTTATGGAAAGTTTTCCAAATATGAGTTCTGGGGTCAGTGACTTTCTCGGGCATGTAATTTCATCCGACAGAGTTCGTGTCGACCCTCGAAGTCGGAGACTATCCGAGATTGGCAATCTCCAAAAGATATTAAGTAAATCCGATGTTTCCTCGGATTAGGTGGTTAATTATCCAACCCACGGCGGAGCTAGCAACCGTGGTTTTCGCGTTGGAAATTTGGCGTCGTTACCTTTATGGCGTCACCTTTCAGTTATTCACCAATCACAAGAGTTGAAGGATATATTTACTCACAAGGAGTTAAATATGCGACAGAGGCGGTGGCTGGAACTAATCAAAGATTTTGATATCGAGATCCTTTACCACCCGGGCAAGACGAACGTTGTCGTCGACGCTTTGAGTCGTAAGTCCGTTCAAGAGCAAATGCTTGCTCGTTTAACATTCGAAAGAGCTTCAATAGGAATTCCTTAGACCCGAGATCGAGGTCGGCTTCAGCGAGTTCAGGGATAGCTTTGTATGTTAGAGATTTCATCGTCACTTGAGGAGGTAATCAGGGAGAATCAGAGTTCAGACCCTTCATTGTTGCGCATCCGTGAAGATGTGGCTCAAGGGAAAGCCCCTGGATTCGTGATCCACGAGGATGGATTTTGAGGTTTAAGAACCGGTTGTGCGTCTGGCGAATGACGAGTTGAAAAACTCTATTTTGAGAGAAGCTCATGCTACACCTTATTCTGTTCATCCGGGGTCCAGCAAGATGTACAAGGACTTGAAACAAAATTACTGGTGGAGTAATATGAAGCGAGAAGTCGCAGAATTTGTTTCGAGATGCTTAACTTGTCAACAAGTTAAGATTGAACATCAGCGACCGGCGGGTATGCTGAAATCTCTCCCTATTCCGGAGTGGAAGTGGGAAGACATTACTATGGATTTCATCACGAGTTGCCGACGAGTCGTCGTGGCATGAATGCGATCTGGGTGATTGTGGACCGCTTAACTAAATCAGCTCATTTCCTTGAGATCAAGGATACGTGGGGTCCCGAGAGACTTGCCCAGTTGTTCATTAAAGAGATAGTCAGACTGCACGGTACTCCTAAAAGTATCGTTTCCGATCGTGACGGACATTTTGTGTCCCATTTTTGGAAATCAGTTCATCGTGCTATGGGAACTCAGCTTAACCTCAGTACCGCTTTTCATCCTCAGTCCGACGGACAATCAGAGAGGACCATTCAGACATTAGAGGACATGTTGAGGGCATGCGTCCTCGATTGGAAAGACGTTTGGGAAGCCCAACTACCATTAATCGAGTTCACGTATAATAATAGTTGGCATGCTTCGATCAAGATGGCACCTTACGAGGCCTTGTACGGTCGTCGTTGTCGATCTCCCTTGTGTTGGGATGACCTATCAGAATCAATCGGCACCGAGCCCGATATGCTTATAGCCGCCCGTGAGAAGGTAGCTTTGATCAGGAGTCGTTTGTGGACAGCTCAGAGTCGACAGAAATCATACGCAGATAACCGTCGTCGACCATTAGAGTTCGAGGCAGGTGACCACGTGTTGGTCAAGGTATCCCCGAGTCGTGGTATCTTCCGTTTTGGGAAGAGGGGGAAGTTGAGTCCGAGATTCATTGGACCGTTTGAGATTTTGAATCGAGTAGGCGAGCTAGCTTATCGATTGGCGTTACCTCCGGCGTTGAGCCGAATTCATAATGTGTTTCACGTCTCTCAGTTGCGGAAGTATGTTGCCGACCCGAGTCACATACTTCAATTCGACAAAATCGAGATCGCCGACGATCATTCATATGAGGAACGTCCTATACGAGTTTTAGAGCGGCGAATCAAACAGTTGAGGAATAAGACGATTCCTTTGGTTAAAATCCAGTGGTCTAGACACGGAGTCGAAGAGGCTACTTGGGAAACCGAGGATAGTATGCGGGAGAGTTATCCCGAGTTGTTTGACCCTTAGTTTCGGGGACGAAACTCTTTTAAGGGGGGGTGTATGTAATACCTAGTTGTAATTCAGTAATTATCACTCAGTGATTATCATTCAGTAATTGATACTCAGTAATCTCATTCATCATTGATCATTTGTCACTCATATTCAGTCATGGTATTCATTATTCAGAGTAATTGTATCGTGTATCAATCGTCATTCATCACTAATCTGATTGGAGTTTCGTGCCGTGTTTATCATCATTGTCATCTTCGTTGCGAGCTGTGCGTGAGGAGTAGCGCACGCTACATACTCCTTTTAGCGTACGCTAATTGGGTATAGGTAGCGTACGCTACCACTCAGCTTTAGCGCACGCTATGGTTGCCTTGGCTGCAGTCCAGAAGGTACTGGACTGCAGGTGAGATTATTTGTAGCGCACGCTACGAGTGGTAAGTAGCGCGCGCTAACGGGTTGTAGTAGCGCACGCTATATGTGTGGAGTAGCGCGCGTTAGGGACGGATCAGGTTGAGTCCAGTGGCTACTGGACTGCACCGGATTAATTCATAGCGCACGCTATGAGTTATATTTAGCGTACGCAATCAATATTATAGCGCACGCTAATCGGTTGTTGTAGCGCACGCTATCGAGGTCAGATCAGAGGGCAGACGGTTTTCTGGACTCCAGTACTGGGCGTCAAATATTTCGTTAGCGCACGCTAATAATGGATTTTAGCGCACGCTAGTAGTATGGCCGTAGCGCACGCTACAAAAAGGTACGTAGCGCGCGCTACCGTGTTCGGACAGTGGGTACTGGACTACCCAAATTACTCGTTAGCGCACGCTACGCACAAGGGGTAGCGCACGCTAACCTGGACTGACTATAAATTGGACAGTTTAGTCAGAGTTCGTCATTATTCATCTCATTTCATTCCTTCGATAGTTTTGGGCGATTTCGAGCGTTTCGGAGAGGATTCTTCGAGGTGTAATCGTCAATCATCATCTTCAAGCTCATCTTTCGGATTAATCATCATTTCATCATCTTCATCACATCGAATCAAAGGTATTAATCTCTTGGATCTAGAATTTCGGATTTTTGGGTTTTCTTTCCGATTTCTTCGTGTAAGCTTGGATTATCATTGGAATATGTTGGTTATGGATTATCTAACTTGGATAAATATATTCCTACGGATTTAATGGTTATTTTCGGAATTATTCCAAGAACCCTTGGGGTTGACTTCGTTATTTTGGGGATTTCCGATTGTCGTTATTGTAAACTTGGATTGTGGACTTCTATGAGATTATTGATGTCATTGATAATGTTGTACTGGTTTGAATCAATCATTTTGGAGTTGGTTCGATAATTTGGGTTTGGTTTTAACCAACGGGTATCTCAACGTTTTCGTTAGAGTACATCTACGAGTTCGGATATTGTTGTATCGACGTTTGGGTCGGTTATGATCGTATTTGATTCATGTATTGATCGGTTGTTGGTAACTATTGATGTTCAAGGTTGTTCGAGCGACCGACTTTTCATTTAGGACGTTGTTCGTGGAAGGACATTCTTCATCGGTATTGAGTAAGTTAATTCTTACTCGGTTAAAAGGATATTCATTCCTTTTGTTGTTGTTTATTCATAATCATAACTCATTCATCATTATATTAACCGTATCAAAACTTGTTGTTATCAATTAATCATTTCAGTCATAAGGAACGACGGTTCCAATCTTTTCATTGAGCTGTCATTTATTTCATTACCATTCCACCTCGGTGAGTCATTATTCATTTTCGATGTCACTTTTGTTATATCGTGGCATTCCGGGTCATACTGGCGTGCCGGTTGGTATGTGTAGGGTTTTCATGTCGGGCACATTATAGTCGTGTGTTGGTTGATGGCCTCACATTGGACTGTGCACACGAGATTGATTGTTTCGTGAGACTGATTAGGTACAAGACCACGCGTGTATTGATCGTTGGTGGCTTGTGCACGGACACATTTCCATCCCGGGCGTAGTGTGGCGCCATTTCCTTTGAGCCGTACTGTTAGTTGATTCATATAGCATGTTTGATTGCGTATGTTTCGACAGGATATTTCATAACTTCTGATATAATCATGATTGTGTATTTTCAACTCTTGAGGATTGTTGTTCTTTGTAACTGACCCCGTTCGGGGATTTTGTTTTTCAGGTCATGGCAAGGCAAACGCACGGGAATAGCATGTTGATGTCGAGGAGTCCTAGTGATACTAGTAGGGGCCCCCGATCTTTCAGTTATTCATGTTATTGTCCTTTATTTTCCGCTGAACACTTTCATTTGAATACTCCGTTTCATTCAGTGTTGTGTATTTTATCTTCATATAAAATACACTAGTATTCAGTATTGTCTTGGTGTGTTGTAACTAAACTCCTCATCGGAGTAATTATTGCTGTAATGTAGTTCGGTACTACATTTATCTTGTATAATTCATTCATTTTCATTTGCCTGGTGGGTCCCAGTTGGGGATCTACGGCACTGTAATATCCGCCTAGTTTGGGGTGTTACATTAAGACCCTAATTAATTATCTTTGGATCTTTAATCTTTTGGAGCTTAAGCTTGGAGACGGCAGAAAATGAGGGAAGCAGAAGACTTCAAAGGTAGAGGGCGGAAGCTGAAGAACGGAGGAATCCGAGCTTCATCTGCGTTTGATTTTTATGCTTTCATTTATCTATTCTGTATTTTCAATTATTAGTATGTCAGGCTAAAGCCCTAATCTAGGGTTTTGATGAAACCTATGTTTTGACGAATTTCTTGAGATTATCCAATTAATTACCTTTTTGTTGAGTTTTCCCAATTGTGTTTAATGCTTGCAATTATCTGGCCAATAGTTGTATTGATTTAATCATTCACTTCGAATCGGGAGAGGAGATTTGGTGAGGAACTATTGGTGAGGACCGTTTTATTCTGTGAGATAGGAATATACTCATAGGAACTACGTGGCTTTTGGGAGATTTTATGCCTTTCGCCTATTGACGAATTAATTCACCTAGGGATAGAGTGCGTTATTCGCCTTTAGGTAAATCTATTGACCTCGGGAGAAGCGGTAGAATATATTAGCAATCTCCGCCTTCAATAAATTGGGAAAATTATTTATTACGGATAATCGAGAGTAAATTCGGATAAACTGAGGTGGATTCAGAATCCTAGACTTATTCATCATTTGATTTATTTTATTCAAGCTATCGTTTTCTACTAGTCTTTTAGTAATCCTTTTAGTTATTAATTGCAAAAAACCCAAATTCGATTGTTCAAATAAAATTAGAATACACAAAAATCGGTAGTTAGAGATTCAGTCCTCGTGGGAACGATACTCTACTTATCACTTTATTACTTGTAAACGATGACGTGCACTTGCGTGTAAGAAATATCGCAACAAGTTTTTGGCGCCGTTGCCGGGGACAGAATTTTCTAATATCGATTTAAGTATTTCTAGTCTTAATTTGAACGTTTTATTTTTATTCTTTTGTATTTAATTTCGTTTATTTGTTTTTCCTTTCAGACCTTTCGTAGTGCATGAGAAAACTTCGGTAACAAAGGCCTACTACCTTTGGATACCGAGCTCGAGCGCACTCTAAGAAGGAACAAGAAGGAGAAAAGAGAGTTGCAGATTTACGGCCAACATGGCCGAGAATATCGAAGTCCAAGGAGGAGATAACCATGTGCGGCAAGTTCAACCGAACTAGCTCTTCGAGATTATGCCATGCCGCAGATCAATGCTAATTTTTCGGAATTTGGCGTCCCACTATCCAAGCCAATAATTTTGAGATCAAGCTGCTATTATTCGGATGGTGCAAAGCGAGCCAATTCTCGCTGACCGCCGAATGACGACCCGAATGCCCATAGTGCGTCATTCCTTGAGATCTGCGACACGTTCAAGACTAATGGGGTCCCCGACGATGCCATCCGCTGGAGTCTTTTCCCTGTCTCTATGAGGGATAAAGCGAAATTTTGGTTAAATTCCTTACCGCCGGGGTCGATTACAACATGGGGGGGTTAGCGCAAGCCTTCCTTGCCAAATTCTTCCCACCTGCTAAGACGGCGAGGTTGAGAAACGAAATAACCACCTTTGGTCAGTACGATATGGAATCGCTCCACGAGGCGTGGGAGCGATATAAAGATTTGTTACGAAGATGCCCTCATCACGGCATCCCTGATTGGCTTCAGATTCAGACGTTCTATACTGGTTTGAGTGCTTCTACACGCACTCTCGTGGATGCGGCCGCTGGAGGGGCCTTGATGGGAAAGTCTATGGCCGAGGCACACTCGCTTTTGGAAGCTATGGCCGCAAACGCATACCAATGGCCATCGGAAAGATTGACACCGAAGTGAGTTATGGAAGTTTCAAGTAATGACCCGATTTCCACTTTGTCAGCTCAAGTCGCCGCTTTGACCCAACAGCTCCAGGCATTTTCGCACGCACCTTCCCCCGTTACCATTGAGACATGCAATTGGTGTAATGGATCACACCCGAGCGCGGAGTGTCAAGTTGGAAACCCGTTCGAGCAACATCAGATGGAGCAAGCTCAATTTGTGGCCAATGGAAATCGACAAAACAATTCTTACCCCAGCACTTATAATCAAGGGTGGCGAAATCAACAAAATTTTCCATGGAGAAATGGGCAAGCTTTGAAACCTCCACAAGCTCACTTGCAGCACCCCCACAAAGACCCCTCAATCACCAAAGGTATCTTTGGAAGATGCTCTTGCTCAATTGGCGGCTAACACAAGCCAATTCATGACCCGCACCGAGACGACCCTCCAAAATCATTCTACCTCCATCCGAAATCTAGAAACACAAATGGGGCAGATTACTAATTTATTGTCTTCTCGGTCTTAAGGTGCATCGCCCAGCGCAGCCGAAGTGAAATCCAAGGAAAATGTGCAAGCGATCGAATTACGAAGCGAAAAGGAGTTGAAAGGGCAGCCTATTATTGACAAAGAGCAGCCGATCGAGCAGAACGAGAAGGAAAAGGAAGAGGCGCCCAAGCCAAAGGAAGTATCGACTACTCAGCCCACTCCTCAAATTCCATTCCCACAGCGTTTCCAAAAGCAAAAACTGGACAAGCAGTTTTCAAAATACCTCGACGTCTTCAAGAAATTGCACATAAACATTCCATTTGCCGATGCATTGGAACAAATGCCGAGTTATGTGAAATTCATGAAAGAAGTCTTGTCCAACAAAAGAAAGCTCGAGGAATATGAGACGGTCGCTTTAACGGAGGAGTGCAGCGCTATTTTACAAAAGAAGCTCCCACCTAAATTGAGAGATCCGGGAAGTTTCACCATCCCTTGCATCATCGGAAATTCATCTTTTGAAAGAGCCCTATGCGATCTCGGGACCAGTATAAATCTTATGCCCCTTTCTATTTTTAAAAAGCTGGATATTGGGGAAGCCAAGCCGACGACAGTCTCTTTACAATTGGCTGATAGATCCATCAAATATCCGAGGGGTGTGATAGAGGGCGTTTTAGTCAAAGTTGATAAGTTCATCTTTCCGGCCGATTTCATCTTACTTGACATGGAAGAAGACCAAGATATCCCAATTATCTTGGGAAGACCATTTTTGGCAACCGGCCGAACGTTGATTGATGTGGAAAAGGGGAAGCTGACTTTGCGTGTTCAAGAGGAGCAAGTAACATTCAATATCTTTCGATCCGTAAAATATCCAAGTGACGCTGAAAATTGTTTCCAAGTTGACGTCATTGACTCGTGCGTGAGTAGAACTTTTCGAGAAAATTATCCACCCGATCCATTGGAATCCGTTTTGATTGGGGTCAATGCTTCAACCAAATGGAGAGCATGCAGCCTACGTACGACACATGGATGCTTCCCCGCCAATTTTTATTCGTAAACCATTCGAGGAGCTCGAAAGTTCACTAACTCGACCAACCCCATCGATTGAAAAACCTCCAAAGTTGGAACTCAAAAAGCTGCCACCTCATTTGAAATATGCATTCCTGGGGCCCGACAACTCCCTTCCAGTTATTCTTTCAGCCACTTTAGCGGGAGATCAAGAGGCGAAATTATTAAGAGTTTTGAGGAGTACAAATCGCTCTTGGGTGGTCTATTGCGGATATTAAGGATCAGCCCGTCAATTTGCATGCACAAGATTTTGATGGAGGAAGACTACAAACCATCCGTGGAGCATCAACGCCGGCTGAATCCTAACATGAAGGAGGTGGTAAAAGTCGAGGTTTTAAAACTCCTCGACGCAGGTATGATCTTTCCAATTTCTGATAGTAAGTGGGTAAGTCCGGTTCAAGTTGTGTCGAAAAAGGGTGGGATAACAGTTGTTCAAAACGATAATAATGAATTAATTCCCACTAGGATTGTCACGGGGTGGCGTATGTGCATAGATTATAGGAAATTAAATAAGGCCACTAGAAAAGATCATTTACCCTTGCCTTTTATTGATCAGATGTTAGATATATTAGCCGGACACGATTTCTATTGCTTTCTCGATGGTTACTCGGGGTATAATCAGATTTACATAGCCCCTGAGGACCAAGAGAAAACGACGTTTACATGTCCTTACGGCATTTTCGCTTATAGGCGCATGCCTTTTGGATTGTGTAATGCGCCGGCTACTTTTCAACGGTGTATGATGGCTATTTTTTCTGACATGGTAGAGCAGTGTATTGAGATTTTTATGGATGATTTTTCTGTTTTTGGAGATTCGTTTGACATTTGTTTGAAAAACTTGCAGGAAGTCTTGAGAAGATGCGAAGAGACCAATTTAGTCTTGAATTGGGAGAAGTGTCATTTTATGGTGCAGGAGGGCATTGTGCTTGGCCATCGAATATCCTCACATGGAATTGAAGTCGACCGAGCGAAAATTGAAACAATTGAGAAGATGCCTCCACCCACTTCGGTCAAGGGGATTAGAAGTTTTTTGGGACATGCCGGTTTCTATCGCCGATTTATTAAGGATTTTTCAAAGATCACGAAGCCGCTGTGCAATCTACTCATGAAAGATGTCCCATTTACTTTTGACGAGTCTTGTAAAGAAAGTTTCAATTGTCAAGAAAGCTCTAAGCACGGCACCGGTGATAGTCGCCCGGATTGGGACCTTCCGTCAATTAATGTGTGATGCTAGCGACTTTACCATTGGGGCTGTTTTGGGGCAGAGACGAGGGAAGGTGTTCCATGTCATATACTATGCGAGCCGAACACTCGATGACGCCCAAAGAAATTATGCCACAACGGAGAAGGAATTGTTGGCGGTGATCTTTGCATTTGATAAATTTCGGGCTTATCTACTAGGAACGAAAGTGATAGTGTGGACCGACCATTCGGCAATAAAATACCTTTTGGAGAAGAAGGATGCCAAACCAAGGTTGATTCGGTGGGTGCTACTCCTTCAAGAATTCAACTTGGAGATTCGGGACAAGAAAGGGACAGAAAACGTTATAGCCGATCACCTTTCACGATTAGAGAGTCCCCTCGAGAAGGAAGAAAGTTGGCCACAAATTATAGAAACCTTCCCCGACGAGCAGCTCTACAAGTTGGATTCAACACACGCGCCTTGGTATGCTGATATAGTGAACTACTTGGCAAGTAAAACAATTCCGAACGACCTCTCACGTCATCAAAAGAAGAAGCTAATCTCGGATGCTAAGTACTATTTGTGGGACGATCCTTTTCTCTTCAAGCGATGCCCCGATCAAATTATCCGTAGATGCATTCCGTATGAGGAAATCCACAGTGTGCTGAACCATTGCCATGCATCACCCTACGGTGGACATTTTAGTGGAAATAGAACAGCGGCGAAGGTCTTACAATCGGGATTCTATTGGCCGTCCTTATTCAAAGATGCTCACTCCTTTGTGTCTGCGTGTGATCGGTGTCAACGGACGGGAAACATCTCAAGACGACACGAAATGCCGCTGAACACCATACTTGAAGTCAAATTGTTCGATGTATGGGGGATCGATTTCATGGGTCCATTTCCCCCATCAAACAAGAATCTCTATATTTTGGTGGCCGTAGATTATGTCTCAAAATGGGTTGAAGCGGTGGCACTACCTACGAATGGGTCTAATGTCGTAATCAAGTTTATTAAACAACACATCTTCACACGCTTTGGGACTCCACGTGCTATTATCAGTGATGGTGGGTCACACTTCGACAACAAATTTCTTGATGCGGTTTTGAGAAAATACGGAGTCACTCATCGGGTCGCTACAGCATACCATCCTCAGACGAGCGGTCAAGTCGAGATATCAAATCGAGAGCTGAAGTGGATTCTAGAAAAGACGGTCAGCTCGTCTCGAAAAGATTGGTCATTTAAACTCGATGATGCACTTTGGGCGTACCGGACTGCGTATAAAACACCTATCGGAATGTCGCCCTACAGATTGGTCTATGGGAAAGGTTGCCATTTACCCGTAGAGATGGAACACCGTGCTTACTTGGAGATAAAGAAACTAAACTTTGATCTAAAATCCGCTGGTGAAAAGCGTTGTTTGCAGCTGAACGAGTTGGAAGAAATTCGCCACAACTCATACGAAAATGCGAAACTTTATAAGGAGCGGACAAAGATTTGGCATGATAAGCACATCACGCAGAGAGAATTTGTCCCGGGACAAGAGGTGTTGCTATTTAACTCTCGCTTAAAGTTATTTCCCGGGAAATTGCGTTCACGATGGTCGGGACCATTCACCATAGTTCAAGTGTTTCCACATGGTGCAGTAGAAGTACAAAAAGATGGCCGAAAATTCAAAGTTAATGGACAACGGTTGAAGGCATACTTGGGAAATCCAATAGACACGCAGAAAACGAGCGTCGCCTTATCCACCGCCGGATGAATGCGAGAAAAGTCCGGCTGAAGACTATAAACTTAGCGCTCCTCGGGAGGCAACCCGAGTATTAGTTGTAGATTCTTTATTGTTTTCTTGCATTTTTAGAGTCTTTCTTTGTCGTCATTCTTCTTTGATCCGTCCTTCCCTCTCGTCTCGATGTTTTCGTGTAAAAATTCTGTGCAGGAATCAGAAAAGGGGAGGAATTCAATGATGGGCCGCGGCACAACAAAAGTGAGCCGCGGCACACACCAGCTGATGAAAAATGGCAGATCAAACTGTACCCTGTGCCGCGGCACGATCTTACTGAGCCGTGGCACACCAGATCACTGAGCCGCGGCACACTAAACCTGAGCCGCGGCACACAAAATGGCCAACAAACGCCCAGGAGACTGTACTTTGTGCCGCGGCACGCGGATAATGAGCCGCGGTACACTAACACACCGAGCCGCGGCACCCGACGATATTACAAAATGTCCCAGGCCTACTGTACTTTGGGCCGCGGCTCACTTTTATTGTGCCGCGGCCCCCGTCGCAAAATAAGAGCAACCAGGTAGGGCTCATTCAATCGATCGGCCTGCACAAGGTACCTTCTTCCCTCCCTTCCTTCCTTCCTTCACACAATGAGGTCAGTTGATACCATTCTATTAGTCTCCTTCTCAAATTCTCCAGGTAATTTTTGATTTCTAAATCATAAGTGATTCTTGATGTGAAAAGATTTGAAGTTATATATTGCTAGTTGTTCTTCACTGTTGTTTCTAAAATGGAGTCGGAATATGGGGAATTTGATATTGTGATGGAATTGATATTTATGAACGAATTGTTGATGATAGTTGTCGTGATTCAGGGTTATTAGCTGTGTTATTATTTTTGGGATTTGGAATTAACCATCAAAATTCTTGTTCTTCATTTTAACTTGTGCACACAAGGTGTTTGATAAATTCCAGCAATGGAAAATTGGTAAGCTAGGCATTTTCAAAATTATATGCAATGAATCATGTTATCAAATTACATTATCCCCAACCCTTACATCATGTTAAACTTGAGAGCTCGTACTTAACTTCCTTTTTGATGATGCAAGCTCATTTATTCACACTCCGCATGATGTAGTCAAGAAGCGTGCAAGCTCACTGGATGATGCCGGCACCAGCTCCTGAGCGGACTGGAGGGGAGTACTTGACCTTTTACTTTTATTGCATATCATTTTTTGTCCATTGAGGTCAATGTACGTCCTAAGTTTGGGGGGGATTTACTTTCAGTTGCTACATTCATTGCTGTACTTTATTTCATTGCTGTATTTTATTTCGTTGCACTTTTCATTACTTTGCGTAAAAAATTTTTTAGATAGCCTTGCTTGTCTTTATGTTTCTCTATTCGTGAATTTTTTGTGCTTCTATTTGTGTGATACTGATGTTACAACACTGTTTTTCTCTCTGAAGAAACGGTCAAGTTCTAGTCAAGTTGTAGTCAGTAATTTCTGTTCTGCTTAGTATTCATTTAGGTCCAAAATTTTTCGTGATTGTAGAGGTCTTGGCAGACAAGAGACGATACATGCTTGTTTTAAAATCACCGTCGATACGTTTGGTTACATTTTTCAGTTAGTTAGTCGTCCAGTTACATTAGTCGTGTTGGCACCTAAATTGAGTTTAGAGTTGGTCAGTTTTTTTCCCCAAAAGTCGAGATAATGCTGTTCTATGAGGGGAAGTATAGTAACCGGGGGCATTCGCGTGACCCGCTGTTTACTCTCGCGTAAAACGACGACCCTGATTAGTGATTTAGATATTTCACATGTGCCAATGATAGGGAGCCTAGTAACCGGGGGTATTCGCGTGACCCGCTGTTTACTCTCGCGTAAAACGGCAACCTTGATTCGGACATGCGGAAATTATATATTCGAGTTGTTTCTCCGCTGTAGACGGGAACTTAGTAACTAGAAGCATCCATGTGCCCCATGAGTGTCTTTTACGTCAAACGGTTTTCCAATACATGAGAATGGAAGTTCCACCCTAGGATTATCCCGATGAAACATCCCGAGATCCTAACCTAGTGGTCAACTCGAATCAAATTCTTGAACATATAGATAAGGGGATACTGTCTGAGGTTTATTTGTTATGAAACTCGTGAAAATTGTGCTACTAGACTGTGGAACGGGACGAACTAGCTTGTTTATTTTAGCCTTTCATATTGACGGTCGATTTGACTCACGTTTTGTTAATCTTTGAGCTGGATTTTCTTCATGAACGAGTGATTAGGACTGAACTTGATTACTTTGCCGAATCATTATTCTGAGTGCAGCTTGCTATTATGACACTTGTATTATTTAGAGAGAATTACAGGATAGTATTGATTAGGTTGAACACTATGAGTTGCACGATGATTCACGACACTCTTTTATTGAATTTAATTCTTTTTGCTTGAGGACAAGCAAAGGCTTAAGTTTGGGGGTATTTGTTAGGCGTATTTTTATACGCCTATTTACCATTATTTTGTATTATTTTGGAGAGTGAAATCGTCTAAATGAGCATTTAATGCCTTAATTTTGTATGATTGACAGGAAATTGAAGTCCGGAAGCTAAAACGAGGCAAAACGGGCGAAAACGGCAAATCTGGACTCTGAGCCGCGGCACAAGGAAGCAGGGCCGCGGCACAGGAAGACACCCACCAAAGGCGAGTAAATCAGTACTCTGTGCCGCGGCACACCAGTGAGCCGCGGCACGTAAGAAATTAAAGACGCCCGTGCATCCAGTGAAGGCCACGTGCGCACACAGTTTAGTGCGCGGCACACTTGGCGGTTTTTGGTTGTCCGCGCGAATTAGGGCCGTTTGAAGCCGCCGACCTACGGATACGGACGCGATTTGGAGGATATGCTGAGCTATAAATAGGGTTTAAGACCCTAATTAATTATCTTTGGATCTTTAATCTTTTGGAGCTTAAGCTTGGAGACGGCAGAAGAGGAGGGAAGCAGAAGACTTCAAAGGCAGAGGGCGGAAGCTGAAGAACGGAGGAATCCGAGCTTCATCTGCGTTTGATTTTTATGCTTTCATTTATCTATTCTGTATTTTCAATTATTAGTATGTCAGGCTAAAGCCCTAATCTAGGGTTTTGATGAAACCTATGTTTTGACGAATTTCTTGAGATTATCCAATTAATTACCTTTTTGTTGAGTTTTCCCAATTGTGTTTAATGCTTGCAATTATCTGGCCAATAGTTGTATTGATTTAATCATTCACTTCGAATCGGGAGAGGAGATTTGGTGAGGAACTATTGGTGAGGACCGTTTTATTCTGTGAGATAGGAATATACTCATAGGAACAACGTGGCTTTTGGGAGATTTTATGCCTTTCGCCTATTGACGAATTAATTCACCTAGGGATAGAGTGCGTTATTCGCCTTTAGATAAATCTATTGACCTCGGGAGAAGCGGTAGAATATATTAGCAATCTCCGCCTTCAATAAATTGGGAAAATTATTTATTACGGATAATCGAGAGTAAATTCGGATAAACTGAGGTGGATTCAGAATCCTAGACTTATTCATCATTTGATTTATTTTATTCAAGCTATCGTTTTCTACTAGTCTTTTAGTAATCCTTTTAGTTATTAATTGCAAAAAACCCAAATTCGATTGTTCAAATAAAATTGGAATACACAAAAATCGGTAGTTAGAGATTCAGTCCTCGTGGGAACGATACTCTACTTATCACTTTATTACTTGTAAACGATGACGTGCACTTGCGTGTAAGAAATATCGCAACACGGCTCCCAAGCCATCACCGCCTCTATCTTTTGCGGATCTACCCGAACTCCCTCTGCTGAAATCACATGCCCGAGGAACATCACTTCCTCGAGCCAAAACTCATACTTAGAGAACTTCGCATACAACTGCTCAGCTCTCAAAATGTCTAATACAATCCTGAGATGTAAGGCGTGCTCCTCCCAACTCCGTGAATAAATAAGAATGTCATCGATAAAGACGACTACCAATTTGTCCAGATACTCAATAAAAACTTTGTTCATCAACTGCATGAACACTGATGGGGCATTGGTTAGCCCGAAAGGCATAACCACAAACTCGTAATGGCCATATCTCGTCTGAAAGGTAGCTTTCGGTATATCGGTGTCCCGAATCCTCAACTGGTAGTAGCCCGATCGCAAATCAATCTTCGAAAAGACTGTCGCCCCCTGAAGCTGATCAAACAAGTCGTCGATCCGGGGCAAAGGGTATTTATTTTTGATGGTTAACTTGTTTAATTCTCGATAATCGATGCATAAACGAAGTGATCCATCCTTATTTTTAACAAAAAGTACAGGCGCACCCCAAGGCGATGCGCTCGGTCGAATGTACCCTTTTTCCAATAACTCTCCCAACTGCTTCTTCAACTCTAACATCTCTGACGGTGCCATACGGTACGGTGCCCGAGAAATAGGGGCCGCATTTGGCTCAAGATCGATAGGAAACTCCACCTCTCGCTGTGGTGGTAATCCCAGCAAGTCATCCGGGAATACGTCAGGATACTCACTAACAACTGGAATCGACGACATGTCAACCCCACCATCCTCCGCCTGTAGAGCATAACACCAATAGCCGACACAACCCTGGTTCAGAAGTTTCATCGCCTTTAAGGCGCTAATCACACTCCCCGGTCTCCCCGGCTTACAACCGACAAGAGTATGCTCGGTGCCGTCCTCGGCCACTATCGAGATGGTACGAGTCCGATAGTTCATGATAGCACCATGACCATCTAACCAATCGTCCCCAAGGATCAAATCCTCACCGTTAAGGTCTATAACAATGAGATTCGAGGGCCAATCCCGGCTCCCGATACTCACTGGGCAATCTCTAACCTCCCGGTCCCCAATCATACGATCCCCTCTAGGCATACCCACTACAAACGGTTCACACTCAAACAAGCAGTCAAAGCCAATACGATTCACACAATTCGAAGCAATAAAGGAATGGGTAGCACCCGAATCAAAAAGCACTAAAACTGGATGAGTAAGGATCTTAGTGGTACCTGACGCAACCGGAACGTCTGCCTCTCCTGTGCGCCTCATCTGATATAATCGGGGGTGACCTGAACCTGAACTCGACGCTGTACGGTGATCCGGCTGACCCCGACCCCTACCACGGCCCGAACTCTACGGAACATGAGTAGCTGGGATGCTGTGCTCCCTCTGATCGGCGGTGGCAGTCGGAACTCTAGCGACCCTAGTGGCCCTCTCACAATGAGCTGCCCGATGCCCGGTCTGCCCGCAAGTAAAGCAAGTAACTGGAGGAGAAGGGCAATCCTTCATCAAATGCTCATATTGGTTGCAGTTAAAACAAACCCTGCCACCAGGAGCAACGGAATGGACTGAACGATTACCCTGAGATCCCCCAGCCTGATGAAACGGCCTCTTCCCCGGTGTAGGAGCAGAACGAGACCTTGAAAACTGACCACCCTTACCGGCCGAGAATCCACTGGTAGTCTTTTGCTTCTTAGCTTCCGAAACTGACTCTGATTCCGGGACGGCCATCTCGATCGCTAGAGCGCGATCCTGGTATTCCTTCAAAGTGGCACACATGAGCGGTGCCATACTCTGCCTGATATGCGGCTTCATGCGCATATTGAAGTAACGGATTTTATGGGCCTCCGTTCTCACCTGATCTTTCACGAAACCCAACTGCTGATTGTAAGTAATGATGGCTTGAGAAATAGGCACATCCTGAGGTGTAGCGGTGAATAACTCCACAATTCTGCGCTCCTTAACTGGCGGTGGACAATATTCTGCTTCCATAGCAGCCCTGAACTCCTCCCAAGTGGCCCGATGGTCTCTGGGCGCAACGGCCTCCCACCATTCCGCAGCTTCCTTATCCAGGAGGTACTGGGCAATATGTACCCTCCTGTCTTCCGGACAAGCTACGGCATCAAAGGTCCTGGACAACTGAAAGAGCCAATTCTCCCAACCGAGGGAGTCAGAAGATCCGGAGAAACGAGGAGGGTGCATCTTAGTCACCGTCTGAAGCCACTTACTAGCTTTCTCTTCAGGTGTCGGGGGCGGATTCTGGCGTCCACCCTGAGCTATCTGAGCAAGCTGGGCCACTAACTGCTGAAGTACGGCAGTAGCCCCGGCGTCGGCATTATTACCCGTCGATAGATCCTGACTGACTGACATATCCTGCTGCCCGTCAGAGCTTAGAGGTAGAGTGCTCGACACTGACTGAGAGGCCGAATCTGCAGCGGACTGAGAAAGCGAAACTTCCTCATTGATAGCACCCCGTCCGCAGCCTCGGCCGCGTCCCCTAGTTGGTCTACCACGTCCTCTCAACATACTGAAGAAAAGGTAAGAACGAACAAGATCAGAAAGGTTCACAATTTACAAGGTTGGTATCACAATTCACAATCCCAAACAACGAAAGAAAACGAATACAGAAATATAAGAGTTCGAGGAGACTTACAGCCACGGGTCGCACGAAAAGATGGTAGCATGATGATATTAGGCTCAACGACTGACTCTAATGACGCAACTGACCGACCCAAAAATTAACCAATAGCCTAGGTATTCAAAACCTAAGCTCCGATACCATAAATGTAACACCCCAATTCACAAATGGGACATTACACGCCGTAGAGCCCTCGTGAGGTCTACCAGGCTAACACATGACACATAACCACAATGAAATCCCATAAGATGCACTCAAAAGTAAATAAGTTCGTGGCCTCGGCCAAAACATTTCAACGGAGTACATGAAACATAAAGTAAATATCAATTCATTGCCCACGCAGGGGACTTAAACCAAGTTCAGAAGTAAACAGTCTAACTCCAATACTCGACAAATGCAATGATAAAACATAAAAATACAGACTCGAGCCACTATCATCAAGCCAGTCCATCCTTTGCGTGCATGTCCCGTGCCTGCTCCTCAATTCTCCCGGTACCTGAAATGCATAAGACGCATTTCCTCCATTTAAGGGGTTAGCATTCGAATAGCTAGTGCAAGTACACAATTACACAACATTATATACAATTACGGTTTTACACGATCATCTCAATCAGAAATCATTTGCCATAAATATTCCGGAATACTACATTGGCAATCAAATCAGTTTACAATCATCACGATATCACAAAATCACAGCTGGTATCCCGTGGCCGTACCCCTTAGTATCGACCCCCAGACATCCCGTCGAACGCTCCGGGTGGAATACCACTTCCACGGCCGTACCCCTTAGTATCGACCCCCAGACATCCCGTCGGACACTCCGGGTGGAAGTTCAACCACACACGCACCCAAGTCCACTTCCGCGGCCGTACCCCTTAGTATCGACCCCCAAACATCCCGTCGAACGCTCCGGGTGGAAGGAACACAACTCACGCACCCAAAAACCACAATACATCATTCATTTCGAAAACTCAACATACATAACGAAATGTAATACATATACTTGCCTCGGATAACATGACGTGAAGGAAAAACGGTGAACGGAAAGGTTTCGGTCCGAACAATCTTCACGAATCTGACCCTAACAACAATAGAGACTCAATCAACTACAATTCCACTGAGAAATCACGAATTAATCGACGTTCTACCCTAAGGGACAATCCGCCGAACACTATTGAGGCATAGAGTTCAAATTCGATCAACGAAGGGGAAAAACTTGGAATTTATCCGCTAAAGTTCTAGGAAAACATAACACCACGATTACCCAACTAATATTCATCATCAATCGAAGCAAAAACGAAAGGAAAAATGAATTATAGCCAAGAACCCAAAAATTAGGTATAATGACCAATTACCTAAATTCAACGATGGAATGGCGGAAGGAAGATGATTGATTCGTGTTGGAAAGTCCAATTCCGAGTTATAAGGTGCTAGAATGCAATATCTGGTTGAAATTGCCCAAAATTGCAATGAGGGAGCGGAGAGACGAGAGGAATGGTGAAAAATGAGGTCAAAACTCGTGTCTGTCCTATATACTGGACAGAACACGGCGCAACAAACGGCCCAAATGGCGCCGTGTTCAGCGCCGTATTGCGGGTCAGCGGACGACCCCTGTGCGACACGGCGCACAGACACGGCGCAAAATGCCGCAAGTCTTGCGCCGTTTCGCAAGGCAGCGGGCACCACTGGGAAACACGGCGCACAGACCCAGCGCAGAATGCCGCGGGTCTTGCGCCATTTCTCGGATAGTGATCGACCCCCTGTGCGACACGGCGCACAGACACGGCGCAAAATGCCGCGGGTCTTGAGCCGTTTTGCACAGGTCCTGACAGACAGCATTCTGGACAGAAGACAACGCTACCAAAAATGAAAAAGATGAAATCCAAAACACGATATGCCGACCCAACAGTCCGAGGAAAATACATACAACGAGAAACAATATCCAATAACCCGAAACGGTCCAAGGTACACAACCAAAACCGAACAAGGAACAAATTCCCTAAACTTATAGGAAATTATAAAAATGGCCCAAACAACCGAAAATCACGATACAATGTCGGATTCACAATCCGAAACTCACAACATGCTCTACTCAACCATACGAACTCATGGAAATGGGAAAATGACGAAATCGAACGAGTTTAACAAGAATCGAATACACAAGCGATAAAATATAATTCAAGGTGAAATTACGTAAAAACATCATCGAGACTCGCCCCAACGGAGAAACTCCAAGAACAAAATAGATTCAGAATTCCAAAACAGTGCCAAACGAGTTGTCCGAAACGAATATACACTGAAAATAGAAATTACCAAAAATAGAAAACGCGGATATTACAGTTGCCTGATGAAAAATTGCCTACATCTTTTAATGAAGCAAAGAAAGTTTTAACATTGTTAGAGTTGGATTATACGAAGATAGATGCATGCCCCAATAATTGCATGTTGTATTGGGGAGAGCATGCAAATGCTACAAGTTGCCATGTATGTGAGACGCCAAGATGGAAGCCGAATGGTACGGAGAATGACACACAACATGAAAGTGGAAAGATCCATAGGATTCCTCGAAAGATCCTTAGGTACTTTCCTATAAATAAAAAGCTACAAAGATTGTTTATGTGCCAAGAGACGGCAAGGCATATGACATAACATGCTAACGGGAGTGAAAAGGATAAGTTTCTACATCATCCAGTGGATGGCCAAGCTTAAGGATTTGATTCTATATATCCTAAGTTTGCTGAGGATCCACGCAATGTAAGGTTGGGGTTAGCCACGGATGGATTTAGCCCATTCAACTCAAAGAGCATTGTACACAGCACATGGTCGGTTATATTGATCAATTATAACTTGCCTCCTTGGATGATTATGAAACCAGAGTTTTTGATGCTAGCTTTACTTATCCGTGGCCCTTCTTCCCTGGGTAATGATATTGACATCTATTTGCAGCCCTTAATCAAGGATCTCAAGGATTTATGGGAGTTTGGGCTCGAAACTTATGATTCTTCAAGCAATCAAAGGTTTGACATGCGTGTAGCTTTGATGACTACCGTCAATGATTTTCCAGCTTATGCAATGCTCTCTGGATGGTCTACAAAAGGATATTTGGCGTGCCCTTCATGCCATTATGAAACCGATTCTCAACATTTGCCTTGCAGCAGGAAGATTTGCTACATGGCAGCTCGTAGATTTTTTGATTCTACTCACCGTTGGCGTCATAATAAGAAGAAATTTGATGGGAAAAGTGAGGAAAGAAGTGAACCTATTCCTTTGAAAGGAACTGAAATTGAGAATATATTGCGAGATTTTCCAAATGAATTTGATAAGAACCAAAATAAAAAGAAGTGCGATGAGGATGATCCAAATCCTTGGCGGAAGTTGCCCATATTTTTTAAGTTGCCATATTGGAAGCATTGTTCTAACCGCCATAATCTCGACGTAATGCATTGAGAAAAATGTGTTTGATAATGTCATTGTGACATTGTTAGACATTCTTGGAAAGACTAAAGATCATGAAAGTGCTCGTCGAGACTTGGCAGCACTTAGAATTATGCCGGAGCTTTAGCTACGCCAGTTAGAAGATGGCAGTGCAGAAATCCCAAGATCTCGCTTTTGGATGTCACGGGAAGAAAAGCGCAATGTAATACCACCAGTATTACATGCTGTTCACGTTGGGCGCTCACTTTCATTTCTTCTATTTAATAAAATAAATGTACTCCATCGTGATAAACGTACTTTTGTATGATATGTCCGTACTGTATTTTCATGAATAAAGCTTGTTCGCACCTGTTATTCGTGTAATATGATTATGTGATGATTGGAGATTTGTCGGTGACATACCTTGATGTCATTGGGAAATTATCAGTGTGAATATGACAGTGGCCAATGTCTTGTTCCCCGAGGAATTACCTGACGACACTGAGAGGGAGTCGCGTTATAAGAAAGTAATGTGATAATAACTTACTGAACAAAACTGAATCTTACGTACGTTATCCACCAACTATTACGTACGCTAAAGGTGAGATATTACGTACGCTAAAGATGGTTACTTACGTACATAACGTGGTCTTCAGTCTTCGGACACGAATCTTCATCGGATAGTACGCATTGCCGACCAACTTTCGGCACGATGGCGACAGGCAAGTCAACGGGTGTTACGTATGTTAACCGACTTTCGTTACGTACGTAACGATGTGTGTAAATAAGTCCAGTGAGTTTTGAGTTTTTCCTTACATACGTTAATACTTCTTCATAACGTACGTAAAACACCTTACGTACATAAGTCTTCAGACATAACATACGTAAAGACTTTCTGAGTTATTAAAAGGACACTTTTCCTTTCATTTCTTCCGACCCAAAAATCATTCTTGCCTCATGTAAACTGCTTTGCACCACCCTTAAACCGATTTCAACCTCCCAAATCAAGTGCTAACCTATTAGAGTGTGTTAATCAAGCTTCGGAGAAGGTCTTGAAGGTGTTATCCCCTCGTTCTTCGTCGTTCTTCATCGTCTTTTGTCAATTAAGGTAAGTCATCGAACCTTGAACTCATTTCAGTGTTTTTTAACGAGTCATGTTAAATTTCGGATGTCTTAAGTAGCTTAGAACTTTCGTTAATGATCGGACCGGTGTAAAACTATCACAATTGTTAATCGATATCTATCAAAGCTAGTAATTAGAATGAATAATGGTAGTGCTCGTAGTTAGATGGAAGAACTCACAATCGGTTTGTTAATCACCAACTTCTCGGAATCATCTTGTTAAGAATTTTATTTATAACCGTATTATCATTGATAAATCCTTGATAAACTCACTAACGATTGTCTAGATGTATAGATGTCGAACATGTTAAGATTTCGGAGATTAACGCTTAATAATTCTATTATGGACCTTCAAATTAGAATAAGTGATGAAATTACGGTGGTTATTAGCCATAATCAACGTAGGGATGTTGTATTAGAACATTGTTCCTCAACGGGATAATAAATTGTAAAATGGCGAACCAAAGATTTGGTAAAATGCATTGTGGTCAAAACAGAGAATTTCGATCTCGACAACAAAATCAACCAGGTTTAGGATCCTAACGGGACAGGGAAATTATCGTTAACCATCATTATTACCATAGGTATTAATCGACGAACATGTGATAGGTTGAACTTTCGGGTGTGGTCGATCGAGCCGTTGGGTTAGCAAAGGAGTAACTCTCGTCGGACTTGAGGCAAGTGAATCTTGCTCAGACCTTACGTCTTGAAAATTTAGAATACTGTATGTGTTACTATTTGTGGAATGGTGCTCGTTCGATTTATATTGTCCGGAGTATTCCTGAGTAGATACTACCGTGACCCTTGGCCGCGGCCTTGGGAATTTATATGTTGATACATTTTGTGGAACTGTATTGCGGGATAAAACCTGAATGGTACCCACATCCGGAGTATTCCTGTGTAGATACTTTCGTGACCCTTGGTCGCGACCTTGGAAGTTTATGTGCTGATAAAAGAAAAGGCGTTGAATATTCGGTGACAACTTGTTCTCTGAATTTATCTGATTCTATCTTTGAATTTGGTTCGATTTGTCTGACCTAGGTTGACTGAAACGATACGTCGTGTCAGACAAATTTGTTCAATATGTGCAGGACATTCCCCAATGTTCCGGTCAGGCGTGAGCAGTGTTGGGGAGAAGGCCTGTTAAAGTCTTAAACTAAATTTGAATATTCCACGTTATGTAATAATCGTATGTACGGACACTATTTTATTTGTATTTCGGTTTGTACGAATGCTTTCATAAAAATGCTTCCGCATACTACCTGTTGAATAAATTAAAAAAAATTCTTTTAAAACTTGCCTTGTGGGTCCCATACGGGATTCACGGCACTGTGGCATCTCGATTTATTTTGGGGACGTTATAGAAAATGGTATCAGAGACGAACACTCACGTGGAAAGTTTTATAGAAATGTTTTGAAAATGTTTTCCCTTCAAAAGTACAACACTCCTGGCAACCGTAACTCCTCGAGGAATGTCGAGGTAAAATACACGTAAATTCTTGAGAATCAGGTATGATGTTTGAATTCAGTAAGAACTCAGAGAATGTTTGTATTAAACTAACCTTTTAAATCGAACAAATCATCACTAATGGCACGTCGTGGAGCTAGAAGGAACGTAAACGATGCACAGGGTTCTGCTATGAATCAGCAGGAGGTCAGGAACACTGGTGAAACTAATCCAGCCGGAAATCAACCACCACCCGTTAATCAGAATGAACAGGAGGCGAAAAACCAGAACAACAGGGGATTGGATCCAGCCTTCGTTCAGACCCTCGCCCAGGCCATTGCTATGGGATCGCTCAGGTCAATCGGGCAGAACGAGTACCGGTTATTAACAAAGAAGAGAACACTGGGAAGGACTGTTGGCTGGGAGAGATGCTAAAATCCAGACCGCCATTATTCGACGGATCAGGGGACAAGCATGTGGACAATTGGATCTCTGAGATGGAGACTGCCTTCGAGGTGATTGGTTGCCCGGGGAACTGAAAAGTATGTTGTGAGGAAATCCCTCACACTATGCCGTAAGTGCACGGTGTCAACAGGTAATAAAGTGATGAATAAGATATCGTTCCCTCAAGGACTGATT
Source organism: Orobanche coerulescens (assembly GCA_033398695.1). NCBI lineage: Eukaryota > Viridiplantae > Streptophyta > Magnoliopsida > Lamiales > Orobanchaceae > Orobanche > Orobanche coerulescens. The sequence continues at coordinate 100,068,709 of CM065801.1, read as the reverse complement.
TCACTAAGTACCAAAATATAGTCAACTCGTAATTTTATTTGAAGAATAATTATATGGAATTTATGTCTAAACTAATTACAGAAAAATAAATAGAAAATAATAATAATAAGGGCGTAGGATTATGATTTTCACCTCAAATAATCAGGAGTGATGTTTATTTAATTCAATTCACCTTTATTCAATTGATTGTAAGCCAGGAATTCCTAAATTATTCTAAAGCCTTTCCCAAGGTCGATAGAAAATACTACGAATTATTAACTCGATATATCCCTATTCGAATTAGATAAAATTAATAGCTAAAAGAGTTCAAGAATTCCCACAATAAACAGGCTTCACAATTCCCATGAGTATATCCCTATCTCACGACAATCATGATTTTTCTCACAAGAACTATGCCTAAATTTCATCTCTAGAATTCATAAAGACATTCAAATCAATTCAACTATTGGCCAGACAATTGAAAGCATTGAAAACAGTAAGAAGAATCCAATTCAATAGAATAACGAATGAATTGAAATAATAATAAATAAATCAAACCGTCATGTAATTGGCTACAATCACAACCCTACTCGAACAGATCTAGAAACTAAGATGCGGAAAAATCAAGAAAAACCGTAAGGGATCCGTTGTCTTGTCGTCGCCCATAAATCTCCTCCTTGTGTTCTTCGATATCGCGATGTCTTTTGATCAATCTTGATGATGATGTCTTCAGCCCTTAAACCCCTATTTATAACTATCATCAGCCTCCAAAACGCGTCCGGGAATTAGGTTGGGAACAGGCTCCAAAAACGACCCAAAACCACGGCCAAAACATCAAAAACCGCCCCGTGGGCCGCAGCTCACTTAATCTGTGCCGCGACTCACGTTGTTCAGCGCCTATACCTGGGCGCTTATTTTTCCTCCTGGGCCGCGCCTCACTTAAGCTGTGCCGCGGCCCCCGGTACAGTCCGCTTGGCGCTTGCTAGGCCTCTTCGTGTGTCGCGGCTCAGCATCCTTGTGCCGCGGCTCATGACCAAAAATTGTTGTTTTTGCCCGTTTTTCGTCGTTTAGGCTTCCGGACTCCAATTTCCTGCAAAACATATACGAATAGTGCATTAAAAGCTCATTTATGCATTTTTAGGCTCAAAATGGATATAAACTAATGATAAATAAGCGCATAAAAATACGCCTAACAAAGTACCACTCAGAATCAACCAGCTCCTCGACACCGCAGCCCGATGGTGGAGGACCTATAAGCCAGAGGACAGAGTGGTCGGATGGACCCAGTTTTCCAAAGTATTGAGAGACGAGTATTGCCTCCGATCAGCTCAGACTGCACGAGCGCGGAGTTTCTTCAGTGCAGGACCTCAAAATTTTCCAGTACCAGAAATCATTCGAGCTTACAGGACCGAACTAAGATATGTCGCACAGATGGTCCTATCCGAAGACCAGCAAATTTTCCACCTTACTCAACGATTGTCGGAAGATGTTCAATGTTACGCAGCTGGGTTTCACTGCACCACTCTAAGGGCATATGAGGACGTAGTCACAGCATACGCCGGTACGGTTGTCAGTTCGGATGCCGGGCATAACCAAAAGAAGCAGAAGACATCTAATCAGTCCGGGAGCACTAGCAGAATGAACTCAGGAATTGGGTTCTCCTCTAAATCAGCAGCTTCGTCTCAATAGAAAGGAGCATCTGACGGGCCCCCTCGCCGGAACTGTTTCAATTGTGGCATAGCAGGGCATACAGTGAGTCAGTGTCGTAAGGCGGCTACAAAGTGTCTTTCATGTAGAAGAGGTGGTCGCATGTCTCGCTGCTGTTCATGGATCAAACCTACACCAAATTCAGCTCCTCAAAGTCAGCAAGGCTCGGTACAGACATCCAGAGCATCTGCCATGTCCGATTATCGATCCCCACATTACCAAACTCCTCTATACGGTGCCGAAAGAGGACGTGGGCGCGGAAGAGGCACTACACCCTCCTCAGGGACACTGCCATCCCGCGTGTTCGAACTGAGAGCTACTGATGACCAGACTGCACCTGCTGTCTCAGGTATACTTTTTATTAAATCCCAGCCCGTTCATGTACTGTTTGATACTGGAGTGACCCACTCGTGTATATCCGTGGAATGCGTTAACCGTTTGAATCTTCCTTGTGTACCTTGTGAATCTTTTACTGTTAAGTTGCCCGTGGGTAGCAGGGTGGGGAGTAATTTGGAAGTTCGAGACTGCCCGATCCGCATCGATGATCAGGGCTGGACGGAAAATCTCATGGTTTTTCCACTCCAGAACGAAAATGTTATTTTGGGTATGGACTAGATGACAATGAACAAAATGGTATTAGACACCTATCACCTGACAGTTTCCATTACAACTCATGATGGTGCCACTCACACAATCAGAGGCCGAGAACACTTCAGTACTAAGGGGTCCCTCTGTTTTCTTACAGCAGGAGCATCTTATTACAAGGGGAGAACGTATTATTGGTGTTATATTCTTCAAGAGGACACATCACAGTTGTCGATTGCTAACATTCCTGTGGTGAACGAATTTCCGGACGTTTTTCCCGATGAACTACCTGGATTGCCACCACGATGGGAGGTCGATCTCTCGATTGAACTTGAGCCAGGAACGACGCCTATCTCCAAGGCACCATACAGGATGCCACCAGCCGAAATGAAGGAATTAAAGTTACAACTTGAAGAATTGCTAAGGAAGGGGCTCATTCGACCAAGTACTTCGCCATGGGGTGTGCCGGTCCTTTTTGTGAAGAAAAGGGACAACTCTCTGCGCCTGTGTATCGATTACAGAGAACTAAATAAAGTCACTATTAAGAACCGTTACCCATTTCCGAGGATTGATGATTTATTGGACCAACTGCAGGGAGCGACTGTGTTTTCAAAGATCGATTTACGTTCTGGATACCACCAATTGAGAATTCAAGAGGAGGATATTCCCAAGACTGCATTTCGATCAAGATACGGACACTACGAGTACATGGTGGTCTCGTTTGGCTTGACTAATGCCCCAGCCATTTTTATGGAATTGATGAACAAGGTTCTGACAGAATTTCTCGATAGGTGTGTGATGGTTTTTATTGACGACATTTTAATCTATTCCGGAGCCGATAGGAACATGAGGAACACTTGAGGTAGGTGTTGAGCGTTTTGAGATAACACCGACTTTATGCTAAACTTTCTAAATGCGAGTTCTGGATGCCGGAAGTGACCTTTTTGGGTTATGTAATTTCAGCAGAAGGCGTCCAGGTAGACCCCCAGAAGATCGAGACAGTTATGAGTTGGGAACCACCAAGAAACGTCAAGGAAGTGAGGAGTTTTCTGGGATTGGCAGGATATTATCGACGGCTTGTTGAGGCCTTTTCTTTTATTGCTCGGCCGTTGACGAATCTACTAAGGAAAAATACCAAGTTCATCTGGACAACAGATTGTCAGGAGAGCTTTGACGAACTCAATAGGAAGCTGACTACTGCTCCAGTACTGGTACTACCGCAGGGCACAAAAGGATTCGTAATATACACCGATGCATCTAAGCATGGACTTGGATGTGTATTCATGCAAAATGACAGAGTTATCGCTTATGCCTATCGATAACTTAAACCTTATGAGGTGAACTATCCGATACAAGATTTGGAACTGGCTGCAGTAATCCACGCCCTTAAGATTTGGAGACACTACCTTTATGGGGTTACCTGTAAGATCTTTACGGACCACAAGAGTTTAAAATATATTTTCACACAAAGAGAGTTAAACATGAGGTAGAGGTGTTGGCTGGAGTTAATCAAGGATTACAATGTGGAGATTTTATATCACCCTGGGAAGGCCAACGTCGTAGCAGATGCACTGATTCGGAAAACTGCACAGGAAATGACACTATCCGGTTTGACAGCACAGCTGGAATTGTAGCAAGATCTCAGGAGGAATGGCATTGAAGTGTGGATACCACACCGCCAGGGACAGTTGTGCTCGATTAACATTCACTCATCCTTGCTGGACGAGATACGCCTAGCACAAATGGAGGACCCGGAACTTCGTGCGATCGGCACAAAGGCCGAAGGGGGAATTAATTCAGACTACAGGATCCAGGGGGACTTAGTTAGATTCAAGAACAGAATTTGTATTCCACAAAATGACGAGCTTAAGCAAACTATACTCAAGAAAGCTCATTCTACTCCCTATTCAGTACATCCCGGGGCGAACAAAATGTATAAAGATCTACGGAAGAGTTTCTGGTGGAAGAACATGAAGCAGGAGGTAGCAAGATTTATTGCTCGATGTATGACATGTCAACAGGTGAAGATTGAACACCATATACCAGCCGGAATCATGCAGCCTTTACCCATTCCAGAATGGAAATGGGAAAGCGTATCAATGGATTTTGTCACCAAGTTACCAGTGACAGCAGGAGGAAAAGACATGATATGGGTCATTGTAGACCGATTGATGAAGTCGGCACATTTCATTACAATTCAGGAGACCACCGGGACAGAGCAGCTGGCCACCATCTTTATCCGGGAAATCGTGAGATTACATGGCATTCCCTCAGGAATTATTTTGGACAGAGACACTAGATATGTGTCCCGCTTCTGGAAGGCTGTCCACAAGGCTATGGGTACTCAGCTGCATTTCAGCACAGCTTATCACCCTCAGATGGATGGACAGATAGAACGCACCATACAGACCCTGGAAGACATGTTGAGAGCATGTGTACTCGATTGGGGCAAGGATTGGACTAAACACCTCTGCTTAGCGGAATTTTCATACAACAGCAGCTGGCACGCAAGCATAGGCATGGCCCCCTTTGAGGCCTTGTACGGTAGGAGGTGCAAGTCTCCCCTATGTTGGGACGATGCATCCGATGTCATCTCCACCGAGTTGGATCTGATCCAAGAATCTATTAAGAAGATATCCATTGTTCGAAAACACATGTTGGCAGTGCAGAGCCGCCAAAAATCATATGCTACGGACCGTCAGCGACCGTTGGAATTTATAGTCGGGGATCATGTTTGGGTTAAAGTATCGCCAATGCGGGGTATTCGATGCTTCGGCCAGAAAGGCAAATTAAGCCCGAGATTTATTGGCCCGTTCGAAATACTGGACCGAGTCGGTAGACTCGCTTATCGACTAGCATTGCCACCATCATTAGACGGAGTGAATAATGTCTTCCACGTCTCCCAGCTGAGAAAATACGTGTACGACCCAACCCCCAAGATTAACTTTGAAGAGGTAGAGATTTCTAATGATGCTACCTTTAGGGAAGTCCCAACCGCGATTTTGGATCGACGCATAAAGATACTAAGGAATAAGGCCATACCTCTTGTAAAAGTTCAATGGTTGCACTATGGCATGGAAGAAGCGACTTGGGAGACCAAGACGAGCATGAGGGAGAATCATCCCGAGTTATTTTCTTAGTTTCGGGACGAAACTATTTTTAAGAGGGTGGTATGTAAGACCACCAATATTATATGTTGTTCACGTTGGGCGCTCACTTCCATTTCTTCTATTTAATAAAATAAATATACTCCATCACGATAAATGTATGTTTGTATGATATGTTCGTACTGTATTTTCATGAATAAAACTTGTTCGCACCTATTATTCGTGTATTGTGATTATGTGAGGATTGACGATTTGTCGGTGACATACCTTGATGTCGTTGGGCAATTATCGATGCGAATATGACGGTGGGCAACATCTTGTTCCCCGAGGAATTACCTGACGACATTGAGAGGGAGTCGCGTTATAAGAAATTAATGTGATAATAACTTAGTGAACAAAACTGAACCTTACGTACGTTATCCGCCAACTATTACGTACGCTAAAGATTGTTACTTACGTACGTAACGTGGTCTTCAGTCTTCGGACATGAATCTTTATCGGATAGTACGTGTTGCCGACCAACTTTCGGCGCGATGGCGACAGGCAAGTCAACAGATGTTACGTACGTTAACCGACTTTCGTTACGTATGTAACGATGTGTGTAAATTAGTCCAGTGAGTTCTGAGTTTTTCCTTACGTACGTTAATCCTTCTTCATAACGTACGTAAAACACCTTACGTACGTAAGTCTTCAAACATAACGTACGTAAAGACTTTCTGAGTTTATAAAAGGACATTTTTCCTTTCATTTCTTCTGACCCAAAAATCATTCCTCCCTCATGTAGCTCTGCACCACCCTTAAACCGATTTCAACCTCCCAAATCAAGTGCTAACCTATTAGAGTGTGTTAATCAAGCTTCAGAGAAGGTCTTGAAGGTGTTATCCTCTCGTTCTTCGTCGTCCTTCGTCGTTCTTCATCGTCTTTTGTCAATTAAGTTAAGTTATCGAACCTTGAACTCATTTCAATGTTGTTTAACAAGTCATGTTAAATTTTGGATGCCTTGGGTAGCTTAGAACTTTCGTTAATGATCGAACTAGTGTAAAACTATCACAATTGTTAATCGATATCTATCAAAGCTAGTAATTAGAATGAATAATGGTAGTACTCGTAGTTAGATGGAAGAACTCACAATCGGTTTGTTAATCACCAACTTCTCGGAATCATCTTGTTAAGAATTTCATTTATAACCGTATTACCATTGATAAATCCTTGATAAACTCACTAACGATTGTCTAGACGTATAGATGTCAAACATGTTAAGATTTAGGAGATTAACGCTTAATCAATCTATTCTGGACCTTCGAATTAGAATAAGTGATGAAATTACGGTGGTTGTAAGCCATAATCAACATAGGGATGTTGTATTAGAACATTGTTTTTCAACGGGATAATAAATTGTAAAATGGCGAACCAAAGATTTGGTAAAATGCATTGTGGTCAAAAGAGAGGATTTCGATCTCGGCAACAAAATCAACCAGGTTTAGGATCCTAACAGGACGGGGAAATTATCGTTAACCATCATTATTACCATAGGTATTAATCGACGAACATGTGATAGGTTAAACTTTCGGGTGTGGTCGATCGAGCCGTTGTGTTACCAAATGAGTAACTCTCGTCGGACTTGAGGCAAGTAAATCTTGCTCAGACCTTACGCCTTGAAAATTTAGAATACTGTATGTGTTACTATTTGTGGAATGGTGATCGTTCGATTTATCTTGTCCGGAGTATTCCTGAGTAGATACTACTGTGACCCTTGGCCGCGGCCTTGGGAGTTTATATGTTGATACATTTTGTGGAACTGTGTTGTGGAATAAAACCTGAATGGTACCCACGTCCGGAGTATTCCTGAGTAGATACTTCTGTGACCCTTGGTTGCGACCTTGGGGGTTTATGTGCTGATAAAAGAAAAGACGTTGAATATTCGGTGACAACTTGTTCTCTGAACTTATCTGATTCTATCTTTGAATTTGGTTCGATTTGTCTGACCTAGGTTGACTGACACGATACGTCGTGTCAAGCAAATTTGTTGAATATATGCAGGACATTCCCGAAGGTTCCGGTCAGGCGTGAGCAGTGTTGGGGAGAAGGCATGTTAAAGTCTTAAACTAAATTTGAATGTTCCACATTGTGTAATAACCGTATGTACGGACACTATTTTATTTGTATTTCGGTTTGTACAAATGCTTTAATAAAAATGCTTCCGCATACTACCTGTTGAATAAATTAAAAAAAATTCATTTAAAACTTGCCTTGTGGGTCCCATATGGGATTCACGGCACTGTGGCGTCCCGGTTTATTTTGGGGGCGTTACACGCATGTTCTGCCAAGTCATAAAAATGCTAAGTTGCCACAAGGCTATGCTTCTAATATTTCTCGATGTATGCAAGTTGAAGAAAGGAAAATAACGGGATACAAGAGCCATGATGCTCACTTTATGATGAATTACTTACTACATATCGCCGTGAAAACAACATTGCCTAAAGACGTTGCTGCTCCACTGATAAGACTTTGTTGGTTTTTCAAAGGCGTATGGAATAAAGTTATTGATCCTCAGGATCTTGGCAAACTTCGTTCGGAGATAGTTGAAACAGTTTGTCAATTTGAACGAATTTTTCCACATAATGGTGCATTTACCTGTACATTTGGTTGACCAAATAAAGTTGGGTGGACCTGTTAGTTCAAGGAATATGTACGAAATTGAGAGGTATCTTCGAGATTTAAAGTTGGATGTTCGGAACAAGAGTCGTCCAGAAGGCTCAATGGCTGAAGGATACCTAGCTAAAGAATGTGTTCTCTTCATTGCTAGATATCTAAAACGACCAAAGATATCCTCATCTGATGCTAATAAGTGTAGTGTCTCACCATCATTTTTTCCTAAGATAGGATGTCCTATTAGAGGATAGGGAAGGACCTCAAAGAAAAAGTACATTGAAAACGTGATTGAATGTATCACATGGGCATAAGCTCATCGTTATGTCTTATTCAATTATGATTGCGAGGAATTTGAAAGATACATAAAGTAAGATATATAACAAACTATACAGTAGTTCATTTTTATATGTTAGTAAGATATTTTTTTTAATCACAGTGAGCACAAGATGTGTGTAAGCAACAAACGAAAACGAAAGTGGAATAGTGCTCATGACCACAACAAGGATTTCATGGATTGGTTTAGGGAGAGAGTTGATTTGAAATTTCAAGAAGGCCAAGACATAATTCCGGACCATATCTTATGGTTATCGAAAGGACCTTCTTATGTTGCTAAAAAGTATACAGGGTACTCTTTTAATGGTTATAGGTTTCATACCATGAAGTGCGATGCAAAGTGTTTAACTCAAAATAATGGTGTCACTCTCACAGCAGTAACACATAGTTTCGCGAGTTCCAAAGATAAGAATCCTATAGTGGGAGATGTCAATTACTATGGTTCAATACAAGACATAATTGAGATATCTTATCATGGTTATTTTAGTGTTGTCTTGTTTAAATGTGTGTGGTTTCACTTTGAAAATGATGAAGATGAGCTTATTATGGTTAATATGAATAAGACTATTTATGAAGGAGAACCATTTATCTTGGCATCTCAGGCACATCAAGTCTTTTTTGTAGAAAATTTAAATAAAGAGGGTTGGCAGTATGCTGTTCAAATTCCACCCAGAGAATTTTCTGATGGTATTAACTTGTGTTCATTTTTTTTGTCTCATATTCTAAATTCATTTGTGCACTTTAATTCATTTCATATAATCACATTATGACGTGTCACATGCTTTTTTATTATTTGGTATTTGCAGATGAAGGGTAAGAAGTCCAAACCTTCTGGTGTACAAAGTCAGATTTCAGATTATGAACGACTACATAACGAAAAATTGAAAAGGAACGCTGAATTTATGAATTCTCAAGGTGTTGGATTCTTGGCTAACAAGATATTGCAACAAAAAACTCGTGGTTTGGATTTACCTAGTGGAAATCGCCATGTACTGTTAGACGAAAGTGATGATGAGTCAACATCTGAATATGATGGAGACAGTAATGAAGATGAATCCACGAGAAACATGGTAAGGGGGTTATTCAAACACGCTTTCCCTAAAAATATTGATTATTTTACCAATTAATGCATAACATGATACAAATATTTTTTTTTTCTTTGCTTCCATTGATGGGATCTGCTCTTGTTTGTTTGAAGTTGATGATATACTTGAGTCATTTTATTTGTGTCTGAAACATAATACTCTGAATTGCAAATTTAGTGTAATGCTGAATATATGTGCTTTTAGTGTACTGGAGTCTACTTGTGCTACTGCTGCTGCTTCTTGTTCACTTAATCTACCATCTGATCTTCTGCTATCTGAAGTAAACAATCAGTAGTTAAATTAATAATAACGACAATATATGTAAGCATTATATACGCATCATTAATTAATCGTAATTGAAAATTGATTTTCTATACACTTATGTTGTCATGCATGCATCTCAAGAGACAAAAAATGGAAAAAAAAAGTAAGAATGGGGGAATAGAACCAGCTGCAGATTTCTTCTTGCTGGCTCTGGTACGTGTTGATGTCGAAACTGATTCCTTTGATTTTACGCTTAGGGCTTTCCTCATATATCTTCTAAAAATTAACCGAACAAGAAGATAATCATATACTATATACTAAAAATTAATGAGGGAACTACAGCCTACCAAAATTAACTAACAGAACAGCAGCTCTATCTGCTCTTAAAATATAACTGTAACTTTTGTTTCTCGAACTCAAACCTTTCATCTTCCCATTCTATCCAACCTGGAATAACAAAATGTAATATTTCTGTATGCTATCATTTGATATTTATCTTAGCTGCTGAATTGGAAATTCCTAATTAAATTTAAATTAATATTACAGGTTTCGGGTCGGCCATCATCTATGAGTGAGTTTGTGAGGAGGAAATACCCAAGCATGAGTCCACAAAAAGTTCAGAAAGTCCGAGATAATATCTCAACTAGTGATGTTCGAAAGGATAAAGAGCACTCTAACCCAAAGAAGCAACCTCATCTTGTGGTGCAAAAGAAGCAGTCGAAAATTTGATATTGTTCTCCTGGTTCCATGTCAGCATATCTTGAGTTGCGAAAAAAAGCAATCAGAAATAGAAGAAGCGTTCAGGGCTAATAATTTCATTTCATATAGTGCTAATACAACACCGACAAGAGATGATTATGATGATGAATTACAAGTGAATGATAATGACAACGATATTAGAAATGACCCTAATTTTGATTTGGAATTTGATGCACGAGTAATTAACGAAAAGGGAGATATAAGTTAGTACTTACATTCATTTTTGTTTCATTTACTATTTTTTAGCTTGTTAGCATGCTGAATAAATATTTGAACTAAAATAGCAGGTAAAAAGAAGAAGCATCGAGGGCCAACAAAGCTTAAAAAGGTTCATGCACGTACAAAAGAAGAGCGCCAAGTGATTATTTTGAACTCGTTTGGTCAACCGGTTGGACCTACAATGAAAATTGTTGACGAATTTAAGTACTTCTTGGCAACTCTGGGGAAGGATGCTGACCTTGCGCCACTTAATTGTATAAAGTTCCCATTATTGCCTACACATGACAAGATATGGGAGTATGTTTTGGTATGTTCCTGAATTTAGTCTCCTTTGCGTAAGTTTGGTAGTGAAATATGTTAAGAATGCTAGAAGTATTAATGTGACACTTTAATTATTAAAATAGGAAAAGTATATGATTCATGAAGATGGAAGAAAATATGTTTTGGAGGCTGTCAATGCAAGTTGGCGTGTTTACAAAAGTAGAATTAAAAAGAAGCACTTCTATGAGTATGACATTGATGAGTTGAGATGGGCTAACAAACCAGATAATATTTCAGCATCTCAGTTTAAGGATCTCTTAGATTATTGGCATTGTCAAAAGATTGAGGTGCTTATATGAATTTTCTTATATATTTATTTCAATTTATGTCTATGTAATTTTAATTTTGTTTTTATTGCCTAGGATGAAAGTAAGGTCAATAGAGGCAATCGTCACTTGTTAGATGATATGCACACGATGGGACGCAAGTCCTATGCAAGTTTATTTCATGAATTGGTAACTACCTACTCTCATTTCTAGTCATTTTCTAGGCTATTGGTTCATACTTTTGAAAGTCTCTGTATCTAAGCTAGTCTAGTCTGATTATTTATTGAGTTTAGATATTCTTATTTTAGCAACAAGCATATCCGAATAAGCAAGAACCTTCGCACACAAAGGTCTACAAGGAATCAAGGAAAAGAGTTCCTGGAAGGACATACCTCACTGGCTATAAGAAAACTGAAGAGAAAATTGTGAGTTATTAAGTTGCATTATTATAGATTTTTATACTTGATAAGCTAATAAGATATTTTGATAACTTAGTAAGATAGTGACTTTACATTCCATTAATAGGCAACGATAGATGCTATAGAGTCTTCCCAACATGGTGAAGGTAGCAACTCAAAAGACCCTTACTTAGAACTTATACAAGATTCCAAAAAAAAAACCGTTTGCGGCTTTTTGGAAAAGGTGTAACACAGTCCAATTTGAAGAAAAAGATAAAAAAATCAGGTTTTATTATCCCAATGGAATTCTTGGATAGTATGAAAACAGAGTTGGTGCAACAACTTGCACCAACTCTTGCATCAATTATTGTAACTCAAATTCAAGAAGCTAATCCCGGAATAGATCTTGTTGTTCCTGATTTCCTAAGACCATCGGTTGCAAAGGATGTGAATAGTGCACCGCATATCAGCGAACAAAATGGGCACTCTGGTGAGACCGTTAATCAGGTACTTTGTTTCTCTCTCCATTTATGTCTCTTCTATCTTATACTTGTATTTTCTCCCTTCATCCCAAATAAATAAAGGGAGGTTCTTTGGCTACATCTCACTCTATTTCAACTAATGTGTACCGTAAAGCCTATTCATAGTTTTGATTTTTTTATCACCACATTTTCCTTCATTTCTTTCTTATTTCTCCTTTCAAATATTGGTTATTCTTTTTTAATCTATGTATTCCCAATTTAGATCAGATACAGAGGTTGGTAACTGAGCACACCCATCAGGTATAGTCATTTACCTTTAAAAGCTAATTGTTCTGTATTCTGTGTTTCCTTTGAATTGGGAATAGGCCTAGCTTAGTTTAAAACTATTATAATGTTTGCTCACAGTGGAAATGTGTCGATCTTTTTACATTTGATGCTTAATTTTCTTATTGTCTTTTTTAGTTATATATGTAAACTTGAATAATATCATATGGTCTTTTCTTTCCGTGAAGATGTTTTTGTTCTAATCACTTATGTGTTTACTTGTAGGTACATTGTTTTTGCATCATTTTTGTGGGTTGTACTTAAGTTATAATTGTTATCGACTGATGGAACAATATGTCTTTTCGGTATGAAATTTGTCATGTAATTAGTTTTTATGTCTAATGTAATGTGTCGTTTGGGCACTAAACTTGTCATGTATGTTACTTATTATGTGTTTTTTGGGCACGAAGCTTGTCAATGCATGATACTTTTTATGTCAACTGAATTTTTTTTCTATTGTCAATATTATATTTTTATTATTGATTGATTTATTTAACATTACAATAATAATAATAATAATAATAATAATATTATTATTATTGTTGCATATTTGTTGCCGTTGCATTGAGTATCTATCTAGTTTTTTTGACAATCGTTGCATTAGAAACGAGCCATTGCTTTAGTTAACCAAACAGTTGCAAACTTGAGCATTGCATTAGATGTCAACCTTATGCAATGACTTAGTCAAGGCATTACATTAGATTAGTTTAGCCATTTCAATAGAGCTAATACAAGGCAAGAGGATGCAATGGTTGTCTAACATTGCATTAGAGCTAATGAAACATAAAATGACCCCTATTGCAACAAAATTTAATGTTGCATTAGACCTAAATTGTAGTAGTGAGAAGACGAGTTAATCGAATAAAATTTATAAAAAAATGTAATGTATAGTCTTTCTAATGTCTACCTTCAATTGTTTTTTAATACACAAAAACAATTATAAAATATTTAACAATAATAAAATTCATTTAATTCTGTTTTCTTTAAATTTGTTTATTTTAAAAATAAAATATTGATTGAACAACTTTAACTAATAAAATCTTTAGTATATAACATAATATATCATGCTAATAATACCTGTACAATTTACAGCTAAATCTATTGAATCAGCTTAATCCTTATTAGATTAATCGGCTTAATCCTGATAACTCAGCCATAATCTCATTCTAATTTAGGGATTAATCAGTTAATTTTGGATTAATCTTGATTTTGCCTTAATATTTTTCTTGATTTTAATTATAGATCTATTAAATTTGAACAGATTTAGTAAAAACTAATATAATATTTGTATGTGATTTTCAAAACTCATCCTCGTAATGTATTTTCATATCATTTGGGAAGTTTTGATTTATAAAATTATTTGGTTCGTTAATTAACGTAATTTTGTGTCTAAACGATTCATTATTTTAATTGTTGAGTAAATATTCCGAACATTTTTATTTCATAAAAATGGCTGGAAATTTTACACTCGCAAGGATGAACAGCTATCTCAATATAATTCCAGACTCCATATCGGAAATTCCATTTCGATATTGGACAAGAGTTTTGAATCAACAGTCAATCATACGACATGCCCTCACCGCGTACACTCAATTAAATCATGATGCTTTACGCGCGTGTTATTATACTGTTGTCAATACGTCAAATCTCTGAGTCATTATGTTTCACTTTCAATCTAGGTCATCGTGCAGTACTGGTCATGGAACACGATTCAAATCGTATTTTAAATTTTCCTATAGATAATTTTGTTCTTGTAGCTGAACCTGATGATATCTTTAACTTCTTTAATGCTATAAGGGAGGAGGGAGTGGTCACCTAATACCCTAGGTGCCACATCACCTCTATTCAATAAAAACCCTCCAACTCAAAACTACACAATTCTACCCTAACACTACCTTAAGTGGAGGGAGTGGTCACCTGATACCCGATTTTTTTTTTTTTCATACATGGTCTCCTTGTTTGTGGGCCCACATTAGTATACCTTTCTCAGTGTGCAGCAAGTGACCTCCTCTTCCCTCATTTTGTTTATGGTATGTGGGTTCCATTGCTCAAATTCAAACACATGAAACACTCGGCTTCCCAAACCGAAAATCTTACCTGATTGATGAAACCGACTAGGCGGCGGCAGTGTACCCGATCGGGTAGGGGTACCCGATCACCCTACCCGAATCCACTCCCTCCCCCCTAACGTATGAAGGAGATTTAGATTTGGGTAATATGTACAAGCATCGATTGACTAAAGAATGTAACTTCTTTTTCCACGCAATTAACCATAGTTTTGCCCCTAAAAAGGGAGGCTGGCACGGTATTCCTAGCTCTACTCAGATTCTAGGTTATGATATCGCCAATAATTTAGATATAAATTATGGTAGATTGTTAATGGAGCAAATCTTAGAATCATGGGATCCTTGGACTTAAGGGATATCATTCACGATGTTGATTGTTTCTGTCCAAGATTCCTACAGTTAGTATTGAATGATGTTCTTACTGAATAAGAGATGTTGATCTTCGCTGGAAGTCAGCACCTCTGAGCCTCAGGCTCTAAAGAGTAACATCATTGCAAATAAGTGCCTTAAGACATAACACAATCACTGTCATAGAACTAAACACTCGAACACAATCACTTTTTACCCCTTTACCTATTAAACGTAAACTCTTTATTTTAAATGAGGGAGAGGGAGATAGTGCCTTAAGAGCACCACATAAGGATGTTTTTGTGTTAACCCAAACAGCTCTTCCTCCTACCAAATGAAGATCTATAGAAGTAGAGGTATTTGCTAGCCCATCTTTATCCTCTTTAAAGGTTGCTGAGTTGATAATGGCAAAATAGTTACTAGATTCATCCTCTCAACAGGATGAGTATTTAAATCAGCCTTTCAGCCAGGGCTACTAGAGTTGAGTCAACCTCTGAGTCACAACACTCTGAAAACCTCCAAGCATTGATAAGCTTACATGCTTATATTTACAATGCACTGCGAGGAGTGTCACACACTCGGGATAAATTGACGGTAGAAACTATTCAACCTTCCATTTCATAGAACGTTCGAATGGTTGATGATTCAGAAATGGATCAAGTGCCATTACAGGCATCAAAAAGAAAATTGGGAACCTTGCCAATTCGTAGACCCTCGTCTACCTTCCCAGACGAAACATCTCTGGATCCTGGAAGGGATTTACCATCTATTGAAGATGGTCGGCAACTCGATTTAGTCGGGGAAGGGGACTTGTGAAGCCCCATTGCACCACCAGTGGCCTCTCTTGAAGGGGCTACGGTGATTTCTCTTGCAAGTACCTCATAATCCGAAAGCTTGGAAAGAGTGAGGGACACACCTACAGAACGTGTGAGTGAAACCCAAACCCTTGAACCGAGTGATATTAGATTGCAGAGAGAAACACCAGCAGAATCCGTACGTGAGGACACCACTTTACCAAAAACTCCACCTTTTACATCTAACAATGTGTTAGGAAAAAACGATACTATAAAGTCACAACGAAAACGTGGAAACTCGTTTGACAACTTTCTCAATCTTCAATTGTAACTTTGAGGTTACTGACGATTAGAGTAAATCAAATACAACTCGACAAACAATACAAATGATATCTAAAACGATAAACAACGAGACACAATTTTTAGCGTGGAAAACCTCTCAAGACGAGATTAAAAAAACACAGGACCGAAACCGCTTAAATCCACTATCACTAATACACAATACACAATTCGTCCCTAGTATAAACTAGAGGTATACAACAATAATCTTCAAATACTTGGTAATAAACGATCTTCAAGTATTTGGAATACACAACAACAACAAGATCGAGAAAGAAAACCAAACCAAAACCAAACATACCCAGTATATCCCGCTCAGGGCAGGGTCTGGGGAGGGTAAGATGTACGCAGACCATGCCCCTACTTATTACGGTAGGGAGGCTGTTTCCGTGAAGACCCTCAGCTTAGTGCACAACAACATATTGAGTGAAAAATACAAAGGGAAGCATATGATACGAAAAACTCAATACCATACCTGAGCCCATGGCTTAATCCACATGGGACTTACCTAAGAGGAATTTGGCTACTTCACTCCCGATCAACGCTGCTCAAACAGAAGAGATGTTCACTCCGCGCACAGCTCCCTGTCAAAAATACACCACATGCAAAAGGCAATAGGATAAAATATACAATAAATGTAAAAATGCAATTCTCTAGGTTAAAGCTAACCGAGACAACCCAACCCTGAGGCTCTCAACTACAGCACCACTCCCAACTAAGAATTCACAACTCTGATCTGGCGCCTCCAAGCGCACCTATCAACAGTCATGGTCTCGGAAAGATTTAAGGCCTTCAAATCTAATCTCAGCTGCTCCTCCCACGTCCTCCTCGATCTGCCTCTCCTCCTCTCCCCGACAACTACTAAACGCTCGACCCTCCTCACCGGAGCAGATACCTGCCTCCTGCGGACGTGGCCAAACCATCTCAATCTCCCTTCCCTAACTTTCGCTGAAATGGGCGCCACTTCTAGTGCGTTCCTGAAGACCCCGTTCGAGATTCTATCTAACATTGAGCGACCACACGACCAGCGTAATATTCTCATTTCAGCCGCTTCCAACTTGCTCTCAAGCGATTTCTTCATCGCCTATCGAGAAAGAAAAATACCATAAATGGCTTACACAAAAAGCTAACAAAATACCCGAACTTCCAGACTCAAACCCTCGATCTATTCCAGTGAAAAGATTTGCCCAATCGCTACCAAGCTCTTGTCAAAATATAACGACGATCCGATCGATATAACTCCAGAAAATCGAACAAGTATAAACTCTTTTTCTCTTTTCTCTCCTGTATCTCTCTCTATTGTGTGCTCTCAAAAATGGTGTAGGATTAGAATGAAGAAAACGCAGGAAAAATCTGCTAAAAAGAAGCCCCAAGGGCTGGGTTGACTTCGGGTGTCGCGGCCCGAGCAAGGTGTGCCGCGACGCACTCAGAAATTGGCCGATTGGAGGCGCCCAGGGGGCCGCGGCCCGGAAAGCTTTACGCCGCGGCCCGGAGTACAGCAGGGTCGGCGGACTTGAAGAGAACTAGCAGGGGGCCGCGGCCCGGAGGAGTTGTGCCACAGCCCGGAGTCCAGGAGGTTGAGCTGTTTCTATTGCAAAGTGGTGTGCCGCGGCACACTGCCTCCTGTGCCGCGGCGCGGCCCGTTCCTCCCTATATTGCAGAAATAAATCCTACAAATCTTCCCATTTCTGGAATATAGGAAGAGTTCGCCATCCCGGCGATCGAGCAACATATCTTAACCTTCTCTCTAATCAATGCCTTAGTTAACATATCGGAACTATTATCATTGGTGTGAACTTTATCAAGTTCAGACAAACCGTCCTCCAATGTATCTCGAAATCCAATGATATCTCACATCGATATGTTTTGTTCTTTTGTCAAAAGTTGCATTCTTCGCCAAATGAATCGCACTTTAACTATCACAAAGAACCACGTAACGCCGTTGTCGGAAGCCCAGCTCTCATAAAAATACTTTCAACCATAAGAGCTCTGTACATGCTTCCACCGCCGCAATATACTCGGCTTCCGTTGTTGACAAGGCAACACACTTTTGAAATCTTGATGCCATGACACGGGTCCCCATGCAAACGTCATCAAATATCCAGAAGTGGATTATCTATTATCCTCGTTTCCTGCCATATCAGAATTTGAATAACCAATAAGCATAGCTTTCCCATTTCCAAATGTGATCCCCAATTTGGAAGTACCCCGTAAATATCTAAATATCCACTTTACGACTTCCCAATGCTTCTTTCTCGGATTCGATAGAAATTGACTCACCACTCCCACATCATGAGCAATGTCGGGCCTCGTACATACCATGGCATACATGAAACTCCCGACCGCAGAGGCATAAGGAACTCTATCCATTTCCTCAATCTCTTCCTTCGTCGTAGGGCAATCCTTGCTCGTCAATTTAAAATTATTAGTTAGAGGTGAACTAACAACCTTAGCGTTATCCATGTTAAAGCGTTTAAGCACCTTCTCAATATATTGCTCTTGTGACATTTGTAATTTCCGGGCTGCTCTATCCCGAGTGATTCTTATCCCAAGAATCTGTTTAGCGGCCCCCAAGTCTTTCATGGCAAAAGACTTATTCAACTCTTTCTTTAAATTGGCAATCCTTTCGGCATTCTTGCCAACAATCAATATGTCATTCGCATAAAGCAATAGGATGATAAAATCATCATTTCCAAATTTCTTGAAAAAACACGCAATGGTCCAGGGTCGTCTTCCGATAGCCTTGCTCCCTCATAACCGACTCTAGCTTTTTATACCATTGCCGTGGTGCTTGCTTCAAACCGTATAGACTCTTTCGGAGTATACAAACATAATTCTCTTTTCCCTTAACCTGAAATCCTTTAGGTTGCTTCATATATATCTCTTTATCGAGGTCTCCATGAAGAAATTCCGTCTTGACATCCATTTGCTCAATCTCAAGATCAAGACTAGTCATTATACCAAGGACCAATCGAATCGATCCTATCTTCACAACTGGAGAAAAAAACTCGTCAAAATCAATGCCTTTATTTTGACTAAAGCCCTTGACTACGAGTCTAGCATTGTATCGGGGCAATGAAGTATGCTCCTCCGACTTCACCTTATACACCCATTTATTTCTCAAAGCTCTCTTGTCCTTCGGCAACTTCACCAACTCGTACATATTGTTCATATGCAACGAACTCATCTCATCTTGCATGGCATCCATCCACTCCTTCTTGTTCTCATTCTCCATAGTCTCCTCAAAATATTTAGGATCTCCCTCGTCGGTGAGTAAAACATACTCATTGGCCGAATAACGAGTGGAGGGATGACAGTCCCTCGTCGACCGTCTAAGTGGAACAAAAGATGGCATGTTCGTCATGGGTAGCTCAGGATGAAGTACATCAGTGTCATCTTGTACCAACTCATCATTGTAACCGGCATCATGTTGTTCATTGTTTTGGCCATCATCTCCATCGGGTATCTCAACATGTTGTGAAGGAATGGGGTCTAAATCAATAAGATCATAATCATGTTGTGGAGCCGACTCTCCATTCTCAATATCCTTTATCGTTTGATCTTCAACAAAAATAACATCTTTCGAACGAACAAGCTTCTTAGTCACCGGGTCATACAATCTATACCCGAACTCATCAAGACCATAGCCAATAAAGATATATGGCTTCATTTTTTAATCAAGCTTTGACCTCTCATCTTTTGAAATGTGTACAAATGCTTTACATCCGAAAACCCATAAGTAGTGATATGAAACGTCTTTACTGCTCCACACTTTGTCCAGGACATAAAACTTCAAAGGAACACACGGCGTCGAATTAATCACATGAACCGCCGTGTGCAA
Source organism: Orobanche coerulescens (assembly GCA_033398695.1). Classification (NCBI taxonomy): domain Eukaryota; kingdom Viridiplantae; phylum Streptophyta; class Magnoliopsida; order Lamiales; family Orobanchaceae; genus Orobanche; species Orobanche coerulescens. Next base: position 100,048,840 of record CM065801.1, on the reverse strand, counting down.
AGTTTCTCTCCAAAATAACTTTGGTAATCCGGCATGTCAGAGCAAACATGGAGCTCTCTCAACCAAAGTCCAATTCATCCTCTCCGCTAAGCCATTAAGTTGTGGAGTCTTTGGTGGTGACTTTTGATGTCAGATCCCTTGCTCTCGGCAATATTCATCAAAAGGCCCAGTGTATTCTCCACCATTATCCGTCCGAATTCACTTCAACTTCTTCCCGGTCTCTCTCTCCACCGATGCATGAAACTGTTTAAAAACATCCAAACTTGATCTTTGGTCTTTAAGGTATATGCCCACACCTTCCTCGAATGATCGTCGATGAATGTGACAAAATATAGGCAACCACCAAGCGTTCTAGTCTTCATAGGACCACAAACATCGGAATGTATAAGATTAAGAACATTTTCCTTCCGTGGAGGAGTATGGCTCTTAAAAGTGACTCTCGTTTGCTTCCCATCTAGACAGTGAGAGCACCTTTTAAGATGTACATTGTGAACCCCGGATAACACCTCCTTCTTTGATAATAGCGCCATCCCTTTCTCGCTCATGTGACCGAGCCTCTTATGATATAGCTCGGTCATGTCATTATTGTCAACTGTGTTCACGGCATTAATCGTGACCTTTGGAAGTGTCACGTGCAGTTTCCCTGTCTTCTCTCCTCTTCCGACAATCAAGGAACCTCGAGTGAGTTTCCACAATCCCTTGCCAAAACCACTACAATAGCCATCATCATTGAGTAAGCCAACGGAAATCTCATTTAGCCTCATATCCAGAACATGTTGCACATTACGTAAAACAAGTTTCACACCGGTGTCGAACCTCAAGTGTACGTCTCCTACTCCAACAATCTTAGATAACCCATCGTTACCCATCTTGACTATCCCATAGTGACCCGGAGTTGAGGAATAGAAATCCCTACATGATGTAACATGACACGTAGCTACACTATCGACCACCCAACTCGACTCATCTCTGGCAAAGTTCACCATGTCATAATCGCAACATACAAAGAACTCTTCGGTAGTAGTATTTACTTTAGCTTTTGCATTACTCCCGCTCTCCTTTTTTTGAGTGTTTTCTCTACCTTGGCGATTTTCGTTCTTTAGTTGTCGGAAAAATTTCTTCGTATGCCCTTTATTACCACAATGGTAGCATTCAATATTGGCATACTTCCCTCTATAATTACTTGTTGGTGGCCCTCTATTACTCGAACTTTTGATTTGACCTCTCCCCCGTCTTTTGGTAACAAGAACATCCGACTGTGACGAAGATCCCAATGACTTTATTCGGACCTCCTAGTTTAGCATGTTCCCCTTAGAAATTTCCATCGAAATGACACCGTCAGGGGCAGAGTTAGACAACGACGTACAAAACGTCTCCCAAGTATCCGGCAATGTGCCCAACAACCACAAAGCTTGAACCTCCTCTTCAAATTTAATGCCCATTCCTGAAAGTTGATTAATGATGCCTTGGAATGCATTCAAATGCTCCGACAGAGGAGTCCCATCTCGATATTTTTAGTTCATCATTTTTTTAATGAGGAATAGCTTATTATTCCCCGTCTATCGAGCATACAATTGCTCGAGCTTGTGCCACAATTCTCGAGCGCCCTTTTCTCCACTAATATGATTCAACACATTATCATCAACCCATTGTTGAATATAGCCACACACTTGGCGATGCAAAATAGCCTAATCCGATCTAGACTTGCCTTCCGGTTTATCTTTGCTAAACACTGGTAGATAATAATCCTTCACATATAGAAGGTCTTCCATCTTGTCCTTCCATACATGGTAGTTCGAACCATTCAAATTCACCATTCTACTTGTATTGGCTTCCATCTTACAATTGAGATAATATAACCACAAAACAATCGTGGCTCAGATACCACTTTGTTGGGAAAAACCGACAATATAACGTCACAACGAAAATGCGGAAATTCATTTGACATCTTCCCAATCTTCAATTGTAACTTTGAGGTTACTGACGAGTAGAGTAAATTAAATACAACTCGACAAACAATACAAATGACAAACAACAAGACATAATTTTTAGCATGGAAAACAAAAAAACACGAGACTGAAGCCGCTTAAATCCACTATCATCAATACACAATACACGTACAAACTAGAGGTATACAACAATAATCCTAAAATACTTGGTAATAAATGATATTCAAGTATTTGGAATACACAACAACAAAAAGATCGAGAAAGAAAAACACTGTAAATAGCTTACACAAAAAGCTAACAAAATATCCAAACTTCCGGACTCAAACCCTTGATCTATTCCGGTGAAAAGATTTGCCCAATCGCTACCAAGCTTTTATCAAAGTATCACGATGATCCGGTCGATACAACTCCAGAAAATCGAACAAGTATAAACTCTTTTTCTCTTTTCTCTCTTGTATCTCTCTCTATTCTGTGCTCTCAAAAATGATGTAGGGTTAGAATGCAGAAAACGCAGGAAAAATCTGGTAAAAGAAGCCCCAAGGGATGGGTTGACTTCGGGTGCCGCGGCCCGAGCAAGGTATGCCTCGGCACACTCAGAAATTGGCCGATTGGAGGCACCCAGGGGGCCGCAGCCCCGAAAGCTTTGTGCCGCGGCCCGAAGTACAGCAGGGTCGGCGGACTTGAAGAGAACTAGCAGGGGGCTGCGGTCGGGAGGACTTGTGCCACGGCCCGGAGTCCAGGAGGTTGAGCCGTTTCTGTGGCAAAGTGGTGTGCCGTGGCACAATGCCTCCTGTGCCGCGGCGTGGCCTGTTCCTCCCTATATTGCAGAAATAAATCCTACAAATCTCCCACTTTCTGGAATATAGGAAGAGTTCTCCAAACCGGTGATCGAGCAACATATCTTAACCTTCTCTCTACTCAACGCCTTAGTTAACATATCAGAACCATTATCATTGGTGTGGACTTTATCAACTTCAAACAAACCGTCCTCCAATGTATCTCGAATCCAATAATATCTCACATCAATATGTTTTGTTCTTTTGTGAAAAGTTGCATTCTTCGCCAAATGAATCGCACTCTGACTATCACAAGGAACCACGTAACGCCGTTGTCGGAAGTCCACCTCTTGTAAAAACATTTTCAACCATAAGAGATCTTTACATGCTTCCACCGCCGCAATATACTCGGCCTCCATTGTTGACAAGACAACACACTTTTGCAATCTAAATTGCCATGACACGGGTCCCCATGCAAACGTCATCAAATATCCAGAAGTGGATTTTCTATTATCCTCGTTTCTTGCCATATCAGAATCGTAATAACCGATAAGCATTGCTTTCCCATTTCCAAATGTGATCCCCAATTTGGAAGTACCCCATAAATATCTAAATATCCACTTTACGACTTTCCAATGCTTCTTTCTCGGATTCAATAGAAAACATCTCACCACTCCCACGTCATGAGCAATGTCGGGCCTCGTCCATACCATGGCATACATCAAACTCCCGACCGCAGAGGCATAAGGAACTCTATCTATTTCCTCAATCTCTTCCTTCGTCGTAGGGCAATCCTTGCTCGTCAATTTAAAATTGTTAGTAAGAGGCAAACTAACAACCTTAGCTTTATCCATGTTAAAGCGTTTAAGCACCTTCTCAATATATTGCTCTTGTGACATATGTAATTTTCAGGCTGCTCTATCCCGAGTGATTCTTATCCCAAGAATCTATTTAGCGGCCCCCAAGTCTTTCATGGCAAAAGACTTATTTAACTCTATCTTCAAATTGGCAATCCTTTCGGCATTCTTGCCAACAATCAACATGTCATCCACATAAAGCAATAGGATTATAAAATCATCATTTTCAAATTTCTTGAAAAAACACGCAATGGTCCAGGGTCGTCTTCCGATAGCCTTGCTCTCCCATAACCGACTCGAACTTTTTATACCATTGCCGTGGTGTTTGCTTCAAACCGTATAGACTCTTTCGGAGTCTACAAACATAATCCTCTTTTCCCTTAACCTAAAACTCTTTTGGTTGCTTCATATATATCTCTTTATCGAGGTATCCATGAAGAAATGCCGTCTTGACATTTATTTGCTCAATCTCAAGATCAAGACTAGCCGTTGTACCAAGGCCCAATCGAATCGATCCTATCTTCACAAATGGAGAAAAATTCTCGTCAAAATCAATGCCTTTCTTTTGATTAAAGCCCTTGACTACGAGTCTAGCTTTGTATTGGGGCAATGAAGTATGCCCCTCCGACTTCACCTTATACACCCATTTATTTCTCAAAGCTCTCTTGCCCTTCGGTAACTTCACCAACTCATACATGTTGTGCACATGCAACAAACTCATCTCGTCTTGCATGGCATCCATCCACTCCTTGTTCTCATCCACTCCATAAGGAATAATAAAACATGATTACGACGAGAATCAAGGCCGAAAACAACGGAAATCCCAACAAACTATCAAAGGGAACTCATTCGAACATTTAATCGAACATTAAATGTTCAAGACCCTTCAAGAACAAAGAAATCACCCCTCGGGTCGAACGAACCAAAGATACGAGTATCCAATCCATAGAACAAGTTAAAAACAACGTTTATACAACAATTAATTGATCAAAAACGGATTGGAATCGAAATCAAAAAGGAAAATCCCCAAATCTACAAAAAATAAGGGTTCAAGCCAAAATACCTTGATTTGGATGAAGGATTCAAGTAGAGGTCGAAAATCTACAACAAGACTTGAGGTGGATGATCTCTACAAGTTTGGGAGCACTCAAATCGCCCAAAAATCGCCCACAAATCGCCCTAGATGGAAGGAGGAAGAAGAGAGGAGAAAAATGAAGTCTTCTCCTCGAAAATCTGCTAAAAAACGCAGAAAAAGCCCGTGTGCCGCGGCACAGGACCAAGAAAAATGCCCAGGAATCAGCTTAGTGCCGCGGCACAGCTGAAGTGTGCCGCGGCACACAGTACAACCCACTCCAACACGAAAAAGGCACATCGTGTAGTCTTAGCTATTTCGACCATAACTCCCTCGTCTGGACTCCGATTGACTCACCGTTTGAACCATTGGAAAGCTAACTTGATGCTCTATAATATTGCAAAGATTAAGAATTTTTGGAGTTTCCAAGAATTAATGGTGACTTTACAAAGTCGAACTCCCACGTGAAAAAGTCGATTAAGGACACGGAACTCAACAAAACGACACCGAAACGAACTCGGATGACAAAAAGTGCAGAATTAATCATTCTCGGAATGACGAAACGGTCATGGTAGAGTTGTCAAAACGAACTTTCTCCGAAAAAAGAAAATTACCGAAATTCGAAATTGCGGATATTACATTCTACCCTCCTTAAAAGAAGTTTCGTCCCGAAACTTAAAACAAGTAGGGAGAACCAACATCCCCGCCAGGAAAACTCAACGAGATACACAAGAAATGCGTAACTTACGCCCATCGGCGAAACGTTACAAGCAACACAAAGGAATATACGGCGTGAAAACACGCTCCACGACGACCAACACAACGTCGCCGTTAGGGATACAATAAAACCAACAAATGACAAGCGTCATCAAACAGATAATATAGCCAAGTCAATTATCCGACAATCACAAAACACAACGAACGAAAGTCAATACGATTGACCAACCCAACGGTACATCAATCAAAATGTGAGTCAGTCGCTGAACACATACGGAATTCCACCGCCCAAGGGTTGGAAGATCGAAAACAAGACTAATTTCTTGAACATAAGGAAATTAGGAAGGAGTCTGAACGCTCAAAAATCACGAAATGAGATCAACAAGAACCGAACAATCAAACGATCGAACCACAACAACCGAGACAACAAAAATCGAACAATCATGTCCGAAATACGAAGGATAATAAAATTTAAACAACAACTCCAAGGTTCACATCTCGACTCGAGACAATATATGATCCGGTAACAGCAACAAGATGCGCACTCACATAAGATCCACATGAAAGGGAATAGCAATTGAAAAGTCATAACGACAAACGAGTTATTCCGAAACAATACCACCCTCGTTCGATCAACAAAAGCAAGGGACAGGGAAAGTTCAGAAAATGTTAACGAACATAAACGAGTCGACAGAGTCGAAAATATAGAAGTTCCAAATCCGATCCACTTCGAATAAGAGAACTAGTAAAACCAGATGATGTCACTTCCGAACAAGGTTCACAAGAATCGAACCGAACTCGAAAAAGTCACAGCGATAACCAGATTGACCCAAAACATGATCACAACTCGTTCGAATGATGAAACCGAAATACAGAACAAGTTCAGAAAGTGTCAACGAACACGAGCGAGTCGATAGACCTGAGAAATAGGAAATGTAGAAGTCCAAAAATAATACGGGTATTATATTCGACCCCCTTCTAAAAGAAGTGTCGTTCCCGAAACTTACAACACGAAATCAAGGTGACAACACAACAAGCAACTGACAGAAACATCTTTCGAAGGCCTCTCAAAGACGATTCTGATAACTGTGCTGAAGCGCAAACTCCGAAAGTCTCGGTAGCCAATTCGCAAAACTGAATTCGGTGTCCCTCGAGTCCACACTCGAAATGTGTTACTGACGAGAAGGACAAATTGCACGTGCATGCCCCGGTACATTACGGTTGAAACGTCTCGGCTCGGCATACCGAAAATACAAATGCTCGATACAATGGATCAAAACACCGCAAAACAACATACCGGAGATGCCAACTCAGCATAACATATCAACGCATACAAAAATCACAACAACAACGGCACCGTTCGACGATTACAACATCCCGAACGACAACCAGCACACAATCACAAACATCATGAAACAATCACCCATGTGTATAACGCACAAAAATCCAAGCTTTAACAACTCACACTAGTGCGACAACACGCAAATCACCACGAGGCGACAAACAGTAAACACCAGTTCACACCTCTCACAGAGGGCCAACAAAACATATGCGTGGCGAACGACTCGACGCTCACGCCACCAATTCAATCACAATTCGGGGTTGACACCGTAACGAAAGTTCGAAAACCATACACGCATTATCGGTCCGCAAACAGGAATGATAGGTTTTAAAAACGAAAACCACCTTTTGAAGACAGTTTGGAAACACCAGTTGATCTTGAGTATTATTTTACAAAAAGTTGAACAAACATCATTTTCGAGACTTTGAAAATCATCTTGCGTTTGAATAAAAATGAGGACACCTTCTCGTAGTGAAAAACTTTCAGAATATTCGACACTTGGGTCTAAGCAACTGCATTTCTAAAAGTAATTGAAAATATCTCAAAATATTTTGGTCCTCAATTGGAATGATTTTGAAACATATTACGGTACTAGAAGGCACCTTGAAAGTACTGCGAGAAAATAATTCGTTTTAAAAGTACGTCTCGAATTTTAATTTTCTAAGATACTCAAGGTTTTCAAAAATAATTCAATGGGCTAGAATGCCCAAAAATTTCAGGTAATTACACAGAACATTATAGCGCCGTGGTCCCACGCCGGAACCCACCAGACTAAAAACCATTTACAAAAATGCCAAAAAGGCTGATGACGGTATTATTTCAAAAACTTACAAAAGTCATTTAGAAAATACTAAATACCGTCATAAGAATTTCGCCAAAATGATCAAGGCCATAATGCCAAAAACTCGGTTAAGGGAATTGATTTTCAAAATAAAACTCAGTCGATAAAATACCGAAAGCCATTACAAAAGAACTCACGCATCAGATAAAAGAAATAAAGTCAAACACGCACAAGACAGCAACACTACTCCTCATATGAACGAAAAATGGGAGTCAAATAATCACATATCACGAAATCAAAATCCATAAGAGGATTCCGTCAATTAACTCATAATCAAAAAATAGCTCGTGTCACACGAGGCACAACACAAAGAAGGGAGACTTACATCCACAGGTCGCACGAAGATGATGATCGCCCCACGATACTAATCACAACAAACCAACTCAGACGACGCGTCGCGACACGACTCAGTCAGATAAAATCCGACGAGACAAAAACTCAATAGACACCACTGACCCGACAGCCTAGGTTTCCACAACCTAAGCTCCGATACCATTCTGTAACACCCCCAATCCGCTCAGGGATATTACACGCCGTAGAACCTTTCCTCAAGGATCTACCAGGCTGGTAACAACAAACGAACAACTCGACAATGCCTTTAAGGCTAAAAAAACTCAGTAGACCGATTTGGCCTTTCAATAAATACATACAACTCAATTACAATACATGCCCACGCAGGGGTCAAAATACAATAAACTCCCGTACAACGGGGAAAAGATACTGCAGCGGAAAAGAAAATACAACTAGACCAATACGACATCAACGGATCCTCGTGTGATTAGTATCGTTCATCTTTCATCATCCTTCGTGCCGAATCTGTGCTATGCTCCAAAACCTGAATGCAAAAATAGACATCCACCCCCCGAATACTCGGGGGTTAGCAAAACTCCACTATTTTGCTAGTGCAAGTACAAGTGCAAAAATACGAGCCACACAATTCACATTCCACGAATAACAATAACCAGGAATCATCAAAGATCCAAACATAATGAAAAGTACTCCCCGAGGCAAGAGTTTGGGTAAAACATTCCGAAACCGAAAGACCACAATTAAGGGGAAACAATTTGTAAAACAGTTTAAAATGCCATCGAGAGTTTTAATAGAAAACAATTTAGGATTACCGAATCCTTATCTTTCCAAAAATCAACAGGGTCACAGCCCAAAGGTTTTGTTTTCGCAAATAGAAAACCGACAACAATTCACAAGGTTAAAACCCACGTCACGTGTCCTCGTCGGACATAAAATCAAAACAATATAATCGCCCAAGATACGTAAACCTTGGTCACCAAAAATACAACACCAACTCGTGAATCCAGGGCTATACCATTGGATTCCCTTCGTGGCCCTGTCGGACCCTCCCAAGGTGAGTATAATGCGTTTTCGAAATCATATACACCAATGCGTGAAGTTTTACACGTGAATCCAGGGCTATACCATTGGAATTCCCTCCGTGGCCCCGTCGAACTCTCCCGAGGTGAGCAAATACATTCACAAAACAAACAACCACACTCGTGAATCCAGGGCTATACCATTGGACTCCCTCCGTGATCCCGTCGGACCCTCCCGAGGTGAGCGAAATACATTCACACAATTAACACGTCACAACAAGGATATCCATACAATCCACCAAAGGCAACAAACACAAAGCACGACATAATCGTCAAATCACAACACACAAAAAAGTGAGATAATATATGCACACACGTGTTATCAAGCGCAACATCAACACCAAACATATCCATAGGATTCACATAGTCACTTACAACCCACACAATTTACAAACACACGCGTTTTGAAAGTGAGCCTTTAACGAGGCTAGTCGAATCTTTTGAAAAACTCGTTTCAAACAAACACACACACATACCAAGACGATCATCAATCATCATATCCACAAAACAAGAAATGTATGGACAAGTTACTTGCCTCGAAATCACGAACGCAACGAGACGACGGATAGGACGTGGTCGAATAGCCCCGAACGCCCGAACACCATCAAGAACGCGATAGCACCACGAGTATTACGAGAATAACACCACACGAATCATCAATCACAAACGGAATTCAACATCGGAATCATCGAGCACCTATAATCCTCCATAAGGAATAATAAAACATGATTACGACGAGAATCAAGGCCGAAAACAACGGAAATCCCAACAAACTATCAAAGGGAACTCATTCGAACATTTAATCGAACATTAAATGTTCAAGACCCTTCAAGAACAAAGAAATCACCCCTCGGGTCGAACGAACCAAAGATACGAGTATCCAATCCATAGAACAAGTTAAAAACAACGTTTATACAACAATTAATTGATCAAAAACGGATTGGAATCGAAATCAAAAAGGAAAATCCCCAAATCTACAAAAAATAAGGGTTCAAGCCAAAATACCTTGATTTGGATGAAGGATTCAAGTAGAGGTCGAAAATCTACAACAAGACTTGAGGTGGATGATCTCTACAAGTTTGGGAGCACTCAAATCGCCCAAAAATCGCCCACAAATCGCCCTAGATGGAAGGAGGAAGAAGAGAGGAGAAAAATGAAGTCTTCTCCTCGAAAATCTGCTAAAAACGCAGAAAAAGCCCGTGTGCCGCGGCACAGGATGAGTGTGCCGCGGCCCAGGACCAAGAAAAATGCCCAGGAATCAGCTTAGTGCTGCGGCACAGCTGAAGTGTGCCGCGGCACACAGTACAGCCCACTCCAACACGAAAAAGGCACATCGTGTAGTCTTAGCTATTTCGACCATAACTCCCTCGTCTGGACTCCGATTGACTCACCGTTTGAACCATTGGAAAGCTAACTTGATGCTCTATAATATTGCAAAGATTAAAAATTTTTGGAGTTTCCAAGAATTAATGGTGACTTTACAAAGTCGAACTCCCACGTGAAAAAGTCGATTAAGGACACGGAACTCAACAAAACGACACCGAAACGAACTCGGATGACAAAAAGTGCAGAATTAATCATTCTCGGAATGACGAAACGGTCATGGTAGAGTTGTCAAAACGAACTTCCTCCGAAAAAAGAAAATTACCGAAATTCGAAATTGCGGATATTACAAGTCGGCTCGGGCGAGCCTGGTTGTACTTCATCTGCGCACGTATTGATCCTACCTCGCAGATCCGCACTGTTTTACTCTCTCGTGCCCGTAAATTATATGCTATCACTTCCGGGGTCAGATTCAATGTGGCCCCTCTTCTGGTCCGATCTATCTTCCAGCGTATTCAGGGAGGGGCCAAGACGGGGCTGAAGCACCCCTCTCTTATTTGCGCTCTATGCCACCAGTCAGGCATGACTTGGTCGGATGACGAGCCGATGTTAGCACCCCAGGGCCCGATCGACCATCGCATCATTTCTCACTTCGACCAGTGGGGAAGAGAGCCGGCACACGCTCGGGGGCAAGGATTTCTTCTAGATGAGGCACACGAGCAGTCTCCCGAGCCTCTTCTTCTGACGCATGGGTAGGCATAGTCCAGCCCGCCGCCCGACAGAGAGCACTTGCAGGCGATGTTCGACGGCCTGAGAGAGGAGATGCGGACGGAGAGAGAGAGTATCCTCGCAGCCGTCCGAGACGAGGTGATAGAGCAGGCCCGCCGGGCAACCGATGGGAGACGAGACGCTTGGCAGCGAGGGATGCTTACCACCAGGATTACCTTACTGCATGGACGGCCCACATTATGCACCCGGACGGGCCATTCATTCCACCGATTCGGCCAGCAACACCACTCTCCTCTCCGGACGAGGCCAGCACCAGTTCTTGAGCGGACACTATGGGAGTACTTAACCTTGCTTCTTATTGCATTTTACTATTTTTGTCCATTGAGGTCAATGTACGTCCTAAGTTTGGGGGGGTTACTTTCTGTTGCTGTACTTTTTCGTTGCACTTTTCATTATTTTTCGTTATTTTTGTTGTTGCTAGCCTTGCTTGTCATGATATTAATTGCAGTCGTGAATTTTTCATATTTCTTTTTGTGTAAAACTGATGTTACGATACTGATTTCTCTCTGAAGAAACAGTTTAGTTTTAGTCGAGTTGTAGTCAGCGATATCTGTTTCTGTTGAGTATTCATTTAGGTCCGAAATTTTTTCGTTTTTGTAGAAATCTTAGCAGATAAGAGAGGAGACATACGTGTTTTCAAATCACCGTCTATACGTTTGGTTACACTTTTCGCGTAGCTAGTCGTCCGGTAACATAAGTCTTGTGGGCACTTAAATTGAGTTTAGAATCGGACAATTTTTCCCAAAAAGTCGAGATATTATTTGTTCTATGATGGGAAGTCTAGTAAATGGGGGTATTCACGTGACCCGTTGTTTACCCTCGCGTAAAACGACAACCCTGATTAGACTAGTAGTTTAGAGATTTCGCATGTGCCGATGATGGGAAGCCTAGTAACCGGGGGTATTCGCGTGACCCGTTGTTTACTCTCGCGTAAAAACAGCGACCTTGAATCGGACATGCGGGAATAGCTATTCGAGTTGTTTCTCCGCTGTGGGGGGAACTTAGTAACTAGAAGTATCCATGTGCTCCATGAGTGTCTTTTACGTCAAACGGTTCCCCAATACATGAGAATGAAATTCCACCCTAGGATTATCCCGATGAAACATCCTGAGATCCGAACCTAGTGGTTAACTCGAATCATTTTATTGATCATATATAAGGGAATACTGTCTGAGGGTTAATTTTGATAATGAAACTCTTGAATTTTGCCACTAGACTGTGGGACTGGGCGTATTGGCTTGTTTATTTTAACCCTTCATATTGGTGGTCGGTTAAATTCACGCTTGTTAATCTTTGAGCTTTATTTTCTTCATGAACGATTGATTAGGACTGAAATTGGTTACTTTGTGGAATCAGTGTCCTGGATGCGACTCACTATTATGATACATGTATTATTCTTTGAGGATTTCAGGGTAGTTTTGATTAAGTTGAGCACTATGGACTTGCACAATTATTCAGGATACTTTTTGTTTGAAATTGATAATTTTGGCTTGAGGACAAGCAAAGGCTCAAGTTTGGGGGTATTTGTTAGGCGTATTTTTATACGCTTATTTATCATTATTCTTTATCCATTTCTGTGTCTAAACCTGCATAAATGAACCTTTAATGCACTATTCTTTTATGTTTGGCAGGAAATTGGAGTCCGGAAGCTCGAACGATGAAAAACGGGTGAAAACGGCAACTTTTGGCCTGGGGCCGCGACACGAACCAAGTGAGCCGCGGCACACGAAGATGTCCAGAAAGTTCCGAGCACACTGTACCCTGAGCCGCGGCACAAAGATGCTGAGCCGCGGACCAGAAGGAAAAATAAGCGCCTAGGTATGCGCTGAAGACACCATGAGCCGCGGCACAGTTTAAGTGAGCCGCGGCACATGGGGCGGTTTTGACAGAAATTGCCGCGTTTCTGTGCCGTTTTGGAGCCTGTTCTCGACCTAATCACGCGGACGCGCTTTGGAGGCTGTTGAGAGTTATAAATAAGTGTTTAAGGTCATAATTAGAGGATCATTGGAGGATCGATCATCATCAAGGAAGAGAAGCAGAAAACACCAAGAGCAGAGAGCGGAAGCAGAAGAACGGAGGAATCCAAGTTCTTCATCTGCGTTTGATATCAATGCTTTCTTTAATTATTTCTGTATTTTTATTCTTTAGCATGTCAGGCTAAAACCCTGTTCTAGGATTTTGATGAAACTGAGGTTTTGACGGATTTACTTTGATTATCTATATAATTCCCTTTTCTGTTGAGTTTTCCCAATTGTTTTTAATGCTTTCAATTGTGTGGCCAATAATTGAATTGTTTTAATCACGCAACTCGAATCGGGAGAGGAGAGTTGGTGAGGAAATATTGGTGAGAACCGTTTTATCTTATGAGATAGAAATATACTCATAGGAACTACGTGGCCTTTTTGAAGATTCTGTGCCTTTTGCCTATTGTCGAATTAATTCACCTAGGGATAGAGTGTGTTATCCGCCTTTAGAAAAATCTACTGACCTCGGGAGAGGAGTTAGAGTACTTTAGCAACCTTCGCCTTCAATAAATTGAGAAATCATTAATTTCAGATAATCGAGAGTAAATTTGGATAAACCGAGGTGGATTCACAATCCTAGATTTATTCCTTGATTGATTTTCTTCCTTTGAATAATTGATTCTATTATTCCTTCGTTTTTAGTAATTTTCCTTAATTATTTCTTGCAACTCAACTTTCGGCGGTTCAAATAAAATTAGAATACATATAAATCGGTAATTAGTAATTCAGTCCTCGTGGGAACGATATCTTACTCATCATTTTATTACTTGTCTACGATAACGGCATTAAACGAAAATCGCAACACTTGTACCAACTCATCATTGTCACCGGCATCATGTTGTTCATTGTTTTGGCCATCATCTCCACCGGATGTCTCAACATGTTGTGAAGGAACGGGTCCCAAATCAATAAGATCATAATCATGTTGTGGAGCCGACTCTCCATTCTCAACATCCTTCATCGTGTGATCTTCAACAAAAACAACATCTCTCGAACGAACAAGCTTCTTAGTCACCAGGTCATACAATCTATACCCGAACTCATCAAGACCATAGTCAATAAAGATACATGGCTTCATTTTTTAATCAGGCTTCCACCTCTCATCTTTCGGAATATGTACAAATGCTTTACATCCGAAAACCCCTAAGTAGTGATATGAAATGTCTTTACCGCTCCACACTTTGTCCGGGACATCAAACTTCAAAGGAACACATGACGTCAAATTAATCACATGAACCGCCGTGTTCAAATCTTCTCTCCAAAATTACTTTGGTAATCCGGCATGTGAGAGCTAACATCGAGTTCTCTCAACCAAAGTCCGATTTATCCTTTCCGCCAAGCCATTATGTTGCGGAGTCTTCGGTGGTGACTTTTGATGCCGGATCCCTTGCTCTCGGAAATATTCATCAAAAGGCCCAGTATAGTCTCCAGCATTATCCGTCCGGACACACTTCAAATTCTTCCCGGTCTCTCTCTCCACCGAGGCATGAAACTGTTTAAAAACATCCAAAACTTGATCTTTGGTCTTTAAGGTGTATGCCCATACCTTCCTTGAATGATCGTCGATGAATGTGACAAAATATAGGCAACCACCAAGCGTCCTAGTCTTCATAGGACCACAAACATCGGAATGTATAAGATCAAGAAAATTTTCCTTCCGTGAAGGAGTATGGCTCTTAAAAGTGACTCTCGTTTGCTTCCCAGCTAGACAGTGAGAGCACCTTTTGAGATGTACATCGTGAACCCCGGATAGCACCTCCTTCTTTGATAATAGCATCATCCTTTTCTCACTCATGTGACCGAGTCTTTTATGTTATAGCTCGGTCATGTCATTATTGTCAACTGTGTTCACGGCATTAAGCGTGACCTTTGGAAGTGTCACGTATAGTTTCCCTATCTTCTCTCCTCTTCCGATAATCAAGGAACCTCGAATGAGTTTCCACAATCCCTTGCCAATGGAAATCACATTTAGCCAATGGAAATCACATTTAGCCTAATATCTGGAACATGTTTCACATTACGTAAAACAAGTTCCACACCGGTGTCGAACCTCAAGTGTACGTCCCCTACTCCAACAATCTTGGATAACCCATCGTTACCCATCTTGACTATCCCATAATTACCCGGAGTATAAGAGGAATAGAAATCCCTACGTGATGTAACATGACACGTAGCTCCGCTATCGACCACCCAACTCGACTCATCTCTGGAAAGGTTCACCATGTCATAATCGCAACATACAAAGAACTCTTCGATAGTAGTATTTACTTCGGCTTTTGCATTCAAATTCACCATTCTACTTGTATTGGCTTCCATCTTACAATTGAAATAATACAACCATGAAACAACCGTGGCTCAGATACTCGTCACAACGAAAATGCGGAAACTCGTTTGACATCTTCCTAATCTTCAATTGTAACCATGAGGTTACTCACGAGTAGAGTAAATCAAATACAACTGGACAAACAATACAAATGATATCTAAAACGATAAACAATGAGACACAATTTTTAGCGTGGAAATCCCCTCAAGACGAGAGTAAAAAACCGCGGGACTGAAGCCGCTTAAATCCACTATCATCAATACACAATACACGTACAAACTAGAGGTATACAACAATAATCTTGAAATACTTGGTAATAAACGATCTTCAAGTATTTGGAATACACAACAACAAGATCGAGAAAGAAAAATACTGTAAATAGCTTACACAAAAAGCTAACAAAGTATCCAAACTTCCGGACTCAAACCCTCCATCTATTCCGGTGAAAAAATTTGCTCAATCGCTACCAAGCTCTTGTTAAAATATCACGATGATCCGATCGATACAACTCCGGGAAATCAAACAAGTATAAACTCTTTTTCTCTTTTCTCTCTTGTATCTCTCTCTATTGTGTGCTCTCAAAAATGGTGTAGGGTTAGAATGAAGAAAACGCAGGAAAAATATGCTAAAAAGAAGCCCCAAGGGCTGTGTTGACTTCGGGTGCCGCGGCCCGAGCAAGGTGTGCCGCGGCACACTCATAAATTGGCCGATTGGAGGCGCCCAGGGGGCCGCAACCCGGAAAGATTTGCACCGCGGCCCGGAGTATAGCAGGGTCGGCGGACTTGAAGAGAACTAGCAGGGGGGCGCGGCCCGGAGGACTTATGCCGCGGCCCCGAGTTCAGGAGTTTGAGCCGTTTCTGTTGCAAAGTGGTGTGCCGCGGAACACTGCCTCCTGTGCCATGGCGCGGCCTGTTCCTCCCTATATTGCATAAATAAATCCTACACAATGATCTTCGTCAACAAATTATCGTTCTTGAAAATCATGTTCAGACCTTGTACACAATGATTGATCAAATAAAGTTGGTATAGCTTGGGCAGTTTCAGGAGTTTGAGCAAATGA
The DNA here is from genome assembly GCA_033398695.1 of Orobanche coerulescens. NCBI lineage: Eukaryota > Viridiplantae > Streptophyta > Magnoliopsida > Lamiales > Orobanchaceae > Orobanche > Orobanche coerulescens. The sequence goes on along the minus strand of CM065801.1, from coordinate 100,032,379 downwards.
AGGAACTAATGAAACAAGTGTTAGCTCGACTACCACCGGTTCCGTCTACTCAATCTATCCCAGCACAAAGCATAGAGGATAACGCAACTAAGGGGGAGACAGAAAGACTAGTTGCTGCCGCAAGTAAGGATGAAGAAAAAGTAGTAGAGACATCTTAAACTCAGGGGGAACATAAAGGTCTAGAGGAAGGTGAAATACCTCATGATTAGTACATTCCAATGTCAGTAGACTATGCTCCTAGAAATGAGGATGATGATAACTTTGATGAGGATGTCAATGAAGCTGCTTATCCCATCGATTTCATGGGCTACATTGATGTTTGAGATCTAGCAAAGATGGAAGAACAGCACTTTAATTTATATAAAGGAGTGGTCAAACAAGATAGTGTCAGAAATACGATATATGTACAACTGCGTAAACGAAAGAATGCAGGTGTTAGAGAAAAAGTTGGTCCAATTTAGGATGATGCAAGAAAGCGACTTAGTCAACCAGAATTTGGTTTAATCAAGAATGATGATAAAATGGTTGCTAAGATACTTTATAACACTCATCAATACAACAAAGGGATCAATCAATTCTTTCACGCTCTTATTCAAATAATCTAACATCTCGGTGTTTACATGAGCCTGAATGGATGGCTGATACAATTGTCTTTCAAGGATAGTACAACAAAGATTATCGCCATTAACTTTCTAAGAAGCAGATCTCTCACGGAGCTTTTGGTGTTCAAACAAAATGTGAGCAGAGAAACCTTTGACAACGAACTTCTCATTGATTTGATTGACGGCATAATGGAAGAATGTGGACCAAAAGTTCTTGAGAATCTATATAAAGTGAAGTATTACAAAAACAAGATTCTTCAGAATCTAAATCTTGATGATGATAGAATTACCTTGTATCCATTAAGAAGATTGAATACGTGGAAGGAATTCTCAGAAGCAAAGGACTCAGAACTGCTGAAAAATGGAAAGCTGCAGAAAGGATATTTGCCTTCAGACTCTTGGAAAAGACCTTTCAAAGATAACAAGAATTGATCCATCTAGAGGTTCTCAACCAAAGAAGCCTGTTGCAACCAGAGCTGAAGCAGATGAACTGTGGAATAGACAAAGAGCTCTAACAGCTAGATCTAGAGAAGTTGTTGTATCCAAGACAACTCCAATAGGATCTCAAGTTCTTAAGCAACAAGACCAAGACATTATACTTGATACATAAAGCAAAGTACTTCTTGCGCCATTAAGGATCATTTACACCTCTCCTGACAAAGTTGTAACAACTTTGGAAGTGAGCAAGCTAAAGCTATATCCATCTATTTTAATAGGTGTACTTGATCAGATTCTAACATCTACAAACTATATCAATAAAGTCATTTTGAAAGAAGTGACTGAAGCACTTAATATCAGACAGAGAGAAGAAAAACAACTGGAGACTCATATAGTAAAAGTTCTACCGAAGAGGGTTACTGTAAGGCTACTGGAGTTCACCTTCAGAGATTTGAAGAAATTCAAAAGAGTGTCTATCCTGCAATATATCCTTGACGAACTAAAGAATTCGGTCAATCTTCTGGAGCACGAAGCGTATGATAGTGTGAGGCAAATGATAGCAGAGTTGATAGAATAAATATGATACATTGAATATTTGTTCAGGCTAGAAGAACACTTCTTCTTGTACTTAAAATTTGTAAAAATCTGGAAATGTATATATGATCCAGAATGCATTTAACATTATTTACCGTCTTTGTGCATTTACTTTATTCTTGTAAGTTAGTTGAGTTATCCTCTAAGGATTTGCTTGTCCAACTCTAACCAAACAAATTAAATAGGGGGAGATTGTAAAGCATAATGTAACTCTATATGTAACCGAGAAATAATAACTCAACACAAGAACAAGACAGACATATAATATTAAGTATAACATAGGAATCAAGAAGATATGAAGAACAGGTAATATAAAAATCAAAATATTAGAAAGAACTTTGCAGTTCACTGCAGATAGCTGAAAGAAGTTCATTTCAATGTTCAAGCCTCAGCGAAGAATAAAGCCTAAGTGATTCAGAGCCTCAAAAGATATTTTTGATTCAAGTATTAAGTACCAGAAGATTCCAGTGCATCCATGTTGATTATTTATAAACCAAATCCGAAGAAATAATACTGCAACAAACTTTGACTACAGCTTTTTAAAGAAAATGATGAAGTTCAAGAACTGTGTTAGTCGTTTGTGAACCAGACCAGTGCACTAAACGTCAACACATATATAATGAAGGTTCTTCATTACATGTCAAAAGGCAAATCATGATCATGGTAGATTCATTAAGATTTATTTATCGACTACAATGGTTGTGCTGTCAAAGTTATAAGTTTATAGGATTTATACACGAGTAATGAGGTACTATGAAGTTCAGACAGGATCTCAAAGAGTATATCAGTGGATTATACACGCAAGTACCAGAGCTATAACACAAGAAAAATAAGCCAAGACAATTCTCCTGGTTCAAAGTGTCAACAAACAGAACTTCAGGGTCAAAAGTGCAAAGAAGGAAAAGAAGGGGGATTAAAAAGTTTAATCACTCTTTAATTATATACAGAATCGACATACTTGTTTTAAACAAGTTTGTTGATACACTTTAATTAGAAGTGATCGACACACTTGTTAAAAACAAGTTGATCGATGTTATAATATACCTTGAAAATGACATTTCAGTTACCCCTTTGTTTTTATATAGTGTGAATGACTATTATGCCCCTGATGTAATTATGTAATTACGATTGTGCCATCTGAAGTTTTCCTATAAATAGGACTTCAGTTATTAATGAAAAATATACCTGAGAATCATTCTCTAATTTCTCTCTCCAATTTCTCTCTCTATAATATTCCGATTTCATAACACATTATCAGCACGACTCTAACCGTTTGAGTAATATGACGAAAGTATGCTTTACAGTTGCATCTTATAGATGATCCTCTGTATCAAAAATCGAATCAAGGATTTTAGATCTAAATCCAAGCACTTGTTTTCTTCTCAACACCACAAACAAGTGGACTGCTGCAATATATTGAAAAAAAAAAAAAAAAAAAAGCTGTATCACATGGGGAGAGATTTCTTTTCTCCAGCACATGGAGCGGCTCCCAAATCACTCTCTTGAAATCACACGCTACTCTTGAAAAAAAGAAAACACATAGTAACAAATAAATCTCCCTCACACACAGATATATCCATCAGAAAGAAACATGAAGAAGAAGAAGGACATGGCTATTATTTTTCTGTTTATGCTGTTGTTTAATTTCTTATCTTTTCCTCTCACTATTGTTGCAGTCCCTTCTTCAAGAAGCCTAAAGTCGGTTACAGAGGAGAATATATCATCCACTCAACAAACATGTGTTGATCAGATACAGATCTATACCGCAGCGAGCCCTTCACAGTTTCCACTCTCTGCCTAAATCATGGTGGTGCCACTCAGCCACCTCATGGCGGCCGCTGGGTGGATCTCCTCCACTGCAAGAAGGTTGGAGCCTCCGCTGGATGAATTATTTCTGCTCCTCCATCAAATGTGGGAAGAAGAAAGAAAGGTGAGTAAAATATCTAGTATTATTGAATAGACCCCATAACATTTGTTTATTTGCTATTTCAGTCGTCTTTAATTCTCAACAACGTTGAAGGTTGGAGGTTTTGTTGAATTGTAAAAGAAATATGAAAAGATACCACAAGAATAAGAAAATCAAAAGGGAACAAAAGGTTAAAGGAACAATAAAAAAAAAGATAGTTTGCCTCGTAGTGTGTCGGCAAAGAAAAAAAATTGAAAAGTGGGAGATAATTTAAAATATAATAAAAATTAAAATATAATCTTATGATTTATTGAAATATGAATTTAGTTCTTCTCACATATAAAATATATATATTATTTTTCCCTAATACCAACGTGTTTAGTTTAACGAGAGCTTTAATTTGACACTAATATTGATATGGGTGTTAACTCTTTTCATATATGTTATTATTAAATTTATTAAAATGTGCGAATAAATATCCAACTCCGGAAATCGCAAAGAGTTATACATACCATTACATTTGCTATTAACGGCAGCCGATATTTCGACCTATACCTTGACGATGACTATTTTGAGGAATTGATTGGACGATCCTGCTCTGGTAGAAGCAGTTAATTATTTTGCAGGTTAAATTATGTCTCTTACTTATCTCAAAGTGGTGGTTTAAAACCACATATTTATTGCGTTTATTTTATACAATTATAATACCTCCCATGTGATGAGTTCAATTATCACAAGACGGATGGTTTTACATGTACGCAATTTATATATTATATATCACCATCGTGGTTGGTTATACCACATGAATGGTTCATAAATCCTGTTCTCGAAGAAGAATCAGTTGATAAAAATAAATCCTACTCTGGAGAAGTAGTTGATCGATTATCTAAATCCTGCTCTCGAAGAAGAAGAAGTTGAAAAAAAAATCCTACTCTGGAGAAGTAGTTGATCGATTATCTAAATCCTGCTCTGAAGAAGCAGTTGAAAAAAAATAAATCCTACTCTGAAGAAGTAGTTGATCAATGATTCAAATCCTGCTCTCGAAGAAGCAGTTGATGGAAATAATATCCGATCTCCATAATTATTATACACGAACGGAGAAAATTGAGCAAGTGATACCATAAGCTATCACCGATTAATTAAAGAAAATCCCATGCAAACCGCATTGTGGGTTCATTTGACAAGTGATATGGAAAACTATCACTCGAAAATAATTGCTCAATAAATCCCATGTTGATTATATCACATGGTGGGATCATTGAAATCATATTGATTGACAATATTTATGTGGAAACATATATCACATATTTGTGAAAATATTGTATTTGCATAAAAGCAAAAGATGGTCTTATTATTGCTGAAGAAGCACACAACAGTCGAAGTGAAAATATCGAAACTAGCTGAAAGGCAGTAAACACTCGACAATATGAAACACGAAAAAGAAAATACATATGAAACCCATAAAAAGAAAAGGGGTGTGTCTCGAGAGTATAAAACTCCGTAACTCTGACACCCCATGGCATAAGGGTTTATAATGAAAGATCTAAAGGATCTAAACTTCTTTTTCGTTTGGCGCCAATACTCTGTGGCTGATGAGCCTTGACTTCCAAATTCTTAACTGAAATATATGCCTGAAACTTTATAAGTAGATCAAGAATAAAGTCAAGACATATTATTATATCTCGTGATGGCCGAGATATAAACTTGTGATCTACTCCTTGATCCAGAAGGCAAGCAAATCGAAGAAATTATTAATATTCAACAAACCTATAGGTTTGGTATGGAAGTCCCGCCCATGACGTGATGTTGAATATCTCATTGAGTGTGCCATAGCCACTGGAAGAACAATAAAGGCATCACTATTATTCACCACATACATCAAACTATCATGCATGCATCGTGTTTGAAGCATCAACCCAATTGAACCCCTATACTACCGGGTTCTAATCAGGATAGTGTAAGGCACTTGTTACTCTTATTCTCTCCTTTTGTGCAGCCTATAAAAGATAACCCAAAAATCTATAATTACTCCCACCATACAATATATCGATTTTGTGTTTTCCTAATTCTTTTACGAATTGATATGCCATATCTATATGCTGGATATGACCTATCAATTTGGATCTACCTAAAATACATATAGTTTTAATTGGATGAGATCTATATGAGGATTCTGAGAACTCCATCTTTCTACAATAGACTTTCAAAATACTTTTATAAGAGATACATTTTCTGATTTGTGGATCCCAAATTTAAAGAACAAACTTCTTTCTAAAACGACAAATGACTTCACTATTTTCATTGAAAATAGAGCGGCAGACAAGTCATTACTTTTGACAAAATTGCAAAAGAAAACGAAAGATATAATATTATATTTTTCAATGAAAATGACGTTACCGATCGGCAGCTGAGAAATTTAAATATTTGAAAATAATATTCATCATCTTGCATTATTTCTTCTATTACCTTTTACCAACTTTGATAAAATGGACTTACATAGTGGATCTTTTGAGATTAATTTTTCATGGCTATAACGTTCCCGTTCATCATTAAATTGTATCCACAAAGCCATTAGTTCACGATGAACGTATCCACTCGGATGTGCATCAAGAATCTGTTGGATATCATGATCCATAGATTCCTTACTCAATCCATCCTTGATAAATGCTATTTTATCTTCTCGATTTTTGGATACAAACCCCACAGATTTGCATCGTGTGTCACATGTCCACCGAGCACATTTATAGCACCCACCTAATCTTTTTGCTCTCCGTTTCTTTGCAAAACTACTCTTACCAGCACTGCATGTACTTAAATGAATTTGAAAATTCGCCAGATAATCGAACTTGTGCTTCGATCAACCATCGAATATCTTCTGGGATGCCATTTCTCATTAGCACCCTTAATCTTTCGAGTCGAGCTCGATAAATTCTTTTTATGATATTCACTGGAAGAGATGGATAATATTTACGAAGATTCGAAAGCATTGAATCCATTATGATATTCAGACCCTCGGTATGTGTGAATTTTGTGAATACAATGATAATCTATTTATAGATTGGAATACGCGTATGAGATTTGACTCCGCGTCCTGAAGCGTATGAATTACGGCTCTATATTTGAATAATAAACATAATATGACATGTGGGAGCGGAGACTCCATGTTGAAAATGATGTGCAATAATGGCACCGAAAGATGATGTGATATGCCGGTAAAATATTTATATGATGATATAGACACATCGTCTTCAAATATTTGTTCTCGATTAAAATCACTACTAACCAATATTGGGAATGAATCCCTTATAAATTTGGAATATATTAAGGGGGAGTATGGGCCCATTTCCTCTACATGTGAACTACTAGATATTATGAATCCACTAGATAGTCACATGTTTATATGACTCGTAATCAGAAATTTACGAGATAATTTGCTCACGGTTTGAGCATATATTCCATATCAGATTGAGCTACTAATATATCCCAAATGAACTTGAATAGATCCCAGAAAGGATCAAGATATGCGCATACAAGTGGGATATCAATTGGCATACTATTTGAAGTCCTCCAGCCAATATCGAGAACATAATATATAAACTCCCATAACTGAAGATGAATACTGAGATACTGGCATATGTGTTTGGTGCTCAAGAAATCTCTTAACATGAGGGGGAGTATTGGTAGTTGGAAATATATGAAATGCATCACACTATATCCTCCCAGTTAAAATATGAACTTGAAGTTCAAAGATGCATGACAGATTATTAATCTTTGGTACCAACTACAACTGCTTTGATAAATACATAATAATTCCCCGAATATGAATCAAAGCAAATGATAAAAGGAGGCATATACTTTTGAGAAGTATATAGACATAACCACAATGTGTAATCCCAATGGGTGATTAATAATGAGATATCTCGGCAAGTTATGTTGCCATTAGGAAATAAAAGTGTCGACACAATATAGCGCTATGAATGAAATGAGGATATCAATAATTGGAAAAAGGATATCGATAAATGGTATGATGATATCCATGACTGTGAAATATGGATATTGGAAATGAGGATATTAAAATCCATGATTTGTGGAAATGAGGATATTGAAATCCATCGAAATTGAAATATATGCCCTTATAATAAAATGAAACATATGGGCTTATTGAAAATGACTCCTCAGGAGATTTTAAATATATTATTAGTACGTGCAGTCACTCAAAATAAGATGTTGTGAAAGAAAATTATCTGTTGTACTCTATTCCTTGACTGAGGTTTTATCCCACCGGGTTTTTCCAGTAAGGTTTTTAACGAGGCAGCCTAATCACAACAAATATGAAATTTCCAAAAGAAATTTGGAATATATCGCAAAGAATATGAGTTCGATATTACAAACTGCACTGAAGATGATACTCATTCTAATCCCTAGAGGATCATTGAAATGCTTGGGGCATATTTATATAAAATACGCGTTGCACTCTTTTTCCCTTGACTGAGGTCTTTCCCATTGGGTTTTCCTAGTAAGGTTTTTAACAAGACAACTGGAATGACGTATTAGTATGAATAATGTACTCTTTTTCCTTCATTAGGATTTTTCCCATTGGGTTTTTCCTAATAAGGTTTTAATGAGGCATATTAATGGCATAATGAGGAACACTACAAAGATCAAGATTATTCCTCAAAGCCTGAAAATAGGAGTTGTTGTACTCTTTTTTCTTTGATCAAGTTTTTCCCACTGGGTTTTCTTGACAAGGTTTTAATGAGGCAACACGTGGATACTCCAACAACGAATGGTATACATGACAGATTCACTCAATTTTTATCCCACGATGTTTTAATGAGACGGCACAAGAATATTCATACAAGAACTATCGAGATAAGGAGGAGCAAATTTATGAGATCAGAGACTGCTGAAGTTTTATTCCACAGGGATTTTCTAGCAACATTATAATGCTTCATGATATGATTGCCACAAGCTCCAGTACAAACAGTTTGAAAGTTTTATTTATGTAAATAGTCATTCAAGGGGGAGTGTTATAATATACCTTGAAAATGACATTTCAATTACCCCTTTGTTTTTATATAGTGTGAATGACTATTATGCCCCTGATGTAATTATGTAATTACGATTGTGCCATCTGAAGTTTTCCTATAAATAGGATGAAAAATATACCTGAGAATCATTCTCTAATTTCTCTCTCCAATTTCTCTCTCTATAATATTCCGATTTCATAACAATCGACACTTTTTTAATTAGAGTGAACTGCTGCCTTTTTATTTCTTTCGACAAACTGCCTCTATTCACATCGACACTCTCGGCATTTAATTCGACATACTCAAGTACAGAAGTGCTTGAGAGACATTGTCAATGAACAAATATTATTGATGCAGTGATCCATTTAAATGGCTGAGATTAAGCCACGTCAGACGAATCGACAATCAGTCTACACAAAACCTAAGCAAAGCAGAACATAACACTTTGTATTCGTTTTCATTCAATATACAATATAGATACAGAGAGAGTTTAAGGCGATTACTTGAGAGAGTGTCGTGAGAAACAATATTCAAAGCTTCTGTGTTTGTATTTATTATAAGAGACGAAAATAATTGTAGCTAACATGTGTTAGTGTGTAGCACCCCTCGAGGTTTATCTTATATATATAAAGCTTAAGAAGCCTTGTAAATGTAGATCTGGCAATTCGTTCGTGTCGTGTATTTTCGTGTCGTGTACTTTAGTGTTTCGTGTACCACAAGTCCAAACTCAAACACGACACTAAATGAATTCGTGTCATGTCGTGTCGTGTACCGCGCAAATTCGTGTCGTTTCGTGTCGTGTTTTCGTGTCAGGCACATAATATAAGGTAAATATTAAAATATTATAAAAATAATAATTGTAATATTATATATTATTTTTATAGGTTTTAGTAGACGAAATAAACGAATGACAACGAAAACACGAATATTTACACGAAATTTATGAAAATTCACATTATATTTTCAAATTTTAAAATTTAGTATAAACAGAATTCATAAAATATATATTTTTATTAAATTAAATATAAAATATTATATATATTTATTTATTTATTTATTTCGTGAACCTCGTGTCGTGTCGTGTACCCAAATGGTAAACACAAAACCGACACTAAATCTCGGTCGTGTACTTTCGTGTTCGTGTATTTTCGTGTCGTGTACTCAAAATGCAAACCCAAACACTAAATTTTCGTGTCGTTTTCGTGTCGTGTTTTCGTATCGTATGGTAAATTGCCGGGTCTATATAAATGTAAGTGGTCATGATTAATGCTTGATGAATTTATTATATCATATTTGTTATTCCACATTGATTTCGAGGCATGTCAAGCAACTTTCGTTAAGTGTACAATGAATATTCACATAATGGCCATTTATATGTTAAGTATATGAAGCATATACTAAAAGCTTAAGTAGCCTTATAAATGTAAAGTGGTTATAATAAATGGCTCACGATTTGAAAGTGAAATGTGGAGATGAAGTGTTTGGTGCCATGAATGCAAAAATTAAACACACCAATTAGTGTTAGTCTTTTTACCTTCCCGTCCATGAGTTACAAATATTTTATCAACTATATAATGTGTCAAAAATCACACACAACTTCCTCCACACCGCGTGCACATTGGGCTACAACTTATTATGGTGGTAAAGTAAGCATCATATCGTCTAACTTATTTAGCATATTGATTTATATTGTTTTATGTAAATTTCACGTGTGTTTTGTGTGTGTAACAATGTAGGACATAAATATGGTGCTTAGGAGGTTTGGTAGTAACATCATCTTCTCTAATGGTTTAAGAGATCCTACACATAGTTGTCTTATCAATTATGTGGTACATGCACGAACATTTTTACTTTGATCGAAAATGCAATATATTGATTAACTGTATTTAAGTTACTAACGATCAACTATATCTAATTGTTTTTTGTAGCGCGTCAAGAAGCATTAAAGAAAGATATCGAGAAGTCACAAAAATTGTATCAAGAACAAAACATGAAAAAGGTCAATGAACAACAACGACAAAGACAACAACAACAACAAGAACAACAACAAAAAAGAACGACGCCATGGCCATCGGTGGGATGAATACTTAGCATTCATATTAATATATGTTACAATTAAACATGCAATATTTTGCTTCATGTAATACCGATAAATGGGCTAATACTATTGATTCGTTAGCAAGTAAGTTCATTGAAAATAATGTGACGAGTTCAATTTTTAGTCAATAATTATTACTACACTTTGTTGGTGCATTTTAATATTTTTGCTCTTAATGTAGTTTTTTGTCTTGCGGTGTGTTAATGTCACTTTCTTAATTAAACGTCTTGAAATATTGCGTGACTTTGATACTTGATATGATTGTGTAAGTTATGTCGATGTTACATATTGAAAATGGTAGTATATAATAAAAATATCTTCACACTATCATCTTTATCCATAAATGGTGCAAAGCAATAGACTATAGATAAAACAAATACGTATTAATGATTCGGGTAATCATATCCACAATTAGTATCGGCAATTAAGCGATTATGTTATTTTTAGAATTTATCATTTATATAATTTTACTGTAGTTTAAATCTTACATAATAAATAATATCATTTTGACGATTTATGTAGTTTAAACAATATAGATATACCATTTATATAATCTATTATAAATTAAATTTAAATCTTACTCAATAAGTAATATCATTATGGAGATTAATTGATTATCTTAATATAATTTTAGTTTCATTTGTAGAATGACAAACAAATTTGGCAAAATGAAATTGTTATATTAGTTATTAAGAGTAGAAAAATTATATGTTGAGATTGATGTCTTCAAATATATTTATATATGCAACCTGGTACAAATTAAATATACTACCAATATTAGACCGATTTTCACAACAATAAAAAATATTGAAACTTAAATAGTTTTTGTGCATAAAATAAAGTTCGATTAATTAAGCGTAGTAATGTGGAACTACCGTATTTGATATGATAGACCAAAAGGAAAATTAATTGTTACAAATATAGCGAATATCCACTTTGTTACGATTTTATATAAGGGTTACATTTATTTTGAAGAACCGTATACGTTTAATCTCCCTTTGACATTTAGTATGTAACTTATACATATTAAAAAGTTACATGTGAAGAGACTCTTTTAAATGTAGCATCTTGAAAAAAGTCTCTTCACATATACTCTTTTAATGTCAATAAACTATTTTAAATGTGTGTCATGCTTAGAAAAGGTGTGATACCATCACAACTTAGATATATAATGACGAAAATAAGTGCCAAAGATTACGCTATGAACACTTATATACAACCCATGTAATGACGAAAATTAGTGTTGAACAATACACTATGAACATTTAGATTAAGCCCGTGTGCATCGCACGGGTCTGAATGACTCGGTCTAAATATAAAAGTCACCAAACAACTAATTAAACTCATTCATCTTAAACTCATGCGATGCTTACAAAGTTGTGATACCATCACAACTTACAAACCTAATGACGAAAATAAATACCACACATTACACTATGACCAATTAGATAGAGCCCGTGTGCAACGCACGGGTCTGAATGACTAGTATATTGTAATCGTACTTGCTAACGAATCAATAGTATTAGCCCGTTTATCGGTATTACATGAAGCAAAATATTGCATGTTTAATTTGTAACATATATTAATATGAATGCTAAGTATTCATCCCACCGATGGCCATGGCGTCGTTCTTGTTTTTGTTGTTGTTCTTGTTGTTGTTGTTGTTGTCTTTGTCGTTGTTGTTCATTGGCCTTTTTCATGTTTTGTTCTTGATACAATTTTTGTGACTTCTCGATATCTTTCTTTAATGCTTCTTGACGCGCTACAAAAAACAATTAGATATAGTTGATCGTTAGTAACTTAAATACAGTTAATCAATATATTGCATTTTCGATCAAAGTAAAAATGTTCGTGCATGTACCACATAATTGATAAGACAACGATGTGTAGGATCTCTTAAACCATTAGAGAAGATGACGTTACTACCAAACCTCATAAGCACCATCTTTATGTCCTACATTGTTACACATACAAAACACACGTGAAATTTACATAAAACAATATAAATCAATATGCTAATTAAGCTAGACGATATGATGCTTACTTTACCACCATAATAAGTTGTAGCCCAATGTGCACGCTGTGTGGAGGAAGTTGTGTTTTGTTGTGTGTGATTTTTGACACATTATATAGTTGATAAAATATTTGTAACTCATGGACGGGAAGGTAAAAAGACTAACACTAATTGGTGTGTTTAATTTATGCATTCATAGCACCAAACACTTCATCTCCACATTTCACTTTCAATTCGTGAGCCATTTATTATAACCACTTTACATTTATAACTGACAAATGCTTCATATACTTAACATATAAATGGCCATTATGTGAATATTCATTGTACACTTAACGAAAGTTGCTTGACATGCCTGGAAATCAATGTGGAATAACAAATATGATACAATCAATTCATCAAGCATTAATAATGACCACTTACATTTATAAGACTTCTTAAGCTTTATATATATATACGTGTGGTTTTGTACCTAATCAGTCTCACGAAGTGATCTTCTCGTGTGCACAGTCCAATGTGAGGCCAACAACCAACACACGACTTAATATATGCCCGACATGAAAATCCTACACATATCAACCGGCACGCCAGTATGACCCGGAATGCCACGAGATAACAAAAGTGATATCGAAATCAATAATGACTCACCGAGATGAAATGACAGTGAAATGAATGATAGCTCAATGAAATGATTGGAACCGCTGCTCTTGTGACTGAAGTGATTAATTGACAATTACAAGTCTCAATACGGTTAATACATTATGAATGAACTATAATTATGAATGAACAACAATGAAAGGAATTAATATCCTTTTAACCGAGTAAGAATTAACTTATACAACGCCGATGAAGAATGTCCTTCCATGAACAACGTCCTAAATGAGATGTCGGTCGCTCGAACAACCTTGAATAACACAATTACCAATAATCCGGTTCAACACACGAATCAAACACGAGTATAACTAACTCAAAACGTCGATACGACTAAACCAAGTTCATTGGGGCATTATATCGAACACGTTGTGGCCAATCTTCGATTGTTTACAACCAAACCTCATTAATACCAATATCAAATCCCCAAGAAGTGTTTCAAACCAACAAAACATCTTCAATACGATCAATAATCCAATATGAATATCCAAAATCGTGATTTCAACAACAATTTATCGAAAATCCCCAAATCCAACTCAATATTCAAAGTGTTCTTGAATAACCTTTCAATAATCCGATGAATATTCATACATACTCATATGTATATCTCTTCATATAACATGATTATAACGTCCAAAACATCATATCTCAACACAAATCGAAATCTAAGAGGCTTGAGAATATGACCTTTGAAGATCCAAACACTTTGATTCGATGAACACGCGTTAGATCGACGATCCGAGCTTCACAACTGAATGAAAATGATGAAAAATCGAGTATTCAAGTGATTGATGATGAAAATTTCTCCCACAAACCCTCTCTCTCGGAAGTAGGATGAAGAAATGAGTTTTTCTTCTCAAAAAACGAAATTATAGTGCGATGACCGTGTGCGTCGGCCGAGTGTGCCGCGGCACAGGCTGCCAAATCTGCCCCGGTGTTTCGCGGTGTGCCGCGGCCCGACCGAGTGTGCCGTGGCAGTGACTCGGCAGTGTGCCGCGGCCCTGCCGGCAGGATCCGCGGCCCCCGGTACAGGCGGGTCGGCCAAAACTGCAACATGTGTGTGTCTTAGCTATTTCGACCATAACTCCCTCGTCCGGACTCCGATTGACTCACCGTTTGAACCATTGGAAAGCTAACTTGATGCTATATAATATTAAAAAGATTCAGAATTTTTGGAGTTTCCAAAAATTAATGGTGATTTTACAAAGTTGAACTCATACGTGGAAAAGTCGCTTAAGAACACGGAACTCAACAGAACGACACCGAGACGAACTCGGATGACAAAAAGTCTAGAATTAATCATTCTCGGAATGACGAAACGGTAACAATAGAGTCGCTAAGATGGACTTCCGCCAAAAAAATAAAATTACCGGAAATCCAAATTGCGGATATTACATACTACCCTCCTTAAAAGAAGTTTCGTCCCGAAACTTATCCCACTAGAAAAACTCAACGAGATACACAAGAACCGCAAATGTACCCAACAATAGCATGATTCGAACAAGAAGGAAATTTGAAATGGCATGAACTCCAATATCAACATCGATTACTGAAGTAATTATAACGATCAAGATAATATTCTCATCTCGATTCTCAAACAAGGTTGAAACAATGAACGATATCAATACACGACTCAACATTAGTCCGAACGGTGAACACGAATGAATTAACATGAATGATGAATGATTATTAATGAGTGAAAATCCACTGAGTGACAATTACTGAATGAAAAATGAATGAATTTACAAGCGGGTATTACACCCGTAACTTTTAGATGTTACGCCCGTAAGGAGTTTCAGACTTCATTTTTAGCCAAGAATTTCTGACTTTTGCGTTTTCACCCCAAATCTTCTTCGGATGATAACTTTTGATATATAACTCTGATTTTGAATCCGGAAAGACTGCAGAACTCGTCTCGGAAAGCCCTACAGCATGAATACATAAAAATTCAACAAAGAGAATATTTTATAAACATGTTATTTCCTGAGTAAATCAGTAATTCAATCCGATTAAGACTAAATTTACATCTTCACCCGATAAAAAATAAAATTATTAAAAGCTAATTAATTCTAAGTAAAAACGAGTAAACTAGCTTAATTATGAGTGAAATATATCGATACAAACCATGGATAAGTTTATAAAATTGACACTTATCACAATTATTAGGAGAGTATATACCCCTAAAATTTTTACTTATTTTGAGCGAGATTCACTTCTGTATGGTATAAACACATTATGCATATATCAAGGAGTGGTATTGTCTTTGCTTTTTGCTTTAGACAGTCCATTTTGTATAAAAACAACCAAAAATTAACAATTAATTTTTTACTAAAATTTTATTTGTGAATAATTAAACAATTAATGTAAACAGTTAATAAATTACTTGATCAAACCAATTAAATGAAACAATCAACTGGTCAAACCAACTAAATGGAACAATCAATTGGTCTGAATCGCTTTTCCCAATATACTTGAAAAAGTAAAAAAAAAATTACACATTATTCTTCTTTTACCCTCTATTAAAATAAAATAAGATTTCATATACTTGCTCCTTCCCATTCATCTTGAGCATTTGCTTTTCGACACGAGATTTAAGAAAATATAAAAAGTAGTGTATAAAGTGATGGTATGAATATATATTATTTAAATTTGTGAGAGATAAATGTGTCTTATAAAGAAAATGATCAAATATTTTGGAACGATTAAAATAAAATATGAACTAAGATCGGTGGGACGGAGGAAGTACTTGAATTTAGAAAGTCACTTACTACTATTACTAATCATAATTTTTGATTTTGATGGGGTATAATAAAAAAAATAAAAATAAAATAAAAGAAGAATAAGCTCAACAATTAATCATAAGAGAAGAAGATGGGAGAAGAAGAGGCATCGCCGCCGCCATCGCCGCCGCCGTCTCAGACGACTAAGGCGTGGCGTACTTACATATCGGAAGAGCTTCCCCGCAGTGTCCAAGAGTCGGCAGACACCGCCATTCGCTCCGCCCGCTCGCTCCAGGAATCCTCCTCCACCAATCTCCGTTCTCTGCAGGTCAGAAAACAATTCATCCTCCCGTTCCTCATCCTCCTCTTCATTTATTGATTCCTCTTGAACACAACAACCGTATGTATTGGACATGCGCTGCTTCATTTCAGGATTTTCTTCTTCAAATTGGAACTCGGTACAGATATTACGAAGGGGCTTTCTTCAATAAAGTTAAAGGTGCACTGTGCCTCACCCCTCACTCCCACACATATGATGCCCTATATATTACTTGCTATATTGTAAAACGATATATTCCGCAAGAAATTGAATTATTTGTGTGTATCATATTCAATCCCCTTCTACGGTACATTGGGACTAATAATGTATAATTAAAAGTTTGATGTAAAATCGGATATTTTTATCACTTCACAATATATATTATATATATTGTAATATATATTACTACAATATAAGCATAAAGGAGGATCAAAGAAGATGAAGAAATTGATCTTTTATTAGAATGAATTATATCACCAAAGCTCTACCAAAAAGGTCTATTTATAAATTTCGAGCTATACGCTATACAACAAATTAATATTATTTATTATACAACACAATTGTCTTTATATTAGATATTTCAATCCAATAATTGATTGTTGATCCCACATATCATTATTGATGATATTATAACACTCCCCTTTTAAAATATCTTATATCATGATATCTCATTTAGGAGCATCACAAGCTGCCTCGTTAAAAATTTTATTAAGAAAAACCCAGTGGGATAAAAACTTAATAAGGGAAAAAGAGTACAATTCTATCCTCCCCCTCAACCCAGCATGGATAGTTCTTCTTTAAAGATCTCGAAGATGATGCATTCCAATATTCTGAATGTGTTTCTTGAAAACATTCGTAGGGAGTGATTTTGTGAAGAGATCTGCCGCATTATCACAAGATCGAATATATTGGATGCCGATCTCTTTATTTCTTTCAAGTTCCTGAGTGAATGCGAAGAACTTTGGGGGGATATGTTTAGTTTTATCGCTTTTGATGTAGCCTTCCTTCATTTGAGTAACACATGCAGAGTTGTCCCCGTATACTATTGTTGGGCCGTTATCTACTGGCAAGCCTGATGTTTCTTGAATATGTTGTGTTACTGATCTTAACCATCTACATTCTTTACTTGCTTCATGAAGAGCTATTATCTCAGCATAGTTTGAGAAAGTAGTCACGATTGTCTGTTTTTTAGATCTCCAGGATATTGCAGTTCCTCCATATGTGAATACATATCCAGTTTGTGACTTAGAGTTATGTGGATCAGATAGATGACCTGCATCCACATAGCCAAGCAAAACTGGTTTTGCATTGTTAGAATAAAACAAACCAAGATCAATCGTACCTCGTAGATATCTGAATATATGTTTTATTCCGTTCCAATGCCTCTTTGTAGGACATGAACTGAATCTGGCTAGTAAATTTACTGCAAAATCTATATCCGGCCGTGTACAATTTGCAAGATACATTAGGGCTCCAATTGCGCTAAGGTATGGTATTTCAGGACTAACTTCCTCTTCATTTTCTTCCTTTGGTCTGAATGGATCCTTTTCAATATTAAGTGTTCTGCCGACCATTGGGGTACTCAAAGGTGTTGATTTGTCCATGTGGAATCTTTTCAATACCCTTTCTGTATAATTTGATTGGTGTACTAATATTCCATTTTTAGTATGTTCCATTTGTAGACCAAGGCAGAATTTTGTTTTTCCCAAATCTTTCATTTCAAATTCTTTCTTTAAGTAATTCATTGCTTCCAAAATTTCTGCATTAGTTCCAATGATATTCAAATCATCAACATAGACAACAATGATTACAAATCCAGATGTTGTTTTTCTTATAAAAACACAAGGGCAAATAGGTTTATTCACATAGCCTTCTTTAATCAAATATTCACTTAATCTGTTATACCACATGAGTCCAGATTGTTTCAACCCATATAAAGATCTCTGCAATTTAATTGTATAAATTTCTCTGGGTTTCGATGCTTCAGGCAACTTAAATCCTTCGGGAATTTTCATATATATATATATATCAACATCAAGTGATCCATATAAATATGCTGTAACAACATCCATGAGATGCATATTAAGATTATAAGATACCGATAAACTAATTAAATAACGAAAAGTAATGGCATCCATAACAGGGGAATATGTTACCTCATAATCAATCCCAGGTCTTTGTGAAAAACCTTGTGCAACAAGACGAGCCTTGTATGTTACAATCTGGTTTTTCTCATTTCGTTTCCTTACAAAGACACATTTATACCCAACAGGTTTCACATTACTGGGTGTGACAACAATCGGTCCAAACACTTTTCTCTTTCTAAGAGAATTTAGTTCGGCATCTATTGCATCTTTCCATTTTGTCCAATCAGGTCTATTTTGACATTCGAAAATAGATATGGGTTCAGGATTGTCATCTCCAATTATTATATCACACGCAATGGAGTATGCAAATATCTCATCAATGTGATTATTTCTCTTGTTCCTTAAATTCCCCGTATTAATATAATTAATAGATATCTCGAGATCATTTGTATTTTCAGTTTCATTTTCAATGACTTCCTTATTTGCCTCAGCTTGTGTTTCAACATGATCATATTTTTCATCATTTTGTGCTTCTTTAGCACATTCATTTATAATAGCTATTTTTCTTTTTCGGGGATTTTTGTCTTTGGAACCAACTGGCCTTCCACGCTTTAAGCGTGCTTTAGATGTACTTCTATTTTCAGTTTCTTTTGGAACTTCAATCCGAGCAGGAGTATTAATAGCTGGCACATGTGACTTTGTCACTCTTTTCATATCAGTAAATGCATCTGGCAATTCATTTGCCAAACCTTGTAAATGTACAATTTTTCTTACATTTTCTTCCCATGATTTTGTATATGGATCCAAATGTAATAATAATGGTACATACCATGTTATGTCCTTTTCCAGCTGTTTAGTACCTCCCGCTAAGGTTGGGAATCCTATCTCATCAAAATGATAATCAGCAAATCTTGCTTGAAAAACATCACCTGTTAGAGGTTCAAGATATCTAATAATAGAGGGTGAGTCAAACCCAACATATATTCCCAACCTTCTTTGAGGTCCCATTTTTGTTCTTTGTGGGGTAGCTATTGGTACATATACTGCACAACCAAAAACTTTTAGATGGGAAACATCTGGCTCCTGACCAAGTGCAAGTTGATATGGAGTATATTTATGATTAGCACTTGGTCTTAACCTTATTAGTGAAGCATCATGTAAAATTACATGACCCCAAACAGTAACTGGTAGGTTTGTTCTCATTATTAGTGGTCTAGCAATATATTGAAGGCGTTTAATTAATGATTCAGCTAAACCATTTTGTGTATGCACATGCGGAACAGGATATTCGACTGTAATTCCAATTGACATACAATAATCATTAAATACTTGTGATGTGAATTCAGCAGCATTGTCAAGTCTCACATTCCGTATAGTATAATCAGGAAATTGTGCCTTTAGTTTGATTATTTGTGTAAGGAATCTTGCAAATGCCATATCACGACTTGACAATAAACAAACATGTGACCATCTACTAGATGCATCAATTAAAATCATAAAATATCTGAAAGGTCCTGATGGTGGATCAATAGGTCCACATATGTCACCTTGAATTCTTTCGAGAAATGTAGGTGATTTCTTTTCAAGTCTGCCCGGTAAATGCCTTGTTATAAACTTTCCAAGAAACAAGCTTCACATAGTTTATTATTTATGAGTTTTATACCTTTCATTGGGTGACCATGTGTACTATTAATTATTTTTCTCATCATCGTGAAGCCAGGATGACCTAGGCGTTCATGCCATAATGTCAATATTTTGGGATCCTCTTTTATTATCAAGTTACATTCAGTTTCATGAATATGTGTATAATGTAATCCACGAGATAATTGCGGTAGTTTTTCCAGTATTTGTTTCTTTCCCAAAATATTAGCAGTAATTTACATATATTTCATATTACCTTCAGTTACTGTTTCAGTATCATATCCTTGACGGTATATATCATTAAAGCTCAACAAGTTTCTCTTAGATTTTCTGGATTACTAAACACCGCCCAAAATTACTAGTCACCGCCCTAGAAAATTACCTTTTTGCCCTTACTTCAGTTTAATTAGATTTTGGATCATAGTTTAGTAATAGTTTTCTCTCTAAACAACTCATCCGACGCAGCCGAACCGCCACAACACTACCTCCGTCCGCCGCCATCTTACCGCCGCGTAGCCGCCGTCTTCCGCCGTCTGCCGCCGCACCGCCGCCATGTCCGGAAAAGGAAAAGCGCCGGTAATCTTATTTTTTCATCCGTCTACTGTTTCATTGGCCGCGCCGCTGTGCCGGAGTGCACGGCAGAGGCGCGGCGATTATTTTGTTACAGGCGTCCGACGATGACGCCTGGCCATGGCACAGGCGTCCGTCGATTCCGCCTGTCCATGGCTCAGCGCCCACGGGCGACGCCACTTATGGTACAAACGCCCACGTGGACGTCAGACCATGGCACAGCGCCCGTCGACGGACGCCTAGCCGCTGGATAAGCGTCCGCCTCGGACGCTTCGACCACGAAATGGCGTCGGACGGGCAGCATGTAGTGGTTCTAGCGTCTGTTCGGACGCCTACCATATTTTTGAAAAAAAAATTTCAATTAATAATTAATAATGTGTATTCTTTTTATGATTATTACTTATTAGTTGTATTGTTTGCTAAATGCGGATGAGAGGAGGAGCGGGCAAATCTATGCCGCTAGTCACGAGTTGATGGGTTCTGGAGCGCGTCACACCGCAGCTCGTGGTGTTGATGCTTCCGTCAGAGACGGGAGGCGAGCGTAGGGATTCGAGGATGTACCTTATACCGATTTTGGTACCGAGGATTCGAGCGAGTATTATTCGCACGATGAGGCCGACGATCGGGAGGGCGGTGATGATTCTTCTTCATTTTCGTGCCGGGTTCGGAAGGAGAGGGGGAGGTTTGTTACTCGGGTCTACCAAGAGTAAACGGCGTAGGGGAGGATGAGACATCTTGGATGGTTTCGAGGAGATGCTGGTGGCCCTATCGACGGCAGCTGTTATCCCGAGTTTTGGTGGGCATGTCGCCGCGCGTATCCGGACCGGAGATATGAGAGGTTTGTCAAGTGTCACACCAGATGCCGCTTGTCGAGCTTGAGTCGATGGCGCCGTTATGTCACCCTCTTTAGTGAGTCGGATCAGTGGGACTGAGTTATCCCACCTGACGGACGCCATGTTCAGACATATTGACTCCCCGTTGATTTCTGCGTTCGTTGAGCGGTGGCAGCCCGATACGAACTCTTTTCACATGCCGTTCGGAGAGATGACCATCATGTTACATGATGTGTGGCAGATCCTTCGCATTCCTGTCGAGGGGCGATTGGTTGATTGTTTTCGCGTAGTATGGTTTTCAAATCCGATCAATTTTAAAATTTGTAAAACCTCGGAGTATTTCCAAGGTGTCGAACTCAAGGGAATTGATGTGTCGAAAATAAAGGAATTAACTCTACTCAAAATTTGACTGCTATTTAGGAATCCGAAAAATTGTTTTGATTCTAATTATCTAACTTTAAAAATCGAAGAACGAAAATTAAATAAAAGATGAAATATCTAAATTAAGCAAATAAAGCAAATTAGCAAGATAAAATCACAAGTCGAAAGGTAATTGATCCTAGGGTAGTATCATCTAATTGAGTTCACACAATTCATTCATTTAATTCCTTTTCCCCAAATTTTAATTCAATCCTAGAAATAATCACTTAGCCGATCTAGAATTCCGATCAAGGCAACCTAGAAAGATAGTTAATTTAAACCCTTTTTCCCGCCAGGGCTCAAAGAATTGAAATCACTTAAAAAGCACCAACTTATTTATCTATGATTTATCTTTCTCCGCTAGGTCTCAAGATAAAATCATATTGTGCATCAAGTATTTCCACTAATCAATTACTCCTTCCGGACAAAATCAATTAGCTAACATGCATCGATTAAGGGCCCTTTAATCTAACATGAGATTTAACACAACTTGAACACAAGCCTAGGATGAAAGGTCAAAAGGTAATCAAAAGAACATCATGTGAACATCAATTAAAATTATTAACCCTAGAATCAATCAATGAAATTAGCCAGACATAATTGAAATTAAACAAGAAATTGATGAAGAATGCATATTATTAATATAAAAAGAGAGATTACAACCCTTACGGATGAACTCCGAGTCTTCAATAATAATTCTCCTCCAAAAAGTTCTTGAATCAAAAGAATAAATCTTGCTAAAAAGATGTAAAAAAATGTAAAAGATGAAAAAGAATGATAAGGGCTGGTGAAAGATAGATAAAAGATCCAAAACTAGGTCTAGGAGGGGGTTTATATAGCCTAAGGGGGTTACAATCCCGATTAACCCTAATCTAGGAAACTAAATCCATCCAAAAGAGTCAAATTCCGTCAAAACACGAGAGTCCGCAGGGCAGCCTATCGGACTGGCCTATCGGCCGATAGGCTGGCCGATAGATGGTTCGTCGATCGCTTCACTCGGAAGGGCAGAATCTCCTTTCGGGCGCCCTATCGGCCGATATGCTGGGCCGATAGGTTCGACTGTCTCTCGCAAAATTCCGTCTCTTCGTCCGTTTGACTCGACTCTCGGTCCTTTGTCTCGTTTTGGGTCCTTTTGGCTCTAAAAACCTGCAAACACACTAAAACCAACCCAAACGCGTAATACGGCTCGACTAATCATAAATAAGCCAAATACGAGCACATTAATCACGAAACGAGATAAAAACCTGGTATAAAATCCTAGAAATAAAGTGGTAAAATTACCACTTATCAAACCCCCCCAAACTTAAGCCTTGTTCGTCCCGAACAACAAAAAGAAAAGAAAAAGAAAGTCGTGAATTATCGTGCAACTCATAGTGTTCAACCTAATCAATACTACCCTGTAATTCTCTCTAAATAATCCGAGTGTCGTAAAAGCGCACTTTTCGAATAATGATTCCACAAAGTAGTCAAGTTCAGTCCTAATCATTCGTTCATGAAGAAAATCCAGCTCAAAGATTAACAAAACGTGAGTCAAATCGACCGTCAATATGAAAGGCTAAAATAAACAAGCTAGTTCGTCCCGTTACACAGTCTAGTGGCACAATTTTCACGAGTTTCATAACAATTAACCCTCGGACAATATTCCCTTATATATATGTTCAATAAGTTGATTCGAGTTGACCACTAGGTTAGGATCTCGGGATGTTTCATCGGGGTAATCCTAGGGTGGAACTTCCATTCTCATGTATTAGGAAACCGTTTGACATAAAAGACACTCATGGGGCACATGGATGCTTCTAGTTACTAAGTTCCCGTCTACAGCGGAGAAACAACTCGAATATATAATTTCCGCATGTCCGAATCAAGGTCGCCGTTTTACGCGAGAGTAAACAGCGGGTCACGCGAATACCCCCGGTTACTAGGTTCCCTATCCTTGGCACATGTGAAATATCTAAATCACTAGTCTAATCAGAGTCGTCGTTTTACGCGAGGGTAAACAACGGGTCACGCGAATGCCCCCGGTTACTAAACTTCCCTTCATAGAACAACATTACCTCAATTTTTGGGAAAAACTGACCGACTCTAAACTCAATCTAAGTGCCAACACGACTGACGAAACAGTACGACTCACTATCCGGAAGATGTAACCAAACGTATTGACGGTGATTTTAAAACAAGTATGTATCGTCTCTTATCTGCCAAGACCTCTACAATCACGAAAAATTTTGGACCTAAATGAATACTATGCAAAACAGAAATAACTGACTACAACTCGACTAAAACTCGACCGTTTCTTCAGAGAGAAAAACAGTGTCGTAACATCGGTTTCACACAAATAGAAGCACGAAGAATTCACTAAAAAAAAAAGAAAAACTAAGACAAGCAAGGCTATCTAAAACAAACAACGAAAAGCAAATAAAAGCAAACATGAAATCTAAAAAAAAAACTACTACGACCTAAAAAATAGAAACTAGCAAACACACCAAACGAAAATGAACATAAAAATCTAAAAAAAAAAAAAAAAAAACTAGGCAACAAAAAGCTAAATCCACGCAAACCCCAATATGATAAGCACAAATAAAAACAACGGGCACCAACACAAGCAAATAATGATACAAGGCAAACAAGGTACTCACACGTAAAGAAATTAACAAAGCCGCACTTCTCCCCCCCCCGCAAACTTATTTCGCATACCAAAGGAGGAATAAGTTTGAAAAGAGAAAGGAGTGGCTTTGTTAACGGAGTACCTGATTACTGTGGTGGAAATTCATCAAGTCTAACAAAAGCCTCCAAAAAGCGGATCCCTAATAAGAAATTCATCAAAACTCCAAACAGAATCCGTCCAAGTGCTCATATCGGGCGGGCTATCGGTCGATAGGGTCTGCCTATCGACCACTGCTTTCAACATGTAATTTTTTTAATTTTCCTCGGCCTATCGGCCGGGCCTATCGCCCGATAGGATCGCCCGATAGGATCTTCTGTCTTGCAAAAATTTTCCAGCTTTTACTCTTTGCATAATTGGTCCCGTTTTTGCTTGGATATGGCGATTAAAGACCTGCAAGTATCCGAAACTCGGCGTGCATGGATTAGAACTTAACAAAAACTAGCAAAGCTACTACGAAACTAGAAACTACAAAAATCACGCAAACGAAAAATCGAAAACAAACGAATAAAACGAACTAATATACATACGTTGAGTTACCTCCCAACAAGTGCTACGTTTAACGTCTTTAGCTAGACGATACCTCATTCATCCCGGGTCTTCAGCGACAACTCCCCCTTGAACGGGTTTGTTGATATTAAGATAGCATACGTCCTTTTCATTAGACCGACTCTCGTTCGCCTCCAACATTCGAACATACTCTGGCAAATCCTCGGAAATTTCATCAACAACGGAATGTGAGTAAATGGAGTGTGAAATGCAATGCTCCAACAAGTCGGTCGGGGGCGGCATAATAGACTCAATTTCAAAACATTCCTCGGGTGCATCGTCGGGCTTCTTCATCGCGTCATAGATGGAAATTTTCAGATTTTGATCATTAACCCGGAAAGTAAGATCACCCTCCTGGACGTCGATAAGTGCTCTCCCCGTCGCTAGAAACGGTCTCCCAAAGATCAATGGTTGATTCTCGTCCTCGGGTATATCAAGAACTATGAAATCGGCCGGGAAGACCAAGTGTTGGACTCTAACGAGCACATCTTCCACAATTCCCCTCGGATAAGTGATCGACCGGTCCGCCATGAGTAGAGAAATGGTAGTCGGCTTCATCTCCCCAATCTTCAACCTCTTAAAGATGGATAGAGGCATAAGATTGATGCTTGCCCCGAGATCACACAACCCATTACGGAACGTTTGGTCGCCAATCATGCATGTCAAAGTAAAACGTCCCGGATCCTTCTGCTTGAGTGGGAGTTTGTTTTGAATGATAGCGCTACACTCCTCTGTCATATTTATTGTTTCAAACTTCCTCAACTTCCTCTTGCTTGCCACAGCGTCTTTCAAGAATTTCACGTAACCCGGCATGTCTCTCAAAGCGTCTAGGAGTGGAATGTTGATATTCACCTTTTGAAACATGTCGATAAATTGTTGAAGCTTTTCATCATATCTCGACTTGGCCAATCGCTGTGGAAATGGATCTTTTTCCTCAAAATTCTTCGCATTCGAACTTCCAGGTGCCTTTCGGCCGATAGGGGGGTCGATAGGCTTAACTGCCGGCATTCTGTATGGGTACCGGTTGGGCCTATCGGCCGATAGGCTGGCCGATAGGTTCTGCTGCATTTCATCTTCTTTCTCGTTCTCTGCTCCCGTTTCTAGTACATCCTCGTTTCCAGATTCCTTAACTCCAGCCCCATGATTACTGTACCTTGTCCCACTCCGAAGCTCGATTGCGTTGCATTGTTGCGTCTTCGGGTTGGTCTCTTGCCGCCGGAAAATGGCCCGGCTTATGAAATCCGGCTTGGGCGTTCGCCACTTGACTCATTTGGGTCTCCACCATCGACATCTGCTTTGTCAAGGCTATCACTGAGTTTCCAATTGATGTCACACTATGCTCGAGAGCCCCGAACCTCTTGTCTACTTTATAAATAAAATCTTTTTGGCTCGCCTCCAATCGTTCCAACATCTCTTCCATAGGTGTCTTAGCAATCGGTTCTTGAATAACCCCGTTTTCACGTTAAATCCCGGTGGTGGCTGAAGAGCATTGTTCGGGTTGGCGTAGGAGAAATTAGGGTGGTTTCGATTGTTCGGGTAATAGTTCCCCATATTTCCCCCTTGCCGGAAGTTTCCTCCTTGCATGTAATTCACATCCTCCTTAACTGCAATAGGCTCGTTTAGCTCTTCAAAAACTGAATTGACACCCAAAGTATTCTTTCTTAGCATCTCAAGCTCTTTTTGTTGTTTTTCAAATTTCGCCTTCAAATCACCGTAGGCGTCCTCATCACCGGATGGAACCTTTCTTCTCGTCATCTTCCTATCGGTCACCTCCTCATAATCATTGTTGACTGCTAGTTCGATGAGATTCTTGGCCTCTTCATAATCGTTAGCAAGAAATCCCCCTTTCGATGAATAGTCCAACTCTCTTCTAGCCTTCCTCGTCAAACCCCGATAAAACCGAATATAGATCTCCTCTTTGTCAATTCCATGCTGTGGGCATTTGCGAAGTAGCTTCTTAAATCGGATCCATGCCTCGTATAAGTATTCATCCTCATATTGCTCGAACTGCAAGATATCGTTGATTTGTTTTTGCACCTTCGAGGGAGGATAGAACTGCGCTAAGAACAACCGAGTCATCTCTCTCCAAGTACCAATTTCCTTCCGATCTAGGCTCTTGTACCAATCTAGCGCATCGTCTTCTAGGGAAAACCGGAATAGGCGGAGCTTAATGACATCCGGAGGCACTCCGTTTTGCTTGATGGTGGCACATATGTCCAAAAACAACTCAAGGTGAGCGTTTGGATCTTCATTAACTCCCCCTCCGTATGTTTGAGACTTCACTGTAGCGATGAGGGACGGCTTAAGCTCGAAGTTGTTGGCATCAATCTTTCCCCAACCTCCTTCTTGATAATCGTCCAGCTTAGGTCGAAAGCGGGCATTCAAAGGGATCTTCTCGGGACGAGCGAGTTCTCGTGGTGGGTCAACAATACCGGCCATGGTATTAATGAAAGGTATAGAAATAGTCTCGGTTCTCGCTTCTTGCTTCTTTCTCCTCAAAGACTTCTCGATTTCCGGATCCAAAGGAAATAAGTCCTTTCCTTGGGATCTTGTGATCATGCACCGCCTACAAGGAAGAGAAAACAAGATGTGAGGAAACAAGATCGAAAATTAATAATAAAAATAAACAACCTAAAGTAACAATCTCTTTTTTTTTCGAATTATTCCCTTAAATTTTCTATCAACTCCCCGGCAACGGCGCCAAAAATTGATCGCTTGTTTTCGCGTAGTATGGTTTTCAAATCCGATCAATTTTAAAATTTGTAAAACCTCGGAGTATTTCCAAGGTGTCGAACCCAAGGGAATTGATGTGTCGAAAATAAAGGAATTAACTCTACTCAAAATTTGACTGCTATTTAGGAATCCGAAAAATTGTTTTGATTCTAATTATCTAACTTTAAAAATCGAAGAACGAAAATTAAATAAAAGATGAAATATCTAAATTAAGCAAATAAAGCAAATTAGCAAGATAAAATCACAAGTCGAAAGGTAATTGATCCTAGGGTAGTATCATCTAATTGAGTTCACACAATTCATTCATTTAATTCCTTTTCCCCAAATTTTAATTCAATCCTAGAAATAATCACTTAGCCGATCTAGAATTCCGATCAAGGCAACCTAGAAAGATAGTTAATTTAAACCCTTTTCCCCGCCAGGGCTCAAAGATCACTTAAAAAGCACCAACTTATTTATCTATGATTTATCTTTCTCCGCTAGGTCTCAAGATAAAATCATATTGTGCATCAAGTATTTCCACTAATCAATTACTCCTTCCGGACAAAATCAATTAGCTAACATGCATCGATTAAGGGCCCTTTAATCTAACATGAGATTTAACACAACTTGAACACAAGCCTAGGATGAAAGGTCAAAAGGTAATCAAAAGAACATCATGTGAACATCAATTAAAATTACTAACCCTAGAATCAATCAATGAAATTAGCCAGACATAATTGAAATTAAACAAGAAATTGATGAAGAATGCATATTATTAATATAAAAAGAGAGATTACAACCCTTACGGATGAACTCCGAGTCTTCAATAATAATTCTCCTCCAAAAAGTTCTTGAATCAAAAGAATAAATCTTGCTAAAAAGATGTAAAAAAAATGTAAAAGATGAAAAAGAATGATAAGGGCTGGTGAAAGATAGATAAAAGATCCAAAACTAGGTCTAGGAGGGGGTTTATATAGCCTAAGGGGGTTACAATCCCGATTAACCCTAATCTAGGAAACTAAATCCATCCAAAAGAGTCAAATTCCGTCAAAACACGAGAGTCCGCAGGGCAGCCTATCGGACTGGCCTATCGGCCGATAGGCTGGCCGATAGATGGTTCGTCGATCGCTTCACTCGGCAGGGCAGAATCTCCTTTCGGGCGCCCTATCGGCCGATATGCTGGGCCGATAGGTTCGACTGTCTCTCGCAAAATTCCGTCTCTTCGTCCGTTTGACTCGACTCTCGGTCCTTTGTCTCGTTTTGGGTCCTTTTGGCTCTAAAAACCTGCAAACACACTAAAACCAACCCAAACGCGTAATACGGCTCGACTAATCATAAATAAGCCAAATACGAGCACATTAATCACGAAACGAGATAAAAACCTGGTATAAAATCCTAGAAATAAAGTGGTAAAATTACCACTTATCATTGATGCCGATAGCACATCTACACAGTTGCAGGTGGATGTGATGGAGGTTCTTGGAGTATCGCGGTTGGAGCTATTGAGTACTCACCGGGGTGTTGGCGGCGTACTTATGGACTCGATTTTCAGGTCACGTCGCGATGGGGGTCGAGTGGAGGGCACCCAGGCCGTAGCTTGGATGTGGTTGTTATTTGGATCCACCTTGTTTGTTGACAAGAGTGGTAACCGGATTAGGCCTTCCTGCATATTGGAGGTGAGGGACGGTATGGATACTACCGGCCGATTCATGGGGTTCGGCCGCATTGGCTTTCATGTACCGTCACCGGTATCGCTAGTCGCGCGACTCCATGGGGATTTGTGGATGCCTTACCCTAGTTCGAGCTTGGATTTACGAGTATTTTCCCTGCCGACCTCATCGAGAGCGTATGATTGTTGACTCCACGCAGCCTCGAGCTTCGACATGGAGTGTCCAAACGAGGGTAGGGACGAGCACCGCCTCCGTCTTTACGCCGCATTGATCGACTGACACCGGCAGAGGTATAACGATTCCTTCTAACAATATCACAATTCATTTAAAAATAGCTTGTCTAACTTGTTGATTACATGTACGCAGATACGATGGTTGCCTTATGGCCCCGATCCGTGAGGGATGTCCCGAGGACCACATTCATTGGATGGCTATGATATCGGAATATTATCGAGCCATACATGCACAGTCGGGCATTACGGCGGCTCGGTTATGTGCGTACCATCCCTTTCCCGATCACCGACCGAGAAAGCGGTTCGGGCGTGGTCGAGCAGATTATACCGAGTTGACTATCCCATTCGGATGTCATCGATGCTTGGATGATGTTTCCGGTGCATACAAAGCCTTCTCGCCGACTATGAGGCGGCTACTCATGATCAGCCGCTTGCACCGATGATTACATTGAGTGGTATTATCGGTATTCGCACCTCATCGAACGACGGCGGCAAAGACTGGATCGCTGATCCCTTCTCGCTCGAGCACCGATTACGTATGTTCTTTAACTTTGTACTTTGTTTGATTTCATCATACATTACTCATTGTATTATATTGTCTCTATTTTTACAGGTGGGTGAGTCGATCCGTCAGATTACCCAAAGATCAGACGTACACCTTCCCCGCACTGCACGGAAGAAGCGACGACGATGCTCGAGGAGTTCATGAGGGATTGGCATTTGGCCAACTGATTTTGTATTTTATATTTTGTTTGTGACGGTATTTTGTGTTGCGTTTTCGTTTTTTTTTTTGTATTTTGTATATTGATTGACACTTTCGTTTTGCATTTGGCACTTTACTTTTGTTTGTTTTTTTCTATTCTGCTTACAAAAACGAAAATTTTTCTGTCAACTATCAAGATCAACATAAAAGAAAATCAACTATCAACTATAAAAATCAACAAAAAACGAAAATTTTATTAATTAAGGAACATACAACAAATAAAGTTTTACATCATACCGACTAATCTATTCCATTTTTCTCTCCTGCTCGTATACAAATTCTCCCAGCCACCAACACTACTATCATGGATTCTAAACCAGTTACTCGCTATGGGCGGTACAGGAAAATTAGGCATTAAATCTAGACGAATAAAATGTTTGTACGTATCTCCTAAATGACAAATGACAATCTCTTGGCTCGGCCGTGTTGCCGTTGAGGGTGCTTGCAACGGCAGCACAGTGAGACATGCAAATAAAGATCTACCGTTTCCGAATCCGAATAGTATGACAGCGGCATTGAAAATAGTAGCAATAGGGATCTCCAAGTGTGTATCTGATCTGCGTAAGTTGTGATTCAATCTCCTGGTTCACTTTAGTCCAGACGGTATCGAGGGCTCCGGTGGAAGAATTAAGCCATTGCTTTAACTCGGCATGTGCACTCTCAACTCTACAAGTGGTTGTGTTTCCAAAATGAAGCACTTTATTCGTCCACGCAACAACGAACATCTCCTTGTATTTTAGCCATGTACCCTCAACGTATGATATCACCTTAGGATTCCATCTCCATGTATCCTTCATGAGTTGCACCGCTTGATCATATTCCTCTTCGGTCGCCGCTTCCATGATTTTCTTCCATTTCCCATTTTTAAACCTTTGGCCCATTTCTTTATCTTTTCCACAAATTCTGTAGACCTTGTCTTCAACATCCTTATTAATATGCCATGTGCAAAGTAAGTGGGCACTCTCTGGAAATATCTCTTCAATAGGACGCATCAATCCCAACTCACGATCCGTAACAATAGCCGTCGGATGAACATCAAACCCAAGCAAAATTTTCAACTTCTGTAACACCCACGCGTAGCTCGATTCGGGCTCATCTTTCATAGTCGGTTTGTCCTCGGGAAATTTATTCTGAATGGCCGCCAAGATGGCACACGGCTTGGCTTGAGCAGCACTCATCTCACGAACAACTTGTTTGGCCGATTTACTCAGTCCACTCATTTGACGATGCCCCTCCGGATAAACAATAAATGAGTGATTGTGCATACCCTTACTCCCAGAGATCGGTCTGATTATCCAACCACTCAAGTCATGCAATTGTTCGGCCTTTATCTGAAATGTACACTTGCATGCTTTCGTCTTTGTGTCCTTTCGAACAGCGACATCCAAATCTCTTAATACCCCTCTGTACCGTTCACCACGGTTACATCTCAATAGCTTTGTCTTTCCTTTATTCTTGTACGATGAAATGATCAACTCGAAACCAATTTGAAGAGCAATTTTTTTCGCCCAAGCAATCGCATCACAATCACTAGCGAATATTTCGTCATTAACGAAATAACCACTATAATCAACGCCGTCGCCTTTAAATTCTTCCAATATAACCTGAAATTTTTAATTGACACAATGTTAATAATAATACCAATAATATTATTATTAATATTTAAAATCGCAAAAAAAGGGTCCAAAGGCCCAAAATTGCGCCTGGACCATGGCCGAGGCGTCTGGCTTGGACGCCTGGCCACGGTACAGGCGTCTGAATCGGACGCCTGGCCATGGCACAGGCGTATGAATCGGACGCCCCGACCATGGTTCAGGCGTCCGGTTTAGACGCCTAGACCATGGAAAGAGCATCCGCACCAGACGCCTGTACCATGGTCCAGGCGGAATCTGGGGACGCCTGTACCATGGAACAGGCGGAATATTCAGACGCCTGCGCCATTTTCTACGAAAAATTACCTCCAGATGCGAATTCCCGTCCATTTTCGTAGTTGTCGATAATATTGACGATATATATTTGATTGTGTGTTATATTCGAAAAACTTGAGCTTGAAAGATTTTGATGTGGTGTGGTGTTTAGAAATAATGAAAGACTTGAAATGGATAAAAAGGTAATCTTATAGGGCGGTGGCTAGTAATTATGGGCGGTGTTTAGTAATACCCTAGATTTTAGAGAAAATAAAGCATTATTAATGACAAATTTTGTTCCATTTGGTAATATGAATTTAGCATTACCTGTTCCTTCAATCAAGTCCGCATGTCCTGAAATTGTATTTATTACTGCTTTTGTAGATTGTACCTCAGTAAAATATTTCTTATTTTTGAGGATTGTATGAGTTGTGCCACTATCCGGGATGCAAATGTCTCCAATACCTTCCATACTCAAACTCCTTAATGAATAAGAATATAAGACTAAAAGATGGTAAGTTAGCTTAATATAATACCATTTATTAAATACTTTATATAAACTTCAAATGAGATAATACACATTTCAAATAAGAGAATACAAACAAGTACAATAAAGATGCAACAAACATGGAAATCACATATTTATTTATTTATTTATTTATTTATTTTATTCCATGTCCATGTCCACGTTTGCATCCTCAGTAAAATCTGCAGCTTCTAGATAAGTTGAGTCGTCTTCAGGTTCATGTTCATGAAAATTGACTTCCTTTTCTTTATTTTTCAGAGATGCCTTATACATTTTACAAATATGGCCTGGCGTTCTACATGCCTTAGCCCAATCCCTTTTTCCCGCATCTGAAACAAGAATTTTTATTTTTATTGGATGAACCTTCTTGGACATACTTATCTTTGTCTTGTTGGTTTTTATTAATCATTTCATTTTTGGGAGGCCTAAAGTAATTTCCATAATCACGGCCACGACCTCGACCTCGACCACGAAAGTGGCCGCGACCACGTCCCCGACCTCGACCTCTAAACCAACCATGACCACCACGTCCTTGATTAGTAGTTGTGGCATTTGCTTCAGGAATCGCTATCACCCCTGTAGGACGAGACTGATGATTCTTTATCAACAGATCATTATTCTTTTCAGCAAGTAAGAGAGCTGCAATTAATTCAGAGTATTCGGTATATCCCCGCATTGTGTATTGTTGTTGCAGTATTAGATGTGACGTATGGAATGTAGCATACGTCTTTTCCAATTTTTCACCTTCTGTTACGATTTTACCACAAAACTCTAGTTGTGATACAATTCTGAACATAGCAGAATTATACTCGCTCACACTTTTAAAATCTTGGAATCTTAACTTGTTCCATTCATCAACTAGTGCGGGTAATAACACTTGCTTTTGATACCCAAATCTTTTCTTAAGATTGTCCCATAAAATTTTGGGATCATCCACGTTTATGTACTCTAGTTTTAATCCTTCATCAAGATGTTGCCTCATGCATTTTAATGCTTTTGCTTTATTCGTAGAAAGCTCTTTTTCATCTACCTCCTTTTCTTTCGTAGCATCTGGCACATTATTTGTTAGAATATTTTCGAGTCCTTTGCATCTGAGATGTGTCTTGACATCATTTGTTCAAGACATATAATTGTCTCCATTAAGATTCAAGGGAGCGAAATCGAGCTTAAGATTGGACATGGTTATCTATTACAAAACATAAGATTGAAATATAATTAACACATAGCTATTACATTTAATGATGTCAGCTAAACAAAAGTATAATTGAAATTATTACTCAATACAAATACCATTCATGCTTAAATATTAAACACAACAAACCAACTAAAAACTAGAAGAAGAATCGTGACCATCATAATGATGATCACATATGTCTCACTAAAGCAATCGACTTGAGTGTAGCAAATGATGAAATTGAAAAATGTAAGAGTGAGGAAAGTCATAAAATATTTACCTATTTTGTAAAAATAGGTAGATATTTTGGAGATGATTAATAAGTGTGGAGTATAAAATGAGTATTTATAGATTTTATTTTTGAAATATTGCCGTTTATGACCGTTGGAGAAAAGAAGAATTTTATTTTATTTTATTGTTAATTATCATTAAAATTGGTGAATATGTTCTTATATATTTTAATGAACTAACCATTGGTAATTAGAGTTTTGGGGATTGGAAATTCATATATATATATATATATATATATATTATAATCTATATAGTTAGTTATAATAATATCACTACTCATATATATATATATATGAATTATAATCTATATAGTTAGTTATAATAATATCACTACTCGATTATAAAATCTTTCATGACACTAAAAATAAAAATATCACTACTCGATTATAAAATCTTTCGCGGTCATATGAATGGGAATTTTGTATTCCTCCATTAGCAATTCTCTACAAAATATAGATGAAGATTCAACTCTTCACTAATAAATGGAACTCTTCAAATAAAAATAGGTGAAGATTGTTACACTTCACACAAATTCATTATTATTTAGGTCTTACATATAATTAGTCCATAGTCCAAGAATCATCTTAAAAATAAGATTGAGCTTAGGTCCTTACGCATATAAATTTAAATTGATGATATTTACATAATTATTATATTTGCTTAAATATATTAATTATCATCAATAATGATATTAGATTAATACCATATCTAAATATTATTATTACATAAATTAAATATAAATAAAGTTAATTACATACCTTTAGAATTTAAGGATGATGTACCAATATATCGAGTCCGGCTGCGGAATGGGATTAAATCGGTAGAGCTTGTGCTGATAACGTGTTGTAAAATCAGATATTTTTATCACTTCACAATATATATGATATATATTGTAATATATATTACTACAATATAAGCATAAAGGAGGATGAAAGAAGATGAAGAAATTGAGCTTTTATTAGAATGAATTATATCACCAAAGCTCTACCAAAGAGGTCTATTTATAGCTCAAGTTTACATGCTATACAACAAATTAATATTATTTATTATACAACACAATTATCTTTATATTAGATATTTCAATCCAATAATTTATTGAATTATTGATTGTTGATCCCACATATCATTATTGATGATATTATAACAAAGTTTAATTATACTCCCTCTGTCCACTTTTTAAATTCTCAGTTGCTCTCAAATATTTGTCCACAATTTAAAGTCCAACACTGCTTTTTGTATCATATTACCCTCTTTTCTTTATTTAATTACTACCTTTTTCGCTAATGGACCCACTTTCCACTCATAACACTTACTTTTACCACTATCTTTTTCTCCAAACCACTACTCTTTTCTCCAAACCACTACCTTTTTATTCCACTCACTTTACTTTTATCAATTTTTCTTCACCTCCTCACCCAACATCAAATGGGACTTAAAAAAGTGGACGGAAGGAGTACCTGTTTGTTAAAATTATTCTTTTTGTTGTAGAATTAAATAAAATAAATATTTATGCAATAATAAAAATTAAAACTAAAAAAGAACATGAATGGATTTGATTAAAATTATTTTCTTTGTTATGTAAAAAAAATTGTGGAATGAGAAATAATAAAAGTGGGAGATATCCTAAATTATAAATAATTAACTATGAGATTAATTATGGTAACAAATGAATGGAGTACCACACATGTGTGCCACATTGAAGGAGTACCAGGATCGCGCTCTAGCGATCGAGATTGCAATTCCGGAGCCAGAGTTGGGTTTTGAGGCAAAGAACAGAAGACTTCGGGTAATTTCTCAACTGGCAAGGGAAATTGATTTTCTAAGTCGTTGTCTACTCCCACATCGGGAAAGAGATCGTTCCATCAAGCCGGTAGTTCCTAGAGTAACCATCTGGTTCAGTCCTCAGTTCCGGGTGGTAGAGTTTGCTTTAACTGCAGTTGTCCCGAGCATGTAGTGAAGGATTGTCCTAATCCGTTAGTTAATTGCTTCACATGCGGGCAGAGTGGGTATCGGACAGTTAACTGTGAGAGGGCTACCAGGACAGCCAGAGCTCCGAGTTCCACTTCAGTACAGAAGGAGCATATTGTTGATCATAGGACTCCAGTCACTCAGGCCCTTCAGAGTTCAGGCCGTGGTAGGGGTTGGGGTTAGCCGGACCGCCGGGCAGTATCAAGTTCGGGCTCAGTACACCCTCGTTTGTATCAGATGAGACGCACGGAAGAGAGAGATGTTCCGGTGGCATCAGGTACCACTCAGATCCTTTCTTATCCAGTTTCAGTGCCTTTTGATTCAGGTGTTACTCATTCATTCATTGCATGGGATTGTGTGTGTCGTATTGGCATTAACTATTTATTTGAGTGCGAACCCTTTGTAGTGGGTATGCCTAGTGAGGACCGTATGGTTGGGAATCGGGAAGTTAGAGATTGTCCAGTGAGGATCCGGAACCGAGATTGGCCCTCGAACCTCATTGTGGTAGACTTAAAGGGTGAGGATTTGATCCTCGGAGTGTAATATCCGCATTTTTCTTTTCCCGGTATTTTTTATTTTTCTGTGTATTTCTAGTTTGTAGCGACCCTCGTGTATTTTCCAGTGTATTTATTCCGTCATCTATTGATCGGATTCTCGTAATTGTTGTTCGGAACCGCCGTACGGGGTTGCCGTAGATCCATTGTATGTTATCTTACGTATTGTGTTGTTCCGTTTGATGTTTCGTTCGTGTTTCAGTGTTTCGGACCGTTGTTACCCTGTGCCTACACGCGCTAATGTTATCTTATAGCGCGCGCTAATCATCCTTCAGTAGCGCACGCTACGCTTGTTTTGTAGCGCTAGCGAAGTACATCGATCTTGGGCGGTTTGCTATCGACTCGTTCAGTGCCTGTAGCGCACTATGGCCGATAACGCGCGCTACCGACGCTTTTAGCGCACGCTACGTTTGGCCGATAGCGCGCGCTAACTGGGTCAGATGAGTACTGGCAGTTCATTTCTGGACTCGACTGATGTCCAGGTAGCGCATGGTATGGCCGATAACGCGTGCTACCGAGAGGCTATTAGAGCACGCTACGTTTCGGGTAGCGCACGCTAACGGCCCAGAATCTGGTTGTTGGACTGGAATGTTAACTTCTGGACTAGAGTTTCGTCTCGTTAGCGCACGCTAACTTCTAAGGATTAGCACGTGCTAACACTCCCTGGCTATATAAACCAGGGGGTTGACCGAGATGTACGTCTTTTCTCATTTCTTCTCCCTCTCCGCGGCTTTGGCAATTTTGGGCAATTTTCTTGGCGATTTCTTCCTCCAATCATTCCAACCATCATCTTCCTTGAGTTCTAGGTGTGTAATAACAACATCAACACGAATCTTTCATCCTAATCCAAGGTAAATCTCTTAGAACCCTACTTTTCGATAATTTGGGGGTTTTGGGATTTTCGTCCGATTCATCCCGTTTTGTTGGTTATTCTATGATGAGTATGATTAATCTTGTTTGTATCATTAGTTTTCCTACGGATTCATGGTATGTTTTCATGGTTTTGCGAAATCGAGAGGGTTTGGTTGTGGTCCGCCCTCGTTGCTATTTTTATACGAATATACATGAATTGTAGGAGGGTTTTCGGGTGTATTCCATTTCCATATTCGTTTAGAGTTGGTTGTGATTATGTTCTTCGAATCGTTAGGTTCGGTTCCATTGGTTCCTAGCGTTCGTCGGTGATTTTCCTTTCCGTTCGTTGCGTCATCAACTATTCAAGGTAAGTATTTTTGGAAACCTTTATGCTTAACGTGAAATGGTAATGTATATTGTGTGTGATTTGCTCACCTCGGGAGGGTCCGACGGGGCCTCGAGAGAATCTATGACTTCACTCTGGATTCACGAGTTTGATTCGCTAGCCAGCTCGGGTGGGATTTGTGGTGGCGTCCCGGTCCTAGGCGATGCCTGTGCATGACTTGTTTTATAAAGTGGCCAGCTCGAGAGGGTCCTTAGAGGCCTCGGGTGGGATTTGTGGCTTCGTCTCGGTCCTAGGCAAATTGTTGTGACTGTTTGTTTCCGGAAAAGACATGTCTGTTTTTGGTTTTGAAATGTTTTGGTGCATGTACTATGAAATGTGTAAGCGATTGGTTTGCCTTGATTACTTGTACTAGCGTAACTGCTAACCCTCTGGGGACCCGTTTTGGGGAAATTCTTGTTTATGGATTTCAGGTTATGATCATCCAGGCGAGCGAGCGCTGGGACAGTACGAACGAGGATGTTGGCCAGGGTCGTTAACATGTGCATTTGAGTCATTTTATTTCTGTTATTCCATTCGATATGGTTGTTGTCCACTTTTTAAACTTATAGATTGTACTCGTGAGTACTTAGGCTTTTTCTCTTCGGATTATGATTTGTACTCATCAAGTTATTTTTGTTTGCCACTGTTGATTATTCCGCCGGTTGTACAGGGCGTGTTAATTGATTTTCAACTGGATGATATGTGTCTTTACTGTGGTAAGTTGTGTCTAGCCTGGTGGGTCCCATGAAGGGGCCCACAGCACTGTAATATACCTTGAATATCTTGGGGGTATTAGACAAAATGGTATCGGAGCACTAGGTTTATGGATACCTAGGCTTGTCGGTTATTTGGGTATAGTTGTGTTTTGTTTTGCATATTGTCACACTGCTGCCGGCATCTCAGTACTTCCAGTGTTCGTAAGTTTTCTTACTCGATTCTTTGTTTTCTCATACCGTATTTCCATTTCTTGAACTGTGGTTATTTTCCCTCATTTGCTTATCATCGAGTTGTTTTGCTATCTCTTAACACCAGCATGGATGCTGGAAGGGGCCGTGGTCGTGGTCGTGGCCGTGGATGCGGACGGGGACATGGGGCAGCCGGTGGGGCGGCCACGTCGCATTCTTCGGGATCCGGCAGTACCGGTGACCGTCACAGTCATGCGTCTTCTCAGGAGCGCGCCGACCTTGGTATTGCGGCCGTTATGCAGCAAATGGTAAACCAAATGGCAGCGATAGCTCAGGTGGTTCAAAACCCGGATTCGGCCCACGCTAATCGGGGCGGAGCAGACTGTTGGCTCCAAGATGTCATCAATATGCATCCTCCTCAGTTTTCGGGAGCATCAGACCCGATCGGCTGGGAGGGGTGGATGAAGGAGATATCCAAAGTCTTTATTGCCACCAACTGTTCCGAGGACCGTAAGGTCCCTATTGCCCAGTACTTTCTCACTGGGGACGCTACGGATTGGTGGGAGGCCGTTGGGCCCGAAGACCATGTTGCTTTGTGGGCCGAATTTCAGGAATTGATGGAGACTGAGTATTGCCCATGGCCGGTTAGACAGGCTCGAGTTCATGCCTTCTATGATGCTCAACCGCGGGATATTCTTGTCTATCAAGCTATTGCCGATTTCAACAAGGAGTTGGGCTATGCAAAGACCCAAGTTGTCGAGGAGAGCAACAAAATTTTTCACTTTTCCAGATGGATGAAACTGTCAATTCGGGACTACATGTCCGGGCTCGTCTGTACTATTTTGAAAGATTATCAGAGTCGAGATCTAGCCTATGATATGTCTGTGACGGCCAGTGCTATGGTTAGGGAGAGTAAGAAACAGAAATCCGCCAGAAATTTCTCGGGTCACAAGGGTGGAGGTCAGTAGAAGTCTCAGTCTGTGAATATTCCTGCAGGTAATTCGACTCGTTTCTCTGGGGGCTATCGGGGTACTGCCAATGCCTCCGTTCGGGATGTCAAATGCTTTAATTGTGGCCAGCCGGGCCATCGGAACCGGGAGTGTCCTCGTCCGCTTCTAACTTGTCATACTTGTGGTCAGTCGGGCCACAAGGATTTCTTTTGTGAGCGGGCAAGACAGCTTCTTGGTGCTCAAGCTTCTTTTCCAGCACCTAGGGAGTCGAGTGTGAACCAGGGCTCGTTTGCTCCGCAGCCTTCGCCGAGTGCCGGTCGAGGTAGAGGTCGGGGTCAGCCCGCTAGAGGAGGAGCTTCCAGTGTCGGCTCTGCCCAGCCGCGTATCTATGAGATGAGGAGGGCCGATGATCCAGCAGCCACTGTGGTGACAGGTACCGTTCATATCCATTCTCATCTTGTCAGTGTGCTTTTCGATTCTGGTGCTACACATTCATTCATATCGCTGGAGTATGTGCGCCGTTTGAGTCTCGACTGTTTGTCGCCTTGCGAGTCTTTCATCGTTAAACTTCCTAGCGGTGATAGGATCGTTGGCGATCGAGAGGTCCGAGACTGCTCTGTGTTTATTTGTGAGAGAGCTTGGCTCTCTAATCTTATTGTTGTGGGTATCGAGGGTGAGGATTTGATCCTCGGGGATGATTGGCTCGAGCGACATGGCGCAATCATGAACTACCGCACGAGAATCATCACTATGTTAACCGAGGACGGCACCGAGCACTCTTTCGCAGGGCGAAAGAGGGGAAACCAGAAGTTCGTTATTAACGCCTTGAAGGCGATGAGGCTCCTGCGAAAGGGGTATACTGGTTATTGGTGCTATGCCTTGAAGGCGGAGGATGGTGGAGTCGAGCTTTCGTCGATTCCAGTCGTTAGTGAGTTTCCTGATGTATTTCCTGGCGAGTTACCGAGATTGCCACCGGATTGTAAGGTCGAGTTTGCTATAGAGTTAGAGCCGAGTGCGGCTCCGATTTCGAAGGCGCCGTATCGCATGGCACCTTCAGAGATGCCCGAGTTGAAGAAGCAGTTGAGTGAGCTTCTTAAGTCGGGGTATGTTCGATCGAGCGCCTCGCCTTGGGGCGCAGTGGTCCTGTTTGTGCGAAAGAAGGATGGTTCACTGCGTTTGTGTATCGACTATCGCGAACTAAACAAGGTGACCATCAAGAAAAAGTATCCTTTGCTGAGGATTGATGACTTGTTCGATCAGTTGTATGGAGCTGCGGTATTCTCGAAGATTGATTTGAGATCGGGGTACTATCAGCTCCGGGTGAGGGAGTCCGATGTGCCGAAAACAGCTTTTCGGACGAGATACGGATATTATGAGTTTGTAGTTATGCCTTTTGGGTTAACTAATGCGCCAGCGGTGTTCATGCAGTTGATGAACAAAGTCTTTATCGAGTATTTGGATAAGTGTGTCGTCGTCTTCATTGATGATATTCTTATTTATTCAAGGAACGAGGAAGAGCATGCCCATCATTTGCGGGTAGTGTTAGACATTTTGAGGAACGAGCAACTCTATGCGAAGTTCTAGAAATGTGAGTTTTGGCTAAAGAAAGTGATGTTTTTAGGTCACGTGATTTCAGCCAAGGGCGTTCGTGTGGATCCGCAGAAAATTGAGGCAGTGTTGGATTGGGCACCGCCCAAGAATGTGAAGGAGATCCGTAGTTTCTTGGGTTTGGCCAGCTACTACCGTAGGTTCGTCGAGGGTTTCTCGAAACTGGCTTGGCCGCTTACACAGTTACTCCAGAAATCCGAGAAGTTCGTCTGGAATGACGAGAGATAGTCGAGTTTCGAGGAGCTGAAGAGGCGTTTGACTTCAGCCCCGATTTTAGCGTTGCCATTGGCAACGGTGGTTTTGCTGTTTACAGTTATGCTTCGGGTCAGGGTCTTGGGTGCATATTGATGCAGCACGGCAAGAACATTGCATATGCGTCGAGACAGTTGAGGCCATATGAGCTTAACTACCCTACTCACGATTTGGAGTTGGCGGCAGTTGTTTTTGCGCTCAAGATTTGACGTCACTATCTTTTCGGCTCTGCATGTCAGATTTTAACCGATCATAAAAGTCTGAAATACATATTTACTCAGCGGGAGTTGAATATGAGGCAGAGGAGGTGGTTAGAGTTGATTAAGGATTATGATCTTGAAATCCTTTATCATCCGGGCAAGGCGAACGTCGTGGCCGATGCCTTGAGTCGGAAACCAGTTGCGTTGCGAACGTTTGAAATCCTTACATCTCAGTCTGAGCTTCGACGAGTTTTGATCGAGTTAGATGTTGAGGTTTTGTTGCCTGGAGCTGACGGGCAACTTTGTGCTTTAGAAATTTCGTCGTCCTTGATCGACGAAATTAAACTGAAGCAGTTGGAGGATCCGATGATTACTCAAATCCGAGAGAACATTCTTAAGGGAAAGTCTCCTGGATTTGTGATTCACGAGGATGGTGTTTTGAGATTCCAGACTCGGCTTTATGTACCGAACGACTCAGAGTTGAGACAGAGTATTTTGCATGAGGCCCATGCTACACCTTACTCCGTTCATCCTGGTTCGAGTAAGATGTACAAGGACCTGAGAAGTAATTTCTGGTGGAATGATATGAAGGAGGAGGTCGCACAGTTTGTAGCGAGATGTTTGACTTGTCAGCAGGTCAAAATCGAGCATCAGCGACCGGCCGGGTTATTGCAGTCACTTCCTGTTTCGGAATGGAAATGGGAAGATATATCGATGGATTTCATTACGAGTTTGCCGAGATCGAGGTCGGGCATGAATATGGTCTGGGTGATTGTCGATCGTCTGACCAAGTCGGCACATTTTCTGGGCATCAAGGACACTTGGGGCCCGGAGAAATTGGCTCGTGTGTTTATCGCGCAGATCGTGAAGCTTCACGGTAGTCCGAAGTCTATTGTTTCGGATCGTGATGGCTGTTTTGTATCGCACTTTTGGCAGGCAATGCATAAGGCGTTGGGTACTCATTTGCGTTTGAGTACCTCTTTTCATCCTCAGTCAGATGGACAGTCGGAACGTACTATCCAGACGTTCGAGGATATGTTGCGTGCTTGTGCTCTCGATTGGAGCAATGACTGGGAGGAGCATTTGCCATTGATTGAATTCACGTACAACAATAATTGGCACGTGTCGATTCAGATGGCACCGTATGAGGCACTTTATGGGCAGCATTGTCGATCACCGATTTGTTGGAATAATGCATCCGATATGGTCGGGACCGAGCCGAATATCGTTCTAGAGACGAGGCGGAAGATAGAATTAATTCGGAAATGGACTAGAGTCGACATAAGTCATATGCCGATGTCCGCCGTCGACCTTTGGAATTCGAGGTGGGAGACCACGTTTTATTGAAGGTGTCGCCGACGAGAGGAGTTTTCCGTTTCGGGAAAAAGGGGAAGTTGAGTCCGAGATTTATTGGACCGTGAGTTGGTGGGTTGGCATACCATTTGGCGTTACCCCCGGCCCTGAATCATGTTCATAGCATTTTTCAAGTTTCCCAGCTGAGGAAATATGTCCCGGATCCTAGTCACGTCATCGATTATGGTGAGATTGATGTCGCCGAGGATATTACTTTTGAGGAGCGTCCTTTGAAGATTTTGGAGCATCGTGAGAAGCGATTGAGGCATAAGACCATCCCTTTGGTCAAGGTGCAGTGGTCGAGACATGGTGTCGAGGAGGCAACTTGGGAAATCGAGGATAGCATGCGTGCTAGGTACCCTGAGTTGTTTGTTTCTTAAGTTTCGGGACGAAACTTATTTTTAGAGGGGTAGAATGTAATATCCGCATTTTTCTTTTCCCGGTATTTTTCATTTTTCTATGTATTTCTCGTTTGTAATGACCCTCGTGTATTTTTCAGTGTATTTCTTCCGTCATCTATTGATCGGATTCTCATAATTGTTTTTCGAAACCGCCGTACGGGGTTGCCGTAGATCCATTGTATGTTATCGTACGTATTGTGTTGTTCCGTTTGATGCTTTGTTCGTGTTTCGGTGTTTTGGACCGTTGTTACCCTGTGCCTAACGCGCGCTAATGTTACCTTATAGCGCGTGCTAATCACCCTTCAGTAGCGCACGCTACGCTTGTTTTGTAGCACGCGCTAGCGAGTCTGTCAAGTACTGGACAATTTGCTACTGGA
Organism: Orobanche coerulescens; assembly: GCA_033398695.1. Taxonomy (NCBI): domain Eukaryota; kingdom Viridiplantae; phylum Streptophyta; class Magnoliopsida; order Lamiales; family Orobanchaceae; genus Orobanche; species Orobanche coerulescens. Next base: position 99,988,161 of record CM065801.1, on the reverse strand, counting down.
CTCGGTCAGGTGCCCAGGTAGCGCACGCTATGGCCGATAGCGCGCACTACCGATATGCTTTTAGCGCACGCTACGTTTGGCCGATAGCGCGCGCTACCGATATGCTTTTAGCGCACGCTACGTTTGGCCGATAGCGCGCGCTAACTGGGTCAGGTAAGTACTGGTAGTTCACTTTTGGGATCGGCTGGTGTCCAGGTAGCGCACGCTATGGCCGATAGCGCGCGCTACCGAGAGGCTATTAGCGCACGCTACGTTTCGGGTAGCGCACGCTAACGGCCCAGAATCTAGTTGCTGGACTGGGACGTTAACTTCTGGACTAGAGTTTCATCCCGTTAGCGCACGCTAACTTTGGAGGATTAGCGCGCGCTAACACTCCCTGGCTATATAAACTAGGGAGTTGACCCAGATGTACGTCTTTTCTCATTTCTTCTCCCTCTCCGCGGCTTTGGCGATTTTGGGCAATTTTCTTGGCGATTTCTTCCTCCAATCATTCCAACCATCATCTTCCTTGAATTCTAGGTGTATAATAACAACATCAACACGAATATTTCATCCTAATCCAAGGTAAATCTCTTAGAACCCTACTTTTGGATAATTTGGGGTTTTTGGGATTTTCGTCCGATTCGTCCCGTTTTGTTGGTTAATACATGATGAGTATGATTAATCTTGTTGATATCATTAGTTTTTTTACAGATTCATGGTATGTTTTCATGGTTTTGTGAAATCAAGAGGGTTTGATTTTGGCCCGCCCTCGTTGCTATTTTTATACAAATATACATGAATCATAGGAGGGTTTTCGGGTGTATTCAATTTCCGTATTCGTTTAGAGTTGGTTTTGATTATGTTCTTTGAATCGTTAGGTTCGGTTCCGTTGGTTCTTAGCGTTTGTCGGTGATTTTCCTTTCCGTTCATTGCGTCATCAATTATTCAAGGGAAGTATTTTTGGAAACCTTTATGCTTAACGTGAAATGGTAATGTATATTGTGTGTGATTTGCTCACCTCGGGAGGGTCCGACGGGGTCACGGGGGAATCTATGACTTCACTATGGATTCGCGAGTTTGATTCGCTAGCCAGCTCGAGGGGGTCCTTAGAGGCCTCGGGTGGGATTTGTGGTGGCGTCCCGGTCCTAGGCGATGCCTGTGCGTGACTTGTTTTATAAAGTGGCCACCTCGGGAGGGTCCTTAGAGGCCTCGAGTGGGATTTGTGGCTTCGTCCCGGTCCTAGACAAATTGTTGTGACTGTTTGTTTCTGGAAAAGACATGTCTGTTTTTGGTTTTGAAATGTTTTGGTGCATGTACTATGAAATATGTAAGCGATTGGTTTGCCTTGATTACTTGTACTATCGTAACTGCTAACCCCTCTGGGGACCCGTTTTGGGGAAATTCTTGTTTATGGATTTCAGGTTATGATTATCCGGGTGAGCGAGCGCTGGGACAGTACGAGGATGTTGGCCAGGGTCGTTGACATGTGCATTTGAGTCCTTTTATTTCTATTATTCCATTCGATATGGTTGTTGTCCACTTTTTAAACTTATAGATTGTACTCGTGAGTACTTAGGTTTTTTCTCTTTGGATTATGATTTGTACTCATCAAGTTATTTTTGTTTGCCACTGTTGATTATTCCGCCGGTTGTACCGGGCGTGTTAATTGATTTTCAACTGGATGATATATGTCTTTACTGTGGTAAGTTGTGTCTAGCCTGGTGGGTCCCATGAAGGGCCCCACGACACTGTGATATACCTTGAATATCTTGGGGGTGTTACAGAAAATGGTATCGGAGCACTAAGTTTATGGATACCTGGGTTTGTCGGTTATTTGGGTCTAGTTGTGTTTTGTTTTGCACATTGTCACACTGCTGCCGGCATCTTAGTACTTCCAGTGTTCGTAAGTTTTCTTACTCGATTCTTTGTTTTCTCATACCGTATTTCCATTTCTTGAACTGTGGTTATTTTCCCTCATTTGCTTATCATCGAGTTGTTTTGCTATCTCTTAACACCAGCATGGATGCTGGAAGGGGCCGTGGTCGTGGTCGTGGCCGTGGATGCGGACGGGGACATGGGGCAGCCGGTGGGGCGGCCACGTCGCATTCTTCGGGATCCGGCAGTACCGGTGACCGTCACAGTCATGCGTCTTCTCAGGAGCGCGCCGACCTTGGTATTGCGGCCGTTATGCAGCAAATGGTAAACCAAATGGCAGCGATAGCTCAGGAGGTTCAGAACCCGGATTCGGCCCACGCTAATCGGGGCGGAGCAGACCGTTGGCTCCAAGATGTCATCAAGATGCATCCTCCTCAGTTTTCGGGAGCATCAGACCCGATCGGCTGGGAGGGGTGGATCAAGGAGATATCCATAGTCTTCATTGCCACTAACTGTCCCGAGGACCGTAAGGTCCCTATTTCCAGTACTTTCTCACTGGGGACGCTACGGATTGGTGGGAGGCCGTTGGGCCCAAAGACCATGTTGCTTCGTGGGCCGAATTTCAGGAATTGATGGAGACTGAGTATTGCCCGTGGCCGGTTAGACAGGCTCGAGTTCATGCCTTCTATGATGCTCAACCGCGGGATATTCCTGTCTCTCAAGCTATTGCCGATTTCAACAAGGAGTTGGGCTATGTGAAGACCCAAGTTGTCGAGGAGAGCAACAAAATTTTTCACTTTTCCAGACAAATGAAACTGTCAATTCGGGACTACATGTCCAGGCTCATCTGTACTACTTTGAAAGATTATCAGAGTCGAGCTCTAGCCTATGATATATCTGTGACGGCCAGTGCTACGGTTCGGGAGAGTAAGAAACAGAAATCCGCCGGAAATTTCTCGGGTCACAAGGGTATATGTCAGCAGAAGTCTCACTCTGTGAATATTCTTGGAGGTAATTCGACTCGTTTCTCTGGGGGCTATCGGGGTACTGCCAGTGCCTCCGTTCGGGATGTCAAATGCTTTAATTGTGGCGAGTCGGGCCATCGGAACCAGGAGTGTCCTCGTCCGCTTCTAACTTATCATACTTGTGGTCAGTCGGGCCACAAGGCTTTCTTTTGTGAGCGGGCAAGACAGCTTCTTGGTGCTCAAGCTTCTTTTCCAGCACCTAGGGAGTCGAGTGTGAACCAGGGCTCGTTTGCTCCGCAGCCTTCGCCGAGTGCCGGTCGAGGTAGAGGTCGGGGTCAGCCCGCTAGAGGAGGAGCTTCCAGTGCCGGCTCTGCCCAGCCGCGTATCAATGAGATGAGGAGGGCCGATGATCCAGCAGCCACTGTGGCGACAGGTAACGTTCATATCCATTCTCATCCTGTCAGTGTGCTTTTCGATTCTGGTGCTACACATTCGTTCATATCGCTGGAGTGTGCGCGCCTTTTGAGTCTCGACTGTTTGTCGCCTTGCGAGTCTTTCATCGTTAAACTTCCTAGCGGTGATAGGATCGTTGGCGATCGAGAGGTTCGAGACTGCTCTGTGTTTATTTGTGAGAGAGCTTGGCTCTCTAATCTTTGTGGGTATAGAGGGTGAGGATTTGATCCTCGGGGATGATTGGCTCGAGCAACATGGCGCAATCATGAACTACCGCATGAGAATAATCACTATGTTAGCCGAGTACGGCACCGAGCACTCTTTCGCGGGGCGAAAGAGGGGAAACCAGAAGTTCGTTATTAACGCCATGAAGGCGATGAGGCTCCTGCGAAAGGGGTATACTGGTTATTGGTGCTATGCCTTGAAGGCGGAGGATGGTGGAGTTGAGCTTTCGTCGATTCCAGTCGTTAGTGAGTTTCCTGATGTATTTCCTGATGAGTTACCAGGATTGCCACCGGATTGTGAGGTCGAGTTTGCTATAGAGTTAGAGCCGAGTGCGGCTCCGATTTCGAAGGCGCCGTATCGCATGGCACCTTCAGAGATGCCCGAGTTGAAGAAGCAGTTGAGTGATCTTCTTCAGTCGGGGTATGTTCGATCGAGCGCCTCGCCTTGGGGCGCAGTGGTCCTGTTTGTGCGAAAGAAGGATGGTTCACTGCGTTTGTGTATCGACTATCGCGAACTAAACAAGGTGACCATCAAGAAAAAGTATCCTTTGCCGAGGATTGATGACTTGTTCGATCAGTTGCAGGGAGCTGCGGTATTCTCGAAGATTGATTTGAGATCGGGGTACTATCAACTCCGGGTGAGGGAGTCCGATGTGCCGAAAATAGCTTTTCGGACGAGATACGGACATTATCAGTTTGTAGTTATGCCTTTTAGGTTAACTAAAGCGCCAGCGGTGTTCATGCAGTTGATGAACAAAGTCTTTATCGAGTATTTGGATAAGTGTGTCGTCGTCTTCATTGATGATATTCTTATTTATTCAAGGAACGAGGAAGAGCATGCCCATCATTTGCGGGTAGTGTTAGACATTTGAGGAACGAGCAACTCTATGCGAAGTTCTAGAAATATGAGTTCTGGCTAAAGAAAGTGATGTTTTTAGGTCACGTGATTTCAGCCAAGGGGGTTCGTGTGGATCCGCAGAAAATTGAGGCAGTGTTGGATTGGGCACCGCCCAAGAATGTGAAGGAGATCTGTAGTTTCTTGGGTTTGGCCAGCTACTACCGTAGGTTCGTCGAGGGTTTCTCGAAACTGGCTTGGCCGCTTACACAGTTACTCCAGAAATTCGAGAAGTTCATCTGGAATGACGAGAGACAGTCGAGTTTCGAGGAGCTGAAGAGGCGTTTGACTTCAGCCCCGATTTTAGCGTTGCCATTGGCAACGGTGGTTTTGCTGTTTACAGTTATGCTTCGGGTCAGGGTCTTGGGTGCATATTGATGCAGCACAGCAAGACCATTGCATATGCGTCGAGACAGTTGAGGCCATATGAGCTTAACTACCCTACTCACGATTTGGAGTTGGCGGTAGTTGTTTTTGCGCTCAAGATTTGGCGTCACTATCTTTTCGGCTCTGCATGTCAGATTTTAACCGATCATAAAAGTCTGAAATACATATTTACTCAGCGGGAGTTGAATATGAGGCAAAGGAGGTGGTTAGAGTTGATTAAGGATTATGATCTTGAAATCCTTTATCATCCGGGCAAGGCGAACGTCGTGGCCGATGCCTTGAGTCGGAAACCAATTGCGTTGCGAACGTTTGAAAACCTTACATCTGAGTCTGAGATTCGACGAGTTTTGATCGAGTTAGATGTTGAGGTTTTGTTGCCTGGAGCTGTCGGGCAACTTTGTGCTTTAGAAATTTCGTCGTCCTTGATCGACGAAATTAAACTGAAGCAGTTGGAGGATCCGATGATTACTCAAATCCAAGAGAACATTCTTAAGGGAAAGTCTCCTGGATTTCTGATTCACGAGGATGGTGTTTTGAGATTCCAGAGTCAGCTTTATGTACCGAACGACTCAGAGTTGAGACAGAGTATTTTGCATGAGGCCCATGCTACACCTTACTCCGTTCATCCTGGTTCGAGTAAGATGTACAAGGACCTGAGAAGTAATTTCTGGTGGAATGATATGAAGGAGGAGGTCGCACAGTTTGTAGCGAGATGTTTGACTTGTCAGCAGGTCAAAATCGAGCATCAGCGACCGGCCGGGTTATTGCAGTCACTTCCTGTTTCGGAATGGAAATGGGAAGATATATCGATGGATTTCATTACGAGTTTGCCGAGATCGAGGTCGGGCATGAATATGGTCTGGGTGATTGTCGATCGTCTGACCAAGTCGGCACATTTTCTGGGCATCAAGGACACTTGGGGCCCGGAGAAATTGGCTCGTGTGTTTATCGCACAGATCGTGAAGCTTCACGGTAGTCCGAAGTCTATTATTTCGGATCGTGATGGCCGTTTTGTATCGCACTTTTGGCAGGCAATGCATAAGGCATTGGGTACTCGTTTGCGTTTGAGTACCTCTTTTCATCCTCAGTCAGATGGACAGTCGGAATGCACTATCCAGACATTCGAGGATATGTTGCGTGCTTGTGCTCTCGATTGGAGCAATGACTGGGAGGAGCATTTGCCATTGATCGAATTCTAGTACAACAATAATTGGCATGCGTCGATTTGGATGGCACCGTATGAGGCACTTTATGGGCGGCATTGTCGATCACCGATTTGTTTGAATAAGGCGTCCGATATGGTCGGGACCGAGCCGAATATCGTTCTAGAGACGAGGCGGAAGATAGAATTAATTCGGAAATGGATGTTGACTACCCAGAGTCGACATAAGTCATATGCCGATGTCCGCCATCGACCTTTGGAATTCGAGGTGGGAGACCACGTTTTATTGAAGGTGTCTCCGACGAGAGGAGTTTTCCGTTTCAGGAAAAAGGGGAAGTTGAGTCCGAGATTTATTGGACCGTGAGTTGGTGGGTTGGCATACCATTTGGCGTTACCCCTGGCCCTGAGTCATGTTCATAGCGTTTTTCAAGTTTCTCAGCTGAGGAAATATGTCCCGGATCCTAGTCACGTCATCGATTATGGTGAGATTGATGTCGCTGAGGATATTAATTTTGAGGAGCGTCCTTTGAAGATTTTGGAGCATCGTGAGAAGCGAGTAAGGCATAAGACCATCCCTTTGGTCAAGGTGCAGTGGTCGGGACATGGTGTCGAGGAGGCAACTTGGGAAACCGAGGATAGCATGCGTGCTAGGTACCCTGAGTTGTTTGTTTCTTAAGTTTCGGGACGAAACTTATTTTTAGAGGGGTAGAATATAATATCCGCATTTTTCTTTTCCCGGTATTTTTCATTTTTATGTGTATTTCTCGTTTGTAGCGACCCTCGTGTATTTTTCAGTGTATTTCTTCCGTCATCTATTGATCGGATTCTCATAATTGTTTTTCGAAACCGCCGTACGGGGTTGTCGTAGATCCATTGTATGCTATCGTACGTATTGTGTTGTTCCGTTTGATGCTTCGTTCGTGTTTCGGTGTTTTGGACCGTTGTTACCCTGTGCCTAACGCGCGCTAATGTTACCTTATAGCGCGCGCTAATCATCCTTCAGTAGCGCACGCTACGCTTGTTTTGTAGCGCGCGCTAGCGAGTCTGTCAAGTACTGGACAATTTGCTACTGGACTCGGTCAGGTGCCCAGGTAGCGCACGCTTTGGCCGATAGCGAGCGCTACCGATATGCTTTTAGCGCACGCTACGTTTGGCCGATAGCGCATGCTAACTGGGTCAGGTAAGTACTGGCAGTTCACTTTTGGACTCGGCTGGTGTCCAGGTAGCGCACGCTATGGCCGATAGCGCGCGCTACCGAGAGGCTATTAGCGCACGCTACGTTTCGGGTAGCGCACGCTAACGGCCCAGAATCTGGTTGCTGGACTGGGACGTTAACTTCTGGACTAGAGTTTCATGCCGTTAGCGCACGCTAACTTTGGAGGATTAACGCGCGCTAACACTCCCTGGCTATATAAACCAGGGAGTTGACCCAGATGTACGTCTTTTCTCATTTCTTCTCCCTCTCCGCGGCTTTGGCGAATTTGGGCGATTTTCTTGGCTATTTCTTCCTCCAATCATTCCAACCATCATCTTCCTTGAATTCTAGGTATATAATAACAACATCATCACGAATCTTTCATCCTAATCCAAGGTAAATCTCTTAGAACCCTACTTTTGGATAATTTGGGTTTTTTGGGATTTTCGTCCGATTCGTCCCGTCTTTTTGGTTAATACATGATGAGTATGATTAATCTTGTTGATATCATTAGTTTTTTTACGGATTCATGGTATGTTTTCATGGTTTTGCGAAATCAAGAGGGTTTGATTTTGGCCCGCCCTCGTTGCTATTTTTATACGAATATACATGAATCATAGGAGGGTTTTCGGGTGTATTCCATTTCCGTATTCGTTTAGAGTTGGTTGTGATTATGTTCTTCGAATCGTTAGGTTCGGTTCCGTTGGTTCTTAGCGTTCGTCGGTGATTTTCCTTTCCGTTCATTGCGTCATCAATTATTCAAGGCAAGTATTTTTGGAAACCTTTATGCTTAACGTGAAATGATAATATATATTGTGTGTGATTTGCTCACCTCGGGAGGGTCCGACGGGGCCACGGGGGAATCTATGACTTCACTCTGGATTCACGAGTTTGATTCGCTAGCCAGCTCGAGGAGGTCCTTAGAGGCCTCGGGTGGGATTTGTGGTGGCGTCCCGGTCCTAGGCGATGCCTATGCGTGACTTGTTTTATAAAGTGGCCAGCTCGGGAGGGTCCTTAGAGGCCTCGGGTGGGATTTGTGGCTTCGCCCCGGTCCTAGGCAAATTGTTGTGACTGTTTGTTTCCGGAAAAGACATGTCTGTTTTTGGTTTTGAAATGTTTTGGTGAATATACTATGAAATATGTAAGCGATTGGTTTGCCTTGATTACTTGTACTAGCGTAACTGCTAACCCCTCTGGGGACCCGTTTTGGGGAAATTCTTGTTTATAGATTTCAGGTTATGATCATCCAGGTGAGCGAGCGCTGGGACAGTATGAGGATGTTGGCCAGGGTCGTTGACATGTGCATTTGAGTCCTTTTATTTCTATTATTCCATTCGATATGGTTGTTGTCCACTTTTTAAACTTATAGATTGTACTCGTGAGTACTTAGGTTTTTTCTCTTCGGATTATGATTTGTACTCATCAAGTTATTTTTGTTTGCCACTGTTGATTATTCCGTCGGTTGTACCGGGCGTGTTAATTGATTTTCAACTGGATGATATATGTCTTTACTGTGGTAAGTTGTGTCTAGCCTGGTGGGTCCCATGAAGGGGCCCACAACACTGTAATATACCTTGAATATCTTCGGAGTGTTACAGAAAATGGTATCGGAGCACTAGGTTTATGGATACCTGGGCTTGTCGGTTATTTGGGTCTAGTTGTGTTTTGTTTTGCACATTGTCACACTGCTGCCGGCATCTTAGTACTTCTAGTTTTCGTAAGTTTTCTTACTCTATTCTTTGTTTTCTCGTACTGTATGTCCATTTCTTGAACTGTGGTTATTTTCCCCCCTTTGCTTATCATCGAGTTGTTTTGCTATCTCTTAACACCAGCATGGATGCTGGAAGGGGCCGTGGTCGTGGTCGTGGTCGTGGGCGTGGATGCGGCCGGGGACGTGGGGCAGCCGGTGGGGCGGCCACGTTGCATTCTTCGGGAGCCGGCAGTACCGGTGACCGTCACAGTCATGCGTCTTCTCAGGAGCGCGCCGACCTTGGTATTGCGGCCGTTATGCAGCAAATGGTAAACCAAATGGCAGCGATAGCTCACGTGGTTCAGAACCCGGATTCGGCCCACGCTAATCGGGGCGGAGCAGACCGTTGGCTCCAAGATGTCATCAAGATGCATCCTCCTCAGTTTTCGGGAGCATCAGACCCGATCGGCTGGGAGGGGTGGATCAAGGAGATATCCAAAGTCTTCATTTCCACCAACTGTCCCGAGGACCGTAAGGTCCCTATTGCTAGTACTTTCTCACTGGGGACGCTACGGATTGGTGGGAGGCCGTCGGGCCCAAAGACCATGTTGCTTCGTGGGCCGAATTTTAGGAATTGATGGAGACTGAGTATTGCCCATGGCCGGTTAGACAGGCTCGAGTTCATACCTTCTATGATGCTCAACCGCGGGATATTCCTGTCTCTCAAGCTATTGCCGATTTCAACAAGGAGTTGGGCTATGTGAAGACCCAAGTTGTCGAGGAGAGCAACAAAATTTTTCACTTTTCCAGACAGATGAAACTGTCAATTCGGGACTACATGTCCGGGCTCATCTGTACTACTTTGAAATATTATCAGAGTCGAGCTCTAGCCTATGCTATATCTGTGACGGCCAGTGCTATGGTTCGGGAGAATAAGAAACAGAAATCCGCCGGAAATTTCTCGGGTCACAAGGGTGGAGGTCAGCAGAAGTCTCACTCTGTGAATATTCTTGGAGGTAATTCGACTCGTTTCTCTGGGGGCTATCGGGGTACTGCCAGTGCCTCCGTTCGGGAGGTCAAATGCTTTAATTGTGGCGAGTCGGGCCATCGGAACCGGGAGTGTCCTCGTCCACTTCTAACTTATCATACTTGTGGTCAGTCGGGCCATAAGGCTTTCTTTTGTGAGCGGGCAAGACAGCTTCTTGGTGCTCAAGCTTCTTTTCCAGCACCTAGGGAGTCGAGTGTGAACCAGGGCTCGTTTGCTCCGCAGCCTTCGCCGAGTGCCGGTCGAGGTAGAGGTCGGGGTCAGCCCGCACAAGGAGGAGCTTCCAGTGTCGGCTCTGCCCAGCCGCGTATCTATGAGATGAGGAGGGCCGATGATCCAGCAGCCACTGTGGTGACAGGTACCGTTCATATCCATTCTCATCCTGTCAGTGTGCTTTTCGATTCTGGTGCTACACATTCGTTCATATCGCTGGAGTGTGTGCGCCGTTTGAGTCTCGACTATTTGTCGCCTTGCGAGTCTTTCATCGTTAAACTTCCTAGCGGTGATAGGATTGTTAGCGATCGAGAGGTCCGAGACTGCTCTGTGTTTATTTGTGAGAGAGCTTGGCTCTCTAATCTTATTGTTGTGGGTATCGAGGGTGAGGATTTGATCCTCGGGGATGATTGGCTCGAGCGACATGGCGCAATCATGAACTACCGCACGAGAATCATCACTATGTTTGCCGAGGATGGCACCGAGCACTCTTTCGCGGGGCGAAAGTGGGGAAACCAGAAGTTCGTTATTAACGCCTTGAAGGCGATGAGGCTCCTGCGAAAGGGGTATACTGGTTATTGGTGCTATGCCTTGAAGGCGGAGGATGGTGGAGTCGAGCTTTCGTCGATTCCAGTCGTTAGTGAGTTTCCTGATGTATTTCCTGACAAGTTACCGGGATTGCCACCGAATCGTGAGGTCGAGTTTGCTATAGAGTTAGAGCCGGATGCGGCTCCGATTTTGAAGGCTCCGTATCGCATGGCACCTTCAGAGATGGCCGAGTTGAAGAAGCATTTGAGTGAGCTTCTTGATTTGGGGTATGTTCGATCGAGCACCTCTCCTTGGGGCACAATGGTCCTGTTTGTGCGAAAGAAGGATGGTTCACTGCGGTTGTGTATCGACTATCGCGAACTAAACAAGGTGACCATCAAGAAAAAGTATCCTTTGCCGAGGATTGAGGACTTGTTCGATCAGTTGCAGGGAGTTGCGATATTCTCGAAGATTGATTTTAGATCGGGGTACTATCAGCTCCGGGTGAGGGAGTCCAATGTGCCGAAAATATCTTTTCGGATGAGATACGGACATTATGAGTTTGTAGTTATGCCTTTTGGGTTAACTAATGCGCTAGCGGTTTTCATGCAGTTGATGAACAAAGTCTTTATCGAGTATTTGGATAAGTGTGTCGTCGTCTTCATTGATGATATTCTTATTTATTCGAGGAACGAGGAAGAGCATGCCCATCATTTGCGGGTAGTGTTAGACATTTTGAGGAACTAGCAATTCTATGCGAAGTTCTCATAATGTGAGTTCTGGCTAAAGAAAGTGATGTTTATAGCTCACGTGATTTCAGCCAAGGGGGTTCGTGTGGATCCGCAGAAGATTGAGGCAGTGTTGGATTGGGCACCGCCCAAGAATGTGAAGGAGATCCGTAGTTTCTTGGGTTTGGCCGGCTACTAACGTAGGTTCGTCGAGGGTTTCTCGAAACTGTCTTGGCCGCTTACACAGTTACTCCAGAAATTCGAGAAGTTCGTCTGGAATGATGAGAGACAGTTGAGTTTCGAGGAGCTGAAGAGGCATTTGACTTCAGCCCCGATTTTAGCATTGCCATTGGTGACGGGGGTTTTGCTGTTTACAGTGATGCTTCGGGTCAGGGTCTTGGGTGCGTATTGATGCAGCACGGCAAGACCATTGCATATGCGTCGAGACAGTTGAGGCCATATGAGCTTAACTACCCTACTCACGATTTGGAGTTGGCGGCAGTTGTTTTTGCACTCAAGATTTGGCGTCACTATATTTTCGGCTCTGCATGTCAGATTTTTACCGATCATAAAAGTCTGAAATACATATTTACTCAGCGGGAGTTGAATATGAGGCAGAGGAGGTGGTTAGAGTTGATTAAGGATTATGACCTTGAAATCCTTTATCATCCGGGCAAGGCGAACGTCGTGGCCGATGCCTTGAGTCGGAAACCGGTTGCGTTGCGAACGCTTGAAATCCTTACATCTTAGTCTGAGCTTCGACGAGTTTTGATCGAGTTAGATGTTGAGGTTTTGTTGCCTGGAGCTGTCAGGCAACTTTGTGCTTTAGAGATTTCGTCATCCTTGATCGACGAAATTAAACTGAAGCAGTTGGAGGATCCGATGATTACTCAAATCCGAGAGAACGTTCTTAAGGGAAAGTCTCCTGGATTTGTGATTCACGAGGATGGTGTTTTGAGATTCCAGAGTCGGCTTTGTGTACCGAATGACTTAGAGTTGAGACAGAGTATTTTGCGTGAGGCCCATGCTACACCTTACTCCGTTCATCCTGGTTCGAGTCAGATGTACAAGGACCTGAGAAGGAATTTCTGGTGGAATGATATGAAGGAGGAGGTCGCACAGTTTGTAGCGAGATGTTTGACTTGTCAGCAGGTCAAAATCGAGCATCAGCGACCGACCGGGTTATTGCAGTCACTTCCTATTTCGGAATGGAAATGGGAAGATATATCGATGGATTTCATTACGAGTTTGCCGAGATCGAGGCCGGGCATGAATATGGTCTGGGTGATTGTCGATCGTCTGACCAAGTCGGCACATTTTCTGGGCATCAAGGACACTTGGGGCCCGGAGAAATTGGCTCGTGTGTTTATCGCGCAGATCGTGAGGCTTCACGGTAGTCCGAAGTCTATTGTTTCGGATCGTGATGGCCATTTTGTATTGCACTTTTGGCAGGCAATGCATAAGGCATTAGGTACTCGTTTGCGTTTGAGTACCTCTTTTCATCCTCAGTCAGATGGACAGTCGGAACGCACTATCCAGACGTTCGAGGATATGTTGCGTGCTTGTGCTCTCGATTGGAGCAATGACTGGGAGGAGCATTTGCCATTGATCGAATTCATGTACAACAATAGTTGGCACGCGTCGATTCGGATGGCACCGTATGAGGTACTTTATGGGCGGCATTGTCGATCACCGATTTGTTGGAATGAGGCATCCGATATGGTCGGGACCGAGCCGGATATTGTTCTAGAGACGAGGCGGAAGATAGAATTAATTCGGAAACGGATGTTGACTGCCCAGAGTCGACATAAGTCATATGCCGATGTCCGTCGTCGACCTTTGGAATTCGAGGTGGGAGACCACGTTTTATTAAAGGTGTCGCTGACGAGAGGAGTTTTCCGTTTCGGGAAAAAGGTGAAGTTGAGTCCGAGATTTATTGGACTGCGAGTCGGTGGGTTGGCATACCATTTGGCGTTACCCCCGACCCTGAGTCATGTTCATAGCGTTTTTCAAGTTTCCCAGCTGAGGAAATATGTCCTGGATCCTAGTCACGTCATCGATTATGGTGAGATTGATGTCGCCGAGGATATTACTTTTGAGGAGCGTCCTCTGAAGATTTTGGAGCATCACGAGAAGCGACTGAGGCATAAGACCATCCCTTTGGTCAAGGTGCAGTGGTCGAGACATGGTGTCGAGGAGGCAACTTGGGAAACCAAGGATAGCATGCGTGTTAGGTACCCTGAGTTGTTTGTTTCTTAAGTTTCGGGACGAAACTTATTTTTAAAGGGGTAGAATGTAATATCCACATTTTTTTCCCCGGTATTTTTCATTTTTTCTGTGTATTTCTCATTTGTAGCGACCCTCATGTATTTTTCAGTGTATTTCTTCCGTCATCTATTGAGCGGATTCTCGTAATTATTGTTCCGAACCGCCGTACGGGGTTGCCATAGATCCATTGTATGTTATCATACGTATTGTGTTGTTCCGTTTGATACTTCGTTCGTGTTTCGGTGTTTTGGACTGTTGTTACCCTGTGCCTAACGCGCGCTAATGTTACCTTATAGCGCGTGCTAATCATCCTTTAGTAGCGCACGCTACGCTTGTTTTGTAGCGCGCGCTAGCGAATCTGTCCAGTACTGGACAATTTGCTACTGGACTCGGTCAGGTGCCCAGGTAGCGCACGCTATGGCCGATAGCGCGCCCTACCGATATGCTTTTAGCGCACGCTACGTTTGGCCGATAGCGCGCGCTAACTGGGTCAGGTGAGTACTGGTAGTTCACTTCTGGACTCGGCTGATGTCCAGGTACTGCACGCTATGGCCGATAGTGCACGCTACCGAGAGGCTATTAGCACACGCTACGTTTTGGGTAGCGCACGCTAACGGCCCAGAATCTGGTTGCTGGACTGGGACGTTAACTTCTGGACTAGAGTTTCGTCCCGTTAGCGCACGCTAACTTCTGAGGATTAGCGCGCGCTAACACTCCCTGTTGTGCTGGGATGATGCGTCTGAATCGATCGGTACTGAACCAGACATAGTAGTTGCTACTAGAGAGAAGATTACCTTGATTCGTGACAGATTGTTAGCAGCTCAGAGTCGACATAAGTCCTATGCCGACACGCTCCGGCGGCCGTTAGACTTTGAGGATGTAGACTATGTATTACTAAAGGTGTCACCGACTCGGGAATTTTACCGCTTCGGTCGGATGGGTAAACTTAGTCTGAGGTATATTGGGTCCTTCGAGATCTTGTAGAGAGTTGGACACCTTGCACACCAGTTGGGTTTGCCGCCATCATTGAGCCACATGCATAACGTATTTCATGTCTCACAGCTTAGGAAGTATGTACCGGATCCTAGCCATGTTTTTTATTTTGGAGAGATTGAGTTCGATCCTGACATCACCTTTGAAGAGAGAGTAATTCAGATTTTGGAGCGTCGAGTGAAGCAGCTTAGGCACAAAACCATACCTTTGGTTAAGGTGCAATGGTCGAGACACAGATCGGAAAAAGCCATGTGGGAGACAGAAGAGAATGTGAAGTCGAGATACCCTAAGTTATTCACTTTGTAAGTTTTGGGACGAAACTTATTTTTAGGGGGAAGGAATGTAATATCCACACTTTCTATTTTGAGTAATTTCTATTTCGGATGACTCACTTGTACGTGTTTTGATATTCTGAAGTTATTTTGTTCTGCATTCATGGCCATCCGAACGAGTTTCGGAGTTGTTTTTATGAGATTTCGATTATCATGTAACTTTTCTACGTTTAGACTCGATTCTCGTAAATCTTGTTCTAAACTGACGTTTCATTACTTCTATGAGTTCCCTTAATATTTTTGGGTTTGTTACAACTTTCTGAGATTATTAGTTGGCCTTGAGTTCTGATTCTCGCGAGTTTAGGCTATTCAGTAAATTATCACAATTTTTGTATCACTTCAGAATTGTTGCACATTTCGATGAATGGTTTGGAATCATACGTTCGGATGGGGAGATTTCACTTGCATGTTGTTGTTTCTTGTTATGTCCCGTTATTCGCTGGTAGCTATCGAATTTTAGGCTTTCCGAGTCGTGTGCAGTCTGACCGAGTTTCCTAACTGTACTCTGTACAGGAACAGTTAGCGCACGCTAACGTTATTTCTATAGTGCGCGCTATGATGGTATATCTCGCGTAAGCTAAACCTATATTATTGCATACGCTAATGCATCTGGGCAGATTACTCTGGAACTAGACAAAAGATTCAGTAATCCTGTAGTGAACCAGGTAGCTTACGCTAACAAGTTGTTAACGTACGCTAATTACAAACCTTAGCGCACGCGACGCTATCGTCAACGTACATTAACGGGAAGACAGAAGCCTCTGGACTGCTCGTTGTCCTAAATAGCATATGATACGCAATGTATATAGCGTACGCTATCTGCTGTCAGTATATAAGGGACAACAGTAGTTAACTTCGTCATTTTTCATTCTCAACCTGTTCTTTCTGGCGATCCAAGACGAATTCAGGCGAGAGGGCTAAATTTCAACCAAATATCATATTCTATTATCATCTTTGGGTTTCTTGTGAGGATTTAACACTATCTAATCATCTTCCACCATCCGAATCAAGGTAAGAATTCCTAGAACCCTAGTTTTTGGGATTTTGGGGGTTTTGTGGTGATTTGGTCTTTTTAGTCCGATTTAGCCTAGATTATTGTTAGATTTCGATGGTATGCTCGTAATCCTTGGTTTTCCTTGTTGCCTTGTGAACTAAAAACCCGTTATTACAATGATCGATTATGACCCATTTCACACCTGTAGTATTCGTCAAATCGTTTCAAAGGGGTAGAACCTGGGATGATCCTTTTGATTCTGTAGTGTTGTAGTTAATTGAATATCATTGTGTGCTAGAAGCGAAACCTTGGAGTGAGTTTGGATCGTATCCTCTACGTACATGGTTTCTTTGCATCGTATTATTCAAGGCAAGTACATGTATTATATTTCGTTATGTGTATTACGGTTTCGATACGGATCATGAACTGTGATACCTTGTGTGTGGCTGTTGATGTTCTTCCACCCAGGGATGGTTCGACGAGATCTATGGGGTCCGATACTAATGGGTACGGCCACAGAAGTGGTCTCCCACCCAGGGACGGTCCGACGGGGCCTCTGGGGTTGATACTAATGGGTACGACCGCGGGTTACCAAGTATGGATAATGTTGTGATGAAATGAGTTGATATAATGTCCTGAAAATGATGTTTGACGCAGACATGATATTCCGGAATATATTTTTCAAATGCTTTCTAAACGAGATGATTGTGTTGAATCGTATCTGTATATAATGTAGTGTAATTATGTACTTGCACTAGCTATTCGAATGCTAATCCCTTAAATGGGGGAAATGCGTTTCCTGCATTTCAGGTACCGGGCGAGATGAGGAGCAAGCACGGGATCCACATGCTAAAGATGGCCAAGCATGATGATGGGGCTCGAGTCGGTGTATTTATATTATTATGCTTATTCAGTTTATTGAAGTTAGTCGAGTAAACTTGTTATGGTTTTAAGTATGTCATTGTAGTCCCCTTCGTGGGCAATGAACTTATTTTACTCTCTGTCTTTCTAAATATGAACTAAAATGTTTTGGCCGAGGTCACGGCCCTATTTAGATTATTAATGTGTTGTTGAGATATTATTGTGTATTGTGCGTGGTGTATTAGCCTGGTAGACCTTGTTGAAGGTTCTACGGTGTGTAATATCCCTTATGAGATTTGGGGTGTTATATTTATGGTATCAGAGCCTTGGGCTGTGAATACCTAGGCTGTCGGTTAAATTGGGTTTGTTTGTTGTGTCGTAAGAGTCAGTTGTTGAGCCTAACATCATCGTGCTACCATTTCTTCATGCGACCGTGGCTGTAAGTCTCCTCAAATTATTACATTTCTGTTTTATGCTTTTGTGTGAATTGGAATTGTGAGTTGGGGTACCAACTTTATAGATTGTGAATTTTACTGATCTGGTTCTTTTAATTCTTATTCTTCAGTATGCTCAGAGGTCGGGGTAGACCAGATAGGGGTCGCTGCTGATGCCGTGGTCGTGGCGCTAATAGTTAGGAAGTTCCGCTTTCTCAGTCAATTGCCGATTCGGCCCCTCATTCAGTGTCGGATACGCTGCCCCTGAGTTTTGATGGGCAGCAGGACTTATCTGTCAGTCAGGGCCAACCATTGGGTAATAATACCGACACTGGAGCCAATGCTATACTTCAGTAGTTAGTAGCTCGGCTAGCTCAGATAGCTCAAGGTTGGCGTCAGAATCCGCCCCCGACTATGGAGGATGAAGCTAGTAAATGGCTTCAGAAAGTGACTAAGATGCACCCCCTCGCTTTGCGGGTTCTACTGACTCCCTAGGTTGGTAGAATTGGCCTTTTCAATTGGGTAAGACGTTCGATGTTGTAGCTTGTCCTGATGACAGGAGGGTACCTATTGCTTAATACCTCCTGGATAAGGAAGCTACGGAGTGGTGGGAGGCTGTGATGTCGAGGGATCGTGTAGCCACCTGGGAGGAGTTTAAGACTGCTATGGAAGCAGAATACTGTCCACCTCCAGTTCAGGAGCGTAGGATAGTGGAGTTATTTACTGCTACGCCTCATGATGTACCGATCTCCCAGGTAACCAGCAGTTGGGTTACGTGAAACAGCAAGTGAGGACTGGGGCTGATAAGATTCGCTACTTCAATATGCGCATGAAGCAGTATATTAGACAGAGCATGGCACCACTCATGTGTGCCACATTGAAGGAGTACCAGGATCGCGCTCTAGCGATCGAGATGGCAGTTCCGGAGCCAAAGTTGGGTTCTGAGGCAAAGAACACAAGACTTCGGGTACTTTCTCAGCTAGCAAGGGGAATTGATTTTCTAAGTCATTGTCTACTCCCACATTGGGAAAGAGATCGTTCCATCAGGCCGGAAGTTCCTAGAGTAACCATCCGGTTCAGTCCTAAATTCCTGGTGGTGGAGTTTGCTTTAACTGCAGTCGTCCCGAGCATGTAGTGAAGGATTGTCCTTATCCATTAGTTAATTGCTTCACATGTGGGCAGAGTGGGCATCGGGAAGTTAATTGTGAGTGGGATACTAGGGCAGCTAGAGCTCCGACTTCCACTTCAGTATAGAAGGAGCATAGTGTTGATCAGAGGACTCCAGTCACTCAGTCCATTCAGAGTTCAGGCCGTGGTAGGGGTCGGGGTCATCCGGACCACCAGGCAGTATCAAGTTCGGGCTCAGTACACCTTCGTTTGAATCAAATGAGATGCACGGAGGAGACAGACGTTTTGGTAGCATCAGGTACCACTTAGATCCTTTCTCATCCAGTTTCAGTGCTTTTTGATTCAGGTGCTACTCATTCATTCATTGCATGGGATTGTGTGTGTCGTATTAGCATTGACTGTTTATTTGAGGGTGAACCATTTGTAGTGGGTATGCCTCGTGGTGACCGTATGGTTGGGAATCGGGAAGTTAGAGATTGTCCATTGAGGATCGGGAACTGAGATTGGCCTTCGAACCTCATTGTTGTAGACTTAAAGGGTGAGGATTTGATCCTCGGAGATGATTGGCTGGACCGTCATGGTGCTATGATGGACTATCGGACACGTACTATCTCGATAGTGGCCGAAGATGGCACGGAGCATACTCTTGTGGGTTGTAAGCCGGGTAGATAAGGAAATGTGATCAGCGCTTTAAAGGCGATGAAACTTCTAAACCAGGATTGTGTAGGCTATTGGTGTTACGCTTTGAAGGCGGAAGATGGTGGAGTTGACATGTCATCGATCCCAGTTGTTAACGAATATCCTGACGTATTTCCGGATGATTTGCCGGGGTAACCACCACAACGGGAAATTGAGTTTCCTTTTAATATAGAGCCGAATGCGGCTCCTGTTTCTTGGGCACCATACCGTATGGCACCATCAGAGATGTTGGAGTTGAAGAAACAGTTGGGGAAATTGCTAGATAAAGTATATATCTAACCGAGCGCGTCACCTTGGGGGTGCGCCTGTGCTGTTTGTTAAGAAAAATGATGGATCACTTTGTTTATGCATCGACTATCGAGAATTAAACAAGTTGACCCCAGATGACTTGTTTGATCAGCTTCAGGGAGCGACAGTCTTCTCGAAGATTGATTTCGGGTTATTATCAGTTGAGAATTTGGGATAGCGTCATACCGAAAGCTGCCTTTCGGACGAGATATGGCCATTATGAGTTTGTGGTTATGCCTTTCGGGCTAACTAATGCCCCGACGGTGTTCATGCAGTTGATGAACAAGGTTTTTATCGAGTATCTGGACAAATGTAGTCGTCTTAATCGACGACATTCTTATCTATTCAAGGAGTCAGGAAAAGCACGCTGTACATCTTCGTATTATGTTAAACATTTTGAGAGCTGAGCAGTTATATGTGAAGTTTTCTAAATGTGAGTTTTGTCTCAAGGAAGTAACATTCCTCGGGCATGTGATATCAACGGAGGGAGTTTGGGTTGATCCTCAGAAGATAGAGTCGGTACTGGCATGGGAACCACCTAAGAATCTGAAAGAAGTGAGGAGCTTCCTAGGACTTGCGGGCTATTACCGTAGGTTTGTTGAAGGATTTTCCAAGATCGCTCGACCACTCACGCATTTACTTCAGAAATCTAAGAAGTTCGAGTGGAACACAGAAAGACATAATAGCTTTGATAAGTTGAAGTGATGTTTGACTACCGCACCAGTTATAGCATTATCGCAGGGTATCGAGGATTTTGTGGTTTATAGTGATGCTTCGGGCTTCGGACTCGGATGTGTGTTGATGAAGAGAGATAGGGTTATTGCTAATGTATCTCGGTAGTTGAAACCATATGAGGTAAATTACCCTACACATGATTTGGAGTTAGCTTCGGTCGTTTTCGCTTTAAAAATTTGGAGGCATTACCTTTATGGGTCGTTGTGTAATATTTACACGGATCACAAGAATCTGAAGTATATCTTCAGTCAGAAGGAGTTGAACATGATACAGGATGGTTAGAGTTAATTAAAGATTACGACCTCGAGATCCTTTATCATCTGGGTAGGATGCGTTGAGTCGTAAGCCGATGGGGCTACAAATGTTAGAGGTACTTACGCCTCAAAGCAGGATCCAGCGGGATTTAATCTATCAGGATATCAAAGTTTGGTTTCAGAGGGTTCAGGGTCAGTTATGTGCATTAGAAATCACTCCGTCCTTGATTGATGATATCAAGGAGAGACAATATGATGATCCATTTTTAGTCCGGTTGAGGGAGGACGTGAAGAAAGGGAAAGCTCCTGGGTTTGTCGTTCAGGATGATGGAATCTCGAGAATTCGAGGCCAATTGTGTGTACTGTGTGATGCCAATTTGAGACACAAAATCTTCAGAGACGCTCATACCACGCCTTATTCCATACATCCTAGTACAAGCAAAATGTACAAGGATGTAAGGAGTAACTTATGGTAGAGCAACTTGAAGACAGACGTTAGCGAGTTTGTGTCAAAGTATTTGACCTGTCAACAGGTTAAGATCGAAAATCAGCGACCCGCGGGGTTATTACGACCACTTCCCATTCCAGAGTAGAAGTGGGAGGATATTTCTATAGATTTCATTACCAGTATGCCTAGGACTCGGACTAGAATGAACATGATTTGGGTCATTATCAATCGACTAAGCAAATCTGCTCATTTTCTGGGTATTAATGATAGTTGGGGACCAAAGAGACTAACACGGGTGTTTATTGCAGAAATTATGAGGTTGCATGGGACTCCTAAGAGTATTATTTCTGATCGAGATGGCCGGTTCATATCATATTTTTGGCAGTCTGTTCATCAGGCTTTGGGGACTGAATTGAGACTCAGTACTTCTTACCATCCCCAGATAGACGGACAGTCGGAACGGATGATTCAGACACTTGAGGACATGTTGAGAGCATGTGCCTTAGACTGTGAAGATGATTGGGAGTCGCACCAACCATTGGTCGAGTTTACGTACAACAATAGTCGGCACACCTCGATTAAAATGGCACCATTTGAGGCTTTATACGGGAGGAGGTGTAGATCGCCGTTGTGCTGGGATGATGCGTCCGAATTGATCGGTACTGAACCAGATATAGTAGTTGCGACCAGAGAGAAGATTGCCTTGATTCGTGACAGATTGTTAGAGGCTCAGAGTCAGCAGAAGTCCTATGCCGACATGCGCCGGCGGCCGTTAGACTTTGAGGACGGAGACTATGTGTTACTAAAGGTGTCGCCGACTCGGGGATTTTACCGCTTCGGTCGGATGGGTAAACTTAGTCCTAGGTATATTGGGCCCTTCGAGATCTTGTAGAGAGTTGGAGACCTTGCACACAGGTTGGGTTTGTCTCCGTCATTGAGCCATGTGCATAAAGTATTTCATGGCTCACAGCTTAGGAAGTATGTACCGGATTCTAGCCATGTTTTAGATTTTGGAGAGATTGAGTTAGGTCCCGACATCACCGTTGAAGAGAGACCGATTCAGATTTTGGAGCATCGAGTGAAGCAACTTAGGCACAAAACCATACCTTTGGTTAAGGTGCAATGGTCGAGACACGGATCGGAAGAAGCAATGTGGGAGACATAAGAGAATATGAAGTCGAGATACCCTGAGTTATTCACTTTGTAAGTTTCGGGATGAAAATTATTTTTAGGGGGAAGGAATTCAATATCCGCACTTTCTATTTTGAGTAATTTCTATTTCGAACGACTCACTTGTGTTTTGATATTTTGAAGTTATTTCGTTCTGCATTCATGACCATCCGAGCAAGTTTCGGAGTTTTTTTTATGAGATTTCGATTATCGTGTAACTTTTCTATATTTAGACTCGATTCTCATAAATCTCATTCTAAACCGACGTTTCATTACTTCTATGAGTTTCCTTAATATTTTTGGGTTAGTTACAACTTTTTAAGATTATTAATTGGCCTTGAGTTGTGATTCTCGAGAGTTTGGGCTGTTTTGTAAATTATCACAGTTTTCAGTATCACTTTTAGAAGTGTTGCGCATTTTGATGAATGGTTAAGAATCATACGTTCGGATGGGGAGATTTCACTTGCATATTGTTGTTTCTTATTATGTCCCGTTATTCACTGGTAGCTATCGGGTTTTAGGCTTTCCAAGTCGTGTGCAATCTGATCGAGTTTCCTAACTGTACTCTGTACAGGAACAGTTAGCGCACGCTAACCTTATTTCTATAGCACGCGCTATGATGGTATATCTGGCGTACGCTAAACCAACATTATTGCGCATGTTAATGCATCTGGGCAAAGTACTCTGGAACTGGATAGAAGGTGCAGCAATCCTGGACTAAACCAGGTAGCGTACGCTAACAAGTTGTTAATGTACGCTAATTACAAACCTTAGCGCATGCGAAGCTGTCATCAACGTATGCTAATGGGAGGACAGAATCCTCTGCACTGCTCGTTGTCCCGAATAGCGTACGCTACGCAATGTATATAGCGTACGTTATCTGCTGTCAGTATATAAGGGACAGTAGTAGTTGACTTCGTCATTTTTCAGTCTCTACTTGTTCTTCCTGGCGATCCGCGACGAATTCAAGTGAGAGGACTAGATTTCAACCAAATATCATCATCTATTATCATCTTTGGGTTTTTTGTGAGGATTTAACACTATCTAATCATCTTCCACCATCCGAATCAAGGTAAGAATTCCTAGAACCCTAGTTTTTGGGATTTTGGGGGTTTTGTGGTGATTTGGTCTTTCTAGTCTGATTTAGCCTAGCTTATTGTTAGGTTTCGATGGTATGCTCATAATCCTTAGTTTTCCTTGTTGTCTTGTGGACTAAAAACCCGTTATTCCAACGTTGATCGATTATGACCTATTTCGCACCCGTAGTGTTCGTCAAATCGTTTCAAAGGGGTAGAACCTAGGATGATCCTTTTGATTCCGTAGTGTTGTAGTTAAATGAATATCATTTATTGTAACAAGATCGGAATATGCGCCGTGTTGCGGAAGCGTAAAATAAAGTGCGAAAAATAAATGACGCACAGATTTATAGAGGTTCGGCTATAAACGAGCCTACGTCCTCTCTCGGTATCTTTTTCTATAGGTTCAAGATAAAAACCTCTGCACCTCACTTCTATCGATCGCGAGATAACAGTTTACAATCATGTCTTCTATTGGTCCGTGATACACCACTCGTACTTATCTTTGTGTCGGTCCAAGTTAAACCGTTTTTCTTTTCGTCGGACAAGGAATCAACCTCTCTAGCTTTCTATGGGTACTAGATAAACCTCACTTAGATAGCGATTGCGATTCTAATAATGCCGGATCCTTGATCCTAATAACACCGAATCCAATCATATCTTTTCTATTACCACTCGTGTATGATTTTGTGTATAACACTCAATCACTCAATATAAGCTCAATATTACAACAACAATACAATGAATATCAATCTCAGATGAATGTGTAGTATGCTTGAAGTTGTTGTATGAATCACTACCATAGACATGGTATTTAAAGGCTCCATCATCAAACTAGCCGTTAGCTTCTGCAGACTTGTTTACGTACGCTATCCTTAACATATTACGTACGTAAGCTTCATTACGTACGTTAACCACCCCAGGTTACGTACGTTAGCCTAGTTCAGTTTCAGTCCAGTGAGCTTCGTTTCTTTGGTTACGTACGTTAGCATTGACTTCATTACGTACGTTAACATATCGTCACTGATGACGTCATATATCAGTTGCATGCTTTTCTGACTTTGACTCCTCCAACATTCACTTGTTTGAACTCCTTTACGTACGTTATGCAACATCCATTACATACGTTAGCTTGCCCATATTACGTACTTAAACATACCCTTGTTACGTACGTTAAGCGTTGATTTTATCCAGCATTTTGCACTTCGTTTCCTTCGATGCTTGGCTTCGCCTCTTCGTTGTTTTGTTTTGTTTATCGACATTAATCATCAAAATACTTATAATTTATGTATGGGACAAAATGTTCCAACAATCTCCCCCTTTTTGATGATTACAAAACAGCACTTCGTCAATGAGATTTACCTGCAAAAATACAAATATATGTATATGTATACAGACCAAAGTTTTCGACTTTGTCCGTTTTGTTAGTTTCTTCTCCCATTTCTTTTTCAACTCCTTCTTTTCTTTTCTCCTTTTCTTTCCTCATTTTCAAATTTTCATCGTCTTTTCGACGTCTCCTCATTTTTTGTTTTCTGTCTTTTTCGACTTCTCCATTTTTCTCCCCCGTTCAAGGTTAATCCCATTTTTCGATTTCTTTCTCTCCTTCTCCATTCTTTCCCCCTTTTTGTTTTCATCAAAAAGTAAATAAAACACCAATTGAATACCAAAATATAAAATATGCATAAAGGGTAAAAGCTCCCCCTAAAAATATTACTTCCCCTGAGTAAAATATTAAAAATCAGTTTTTGGGGACCCAACCGATAGTTGGTTTTTGTTTCGAGACGTAAACAATATTTGAAATATTTGTTCCTTTAGGAACCCAAATTTTCTTAATTTTAATCGTTCATCGTGGGCTTTTACATTTTGAAATATGATGCTCGATTTTAAAACACTTTTCGCAATGGGGTACTTTGAAATTAACGGATTCGTTTTTCGAACGTGGTTTGAATCCTAACCACTCTTTATTTAAAGTATATGTTTGAACACATAACATTTGTTCAAATTTATCGTTGCCACACGAGAATTTCTTTGTCAAAGATTTAAGCTTGGTTTGAATTTTAGCAAGATCATCCTTCAAAATATTCTCATTTTCAATGCATTTCGAATGATCGATTTCAACAAATTTTCCCTTTTCGATAATTTGGAATTTTCAATTTCCAAAGATTTAATTTTAGACTTAAGGGATTTTATTTCTGATAAAGCATTTTGGAAATCCGTATGCATCAAATAACTCATCACGAGATGATGTACTTACTTGGCTTTCGACGTCGCTGTCGTCGAACGAACGCCGGGCCATGAGAGTGAGATTATTTTGATTGATAAATTCGTCGTCTTCGTCTTCATCGCTCCATGTTGCCACGAGAACCTCCTTTTCGATTTGGCTCGGCAATGCTTAGCGAAGTGGCCTGATTTTCCACACAGTTGACAAGAATTGTCGAACTTCTTAGATTCGCTCGACATATCCTTCTTCCTCCGGTTTAATAAAGTTTGGAACTTATTAATATTTTTGGCATAATATGCCATTTCTTCATCGCTTTCCTCCACCGGGATTTCTTTCTTGACATCTTAGCCATCATGGCTAACGATTTTTCTTTCGGCTTAGGCTTGACACTTCGTAATTTTAACACGATTTCATAATTAATTAGCGAACCAACTAGGGCACTAAAATCAAGCGTGTTGAGATCTTTGGATTCCATAATTACGTTCACGGTGCCGTCCCATTCGCTAGGTAGTGATCTTAAGATTTTCTTGACTTTTTCAGTACTAGATAATAGTTTACCAAATGAAGCTAGTCCATTTGTGATGACCGAGAATCGGTCGAGCATATTGGTGATGGACTCGTCACCTTTCATCATGAATAACTCGTAGTCATGGAGAAGCATATTGATCTTCGTCTCCTTCACTTGAGTTGTCCCTTCGTGTGTGATTTCAAGAATTTTCCATATTTCTTTCACACTTTCATATGACGAGATTCGATTGACCTCTTTGGGATTTAAGGCACAAAATAAAAGTTGGGTGGCCTTACAATTTAGATGGTCATTTTTCCAATCGGCATCGTCGTATTCTTCAAAAGACTTGAGCGTACCGTCAGATTTGATAGGAACTTTTGGGCCGAGACAAATAATCTTCCAAATCTCTGTATCGTAGGCACGAATAAAGATTGACATCTTTTTCTTCCATGTCAAATATTTTGAGTCATCAAAGAATAGTGGTCGATTGAGAGCAAGGCCTTCGACAGGAGCAAGTTGAAACACCATTGGATCTTTTCTCCTCGGATGTTAAGCTGCGTATTGGAGAACTGCTCCGATACCAATTATTGTAATAAGATCGGAATATGTGCCGTGTTGCGGAAGCGTAAAATAAAATGCGGAAAATAAATGACGCATGGATTTATAGAGGTTGGGCTATAAACGAGCCTATGTCCTCTCTCGATATCTTTTTCTATAGGTTCAAGATAAAAACCTCTGCACCTCTCTTCTATCGATCGAGGGATAACCGTTTACAATCACGTCTTCTATTGGTCCATGATAAATCACTCGTACTTGTCTTTGTGTCGGTCCAAGTTAAACCATTTTCCTTTTCCTAGGACAAGGAATCAACCTCTCTAGCTTTCTATGGGTACTAGATAAACCTCACTTAGATAGCGATTGTGATTCTAATAATGCCGGATCCTTGATCCTAATAACACCGAATCCAATCATATCTTTTCTTTTATCACTCGTATATGATTTTGTGTATAACACTCACTCACTCAATGTATCTCAATATTACAACAACAATATAAGGAATATCAATCTCAGATGAATGTGTAGTATGCTTGAAGTTGTTGTATGAATCACTACCATAGACATGGTAATTATAGGATCCATCATCAAACTAGCCGTTAGCTTCTGCAAACTTGTTTACGTACGCTATCCTTAACATATTATGTACATAAGCTTCATTACGTACGTTAACCACCCCAGGTTACGTACGTTAACCTAGTCCAGTTTCAGTCCAGTGAGCTTCGTTTCTTTGGTTACGTACGTTAGCATTGACTTCGTTATGTACGTTAACATATCGTCACTGATGACGTCATATATCCATTACATGCTTTTCTGACTTTGACTCCTCCAACGTTCACTTGTTTGAACTCATTTACGTACGTTATGCAACATCCATTACATACGTTAGCTTGCCCATATTACGTACTTAAAAATACCCTTGTTACGTACGTTAAGCGTTGATTTTATCCAGCATTTTGCACTTCGTTTCCTTCGATGCTTGGCTTCGCCTCTTCGTTGTTTTATTTTGTTTATCGACATTAATCATCAAAACACTTATAATTTATGTATGGAACAAAATGTTCCAACATCATTGTGTGCTAGGAGCGAAACCTTGGAGTGAGTTTGGATCTTAGCCTCTACGTAGATGGTTTCTTTGCGTCGTATTATTCAAGGTAAGTATATGTATTACATTTCGTTATGTGTGTTACGGTTTTGATACGGATCATGAACTGTGATATCTTGTGTGTGTGTATGTTGATGTTCTTCCACCCAGGGACGGTTCGATGGGATCTATGGGGGCCGATACTGCCGCGGAAGTGGTTTCCCACCCAGGAACGGTCCGACGGGGCCTCTGGGGGTCGATACTAATGGGTACGGCCGCGGGTTACTAAGTATGGATAATGTTGTGATGAAATGAGTTGATATAATGTCATGAAAATGATGTTTGACGCAAACGTGATATTCCGGAATATAATTTTCAAATGCTTTCTAAACGAGATAATTGTGTTGAATCATATATGTATATAATATAGTGTAATTATGTACTTGCACTAGCTATTCGAATGCTAACCCCTTAAATGGGGGAAGTGCGTTTCATGCATTTCAGGTATCGGACGAGATGAGGAGCAAGCACGGGATCCGCATTGTGAAGATGGCCAAGCATGATGATGGGGCTCGAGTCGGTGTATTTATATTATTATGCTTATTCAGTTTATTGAAGTTAGTCGAGTAAATTTTTTATTGTCTTAAGTATGTCATTGTAGTCCCCTTCGTGGGCAATGAACTTATTTTAATCTCTGTCTTTCTAAATTTGAACTAAAATGTTTTGATCGAGACCACGGCCCTATTTAGATTATTAATGTGTTGTTGAGAGATTGTTGTGTATTGTGCGTGGTGTATTAGCCTGATAGACCTTGTTGAAGGTTCTATGGCGTGTAATATCCCTTATGAGATTTGGTGAAAATACGTGAATAAGCATCATACAACTCAAATGACGCTTGGGAGCAACAGAAGCTAAATAGACAAGAAAGAAAAAGAAAGAGACAGACTGAACAGATAGACCACGATGCACACAGAATGCACAAAGTTGTATTTGCATCAATGAACCAGAACTCCAGATTTAGCATGATGTTAAAATCAATAATTGAGAAATGAACTTCCCTTCATTATCAATAAAAGAAGTAAAGGTTTCCAGAATGCATCCTGCTTCACATACCAGTATACCGCTAGCCTATTAACAAATAGAAACAAAGTCAGCAACTCATATGACAATCAATGACAATAACAATGATAATCAAGAAAAGTGAGAGCTTTTTAGGTCATATTTGAAAGAGTAATGATGCAGAATCTGAATTTCCAACACAAAATTGCTAAAATATGAAAGTGCTACAAATGTAATATTCAAAATAACAAATTTATAGGAAGCGAAGTGAATTATAGACCACGCAATGCTACTAGGCTCAAAATCAAGAAAGGTCTCAATATATATAATGTCAGATGATTCTGTTAAACATAACTTTGCAAGGTGAATTATTACCTTGTCAAAGGAAATGATGTTATTCATGGAGATGTTCATAATTAGCTGAAAAGAAATAGAGACAGAGAGAGGGGTGATACAAAATAAAATAAAACATGAGGGCATGATAACAATTATACATGTATCTCTTGTCTTTAGTTAGTCATCAATAACTCCAAAGAATTGAATCTTTACACATCAGATTATCATTGAGATTAAGCATTCCGTGGCTAAAAAGCAGGTTTGATAACTCAAACTTCAGCATGAAAGCAGCCATGATGTGTATTCATTACACATCACACATGACTCACAAGGATATATAATGGAAAAACCTATATAATATTAAGTTTAACATAAACAATTAACATGTTAAGTTGGTTCGTGCTGGGAGGACTTAACAAATTTTGTATAAGAAAACACAACGAGAACCATCATTATTTCACACCCGGGTCTAAGAAGTATAGCGCACTCTATCTTATTTGACACTATCCCCGGGCATAGAGATGGCGCGCTGTTTCTGGGCGATGACCTAGCAACCCTCGCAAATTTTTCACTACACCCGGGCCTGGAAATTATAGCGTGTCGCTTTTGAGGAGACGCCCCAACGATATTCAAATTATGATTCATGTCCATCAAATTTGACTCTATTTTATGCTGGCTGCCACAGACCTACCGCAACCCTCCTCCTTTATTCGGGCTTGGACCGACAGTGAATGTCATAACAACAATCACAAGCGGAGTTTAGCAACAAAATATATTAAATAAAAAAATAAAGAAATAAAGTAAATTTAGAATATACATAAACAAATATATCTATATCTATCTATCTATCTATCTATCTATATATATATATATATATTATATTGTAACCCTTCTATAATATATTTGATTATTTGGTATGGTACGGTTAACACAATCAATAAGGACTTTTAGATTAAATATTAAGAAAATATGAACTGTTAGATCTTATTACTAGATATTCTAAATATGAGCCGGAGTCGCTCGATAGCAAATTTAGAAATTGAGAATTAGGGTTGAAGAGAGAGTGGGCTAATACAGTACAGCGAGGGAACGGATGCACAAAATATTTCTCTTACTTTTTATCTTTTTTCTTGCTTCAT
This sequence comes from Orobanche coerulescens, assembly GCA_033398695.1. Taxonomy (NCBI): domain Eukaryota; kingdom Viridiplantae; phylum Streptophyta; class Magnoliopsida; order Lamiales; family Orobanchaceae; genus Orobanche; species Orobanche coerulescens. The sequence continues at coordinate 99,958,237 of CM065801.1, read as the reverse complement.
CATTACTTGACTCGTGACTGATGTTTTTAATAGAACACATACATCGATTATATCCGTTAAATTTAGAAACCATACAAAATTTTTTGGTTTATGGACATTTTGAGTTTATGAATAAAATTAGTTTATGAAAATGGTGTCCTGTAATAAGTTATATTACAAATTATACATTGTTGATATTTATGTTATGCAAATACAAAGTTCAATAAAAAATAGTGTTTTATAACAATTATTTTACAAATAATATTATATTTTGTAAAAATCAGTGTATTGCAATTACGAATAATATTATTTTCTCTTAAAACAGTGGTGTTCATTAAAAATTTTAATTATAAATAATATTTTATAATTTAAAAATTGGCATTCTATAAGAAGTGATTTTATAAATTGAAACAAAATTAAAAAACAATAGTTCAAATTAGGTATACACTCTTATTTATAGAATAACCATTATTCTGTTAATTTGTAGTTATATAGTACAAAAAATAATTTTGTAAATGATTGATATTTATAAAAAAATATTTTATGAATAACATATATTATGTAAAAAAAATGGTATTTTGTAAAAATTTATTTTTCAAACTTGAAAAATATTATGAATAACATATATTATGAATAACAAATATTATATAAAAAAATCAAAAGGTACAAATCCAAATTAGATCTATGTTTATTTAATATTTATTATTCTACAAACTTTTAGTTATTATATTTATGTTTTGTTTCTGTAAAATTTTAAATATTATATTCACTGTTACATGTAATCGTATGCGGTATGCGGTTGTACCACTAAAAACACTCTACCACTTTTCTAGCATACTGATCTAACGGCTCAAATTAGTTACTCAAGTTACTCAATAGTATTATTTCCTGATTGATCCATCCTCTCTATTCTATTTCTATATACAATAGGCCAACATATTTAGATATTTTATTCAATATAAAATGTTCATGTTATCCCAATTCTATATGTATTATTCCTTATTCTACAACCTCATGCTTAAATAGAATTTCCTAATACATTTATATACCTCCACTCTCCTATCATGTACGACTTTTAGACGAGTGTAACTCTTTTTTCTGGATTTTGATGTTACGCGGTAGTTTGTGTACTTTTTATATATATAAGAAACGAAACGATATGATATAATATGGAAGGACACAAAATATATATGAGACGATATACTGAAAGAGACTCTCCAACAGGTGCTGGACATGTATATAAAAAGATACGAAATGTACCCGAAATATATATTATATATTTGCTTATGTATATTATAAATATAATTTAATTTATTTAATTTAATTATTTCATGTCGTATCGTGTACTAAATTTAAAAATTCAAACCCGATCCGAAATATATTCGTATCACAGTATATACTAATTTTATTCATATACAAAAAAATTTGACCTAAAACCGAAATTTTTGTATAGTTTCTAAGAGTAACGGATCTAATCAATATGTATATATTATATGTGTGTTTTAATTAAAATTACTCAGATCCCTAAATTCCTGCAACTACATCGCCGTCAATCCCCCAAAAAGAGAGCTTATGTCGGCGAAGCTGAAAATCTGAGCACCGTCGAGATTGATTCCACCGAAATAACAGTATACCACAAGATTTTGGGTCGAGTTTCATCCTCTCTGCTCTTAATAAACATAAATAGAAACAACCGTTACATCGGTCTCTGGTTCTTGTTTCCTTCTTCAGCACAACCGTTACATCAGTCTCCATTCAATTTCTGTCTCACTGATTAGAATTTCGTATTCGCTTGCCTCTGATTGGGAATTAGGTTTTAATTTCTGGGTCTCTGCTTCTTTTTGTTAACTCTCCAGATTCTTAATTTAATTTAGGGTTTCGTACTTCGTTTCTCAGATTGCGCCGGCATTGGCCATTTCTGGCCGGCGTATCGCCGGAAAATTAATAATACAACGCTGCATTTATTCCCTCTCCTTCAATCTAACAGTAGTATAGCATATAGCTGGGTGTATTGCAGGTTCCCTTGCCGTTTTTTTCAAGCTGCTCGGAATCCTCTCGAAGGCTTCCTCTTTTCCAAGTCGTCTCGAAGGCTGGTATTATTGTACTTTTCTGTTAAATTTCATTTTTTTATATATCTATTATTTACTGTGCTTTCTCTGCGTTTTTCCTGCTTAAATTGTTTTTTTTACATTCTCATTGTATGTTCACTTTTGCTACACACTACCACATTTTATTTATTTTCGTAGTGCGTTTGTTGTTTTGTGTTGGTTGATGTCGCGCCGTTTGCGGGTTGGTAGTTGGAATTTGGGTACCTTGACGGGTAAGCTTTTGGAGCTCGTGGGTGTTTTGGGTAAGAGAAGGGTTGATGTGGCTTGTATTCAGGAGACTAGGTGGAAGGGGGTGCAGTCCAGGGAGGCGAACGGTTATAAATTATGGTATTCAGGCCTTGCTAACTCGAGTAATGGTGTGGGTATTCTCTTGTCTAAAGAATTTAAGGACAACGTCGTGGAAGTGAAGAGGTGTAATGATAGGATTATGTCCGTTGCAGTGGTGGTTGGGGCGAAGGTGGTTAACGTGGTATGTGCGTATGCCCCTCATGTTGGTTTGGGTGAGCTTGTTAAGGAAGCTTTTTGGGTCTGTTTAGATGAGTTGGTCGGGTGTATTCCGGACGATCAATTTATTATTTTGGGGGGCGATTTCAATGGGCACATTGATGAGGGGGTGGATGGGTACCATAGTGCGCATGGGGGTTTCGGCTTCGGAGTTAGGAATGCAGGAGGTTCCGCACTGTTGGGTTTGCCACTACGCATGAGTTGGTAATTGCAAACTCTGTTTTTCAGAAGAGGGCTGTGCACCTCATCACCTTCAGTAGTGGGGGGTACAACACCCAAATTGACTACCTTCTTTTGCGCAGTCGTGATGCTAGGGCGTGCGTGGACTGTAAGGTGTTCCGGAGCGAGGCCTGTTCTTCTCAACACCGGCTGCTGGCTATGGATTTATCCATGGGAGGTCGTGTTGTTAGCAGGGCTAGAGAAGCTAGACCTAGGATTCTCTGGAAGGATTTGAAGGGTGAGAAGGCAGCAGTATTCAAGGAGTCTCTGACCCGCGAAGGAGGTTTTTTGCAAAGGGGCGATGCTAACCTTATGTGGACCAGCATGGCCAACGCTATTAGGAGGGTGGGCGAGAAGGTGGTGGGGGTTTCTTCGGGCAGGTCTAGTGGACCTAGGGAGGCTTGGTGGTGGAATGAGGAGGTCCAAAAGAAGGTTAAAGCTAAACAAGCGCTATTTAAGGAGATTTTGTCGGTTAGTGTTGGGGATGAGAGAATCTTGGAGATTGTAGCGTACAAGGTGGCGAAAAGAGAGGCTAAGAAGACAGTGGCTAAGGCTAAAGGGGAGGCTTACAAGGAGATGTACAAGCGCCTTGACACCAAAGAAGGAGCGAATGCTATTTTTAAACTAGCGAAAGCTAGGGAAAGAGGGCGGCGCGACCTGGGTCCCGTTAAGTTTATTAAGGATGATTTGGGCCAAGTTTTAGTGAACGATGTGGCTATTAAGGAGTGGTGGAATAGATATTTTTTTGAACTTTTCAATGAGGCTAGGGGTAGTGACTCGGTGGTGCAAGGATTTAGTCTATGTTCTGCCCGTTCGTTTAGTTCCTGTGAAAGCATCAGCAAGGAGGAAGTAAAGGGTGCTCTTATGAAAATGGGTAGAGCTAAGGCGGTAGGTCCGGATCATATCCCTATTGAAGTTTGGCTTTGTCTGGGGGAAGTCGGAGTTCAGTTGCTAGCAGAGCTGTTCAACATCCTCCTCAGAGGTTCTAAGATGCCGACGGAGTGGAGGCATAATATTGTTGTGCCGTTTTTCAAGAACAAAGGCGATGCTCAGAGTTGTAGTAACTATAGGGGTATTAAACTCCTCAGTCATACTATGAAACTTTGGGAAAGAGTGGTGGAATGCAGGGTTAGAAGAGAAGTTGAGATCTCAGAGAACCAATTTGGCTTCATGCCGGGGAGGTCCACGACTGAGGCCATTCATCTCGTCAGACGCCTTATGGAGAAGTTTAGAGAGCGGCGTAAGGACCTCCATATGGTTTTCATAGATCTAGAGAAAGCTTATGATAGCGTTCCGCGCGATGTTATTTGGAGGAGCCTAGTAGAGAGGAGGGTGTCGTTGTCGTTCGTTAAGGCGATCCAAGACATGTATTCCCAAGTTAGGACGTGCGTTAGGACCCCAGCTGGTGACACCCAGTATTTTTCGGTTGAGATAGGGCTACACCAGGGGTCGGCGCTAAGCCCTCTTCTCTTCGCTCTGATCCTTGACGTCATTTCGCGGGGGATTCAAGATGGCGTCCCGTGGTGTATGCTTTTTGCTGACGACATTGTGTTAGTGGCGGAGTCGAGGAGGGAGGTGAACTCGAAGTTGGAGCTATGGAGGTCTAAGTTATAATCCCAGGGCTTGCGTGTGAGCCGGTCTAAGACAGAGTATCTCTGGTGTAACTTTAGTGGTGAGGCCAACGAGGAAGATGTAGAGGTAATGATTGCGGATCAGATCGTTCCCCGTACGGATAAGTTCAAGTATTTGGGTTCGATCATTCAGAAGGAAGGTGAGTGTGAAGATGATGTCACTCATCGCATCAAGGCGGGGTGGCTAAGGTGGAGAGCAGCGACAGGGGTCCTGTGTGTAATACCCGTAATTTCGATTTCCGGTAATTTCTTTTTTTTTGGCGGAAGTCCGTTTTGACGACTCGCTTATGACTGTTTCGTTATTCTGAGAATGATTAATTCTACACTTTTTGTCATCCGAGTTCCTTTCGGTGTCGTTCTGTTGAATTCCGTATTCTTTAGCGACTTTTCCACGTATGAGTTCGACTTTGTTGGATCGCCATTAATTTTTGGAAACTACAAAAATTCTGAATCTTTTCAATATTATAAATCATCGAGTTTGCTTTCCAATGGTTCAAACGGTGAGTCAATCGGAGTCCGGACGAGGGAGTTATGGTCGAAATAGCTAAGTCACTCTCATTCCCAGTTTTTGGCCGAGCACTCTGTACCTTGTGCCGCGGCACATGCCGCGAGGCAGCGGCACCGCCGAGTCACCGCAGCGATTTGGCCCTGTGCCTCGGCTCACTCCCGCTGGGCCGCTGCACACTGTGCAGCCTATTTATGGCCCTGCAGACGGGTTTTTGGCCATTTTTCTCTTTCTTCTCCTTCTCTTCCGCGGCTTAGGGTGTGCTTATCATGGAGCCATGTTGTTTAACAACAAATCCATGAAGTTCTTGAGTTCATAACATCAATCAATCATCCTATATCGTCCTTTGATCCAGCGAATCAAGGTAATCTTTCTTAGAACCCTAGTTTCTTGAATTTTGGGGTTTTTGCGTTTTTGTCCGATTCATTCCGTATTATTGATTAATTCATGATGGGTATGATTAATCTTGGTAGTATTCTTGTGTTTAACATCATTTAATCCATTGTTCTTCGTCGAATCGAAGTATATTTCTTGATTTCCTTCAAATTGACTTTTTGGGGGATTTGTTCTCGATCTCGTTTTTCATCCGTTTTTTATGGATCGATTGTGGTTAAATGATGTTGTTAAACATATTCTATGGATTGTATATCCATATTTCAACTTGAAATTCCGTTTTCGGGTTTTGACGGAACGAATCGTGTTCTTGGCCGTTTTGGGGGAAACGCTTGAACTTTCGTCATTCGTTCTTTGAATTCAACGGCTTTAAGTCATGTTAGGGAATTCATTTCATTATTTTTATTGTCCTTCATCGTTTATGAACGCGAGTTGGCGATCGGTGGAGTCGGCGGGTTCGTAGTCGGTTCGTGTCAACCTACTTCGGTCGATTCTTCGCGTTGTTCTTATTCGAGGCAAGTACTTTGTTCATACGCTTCTCGTTTTGTGGATATGATTGATCAGTGGTCGTTTTGGTGTGTTTGTTTGGTTATTTTAAAATGAATTTCCAAAAGATTTCGGTTTGGCCTCGTTAAAGGCTCTCTTTCAAAACGCGTGTGTGTTTTGTGAACGTTGTGTTTTGGGAATTGATTATTTTGAACGTTGAAGGCTTTGATGATATCCCTATTGTTTAAAGTTATGGAATTGTGTATTCCGTGTTTAATCTTGTTATTGTGATTTGAAGAGTTTGATAATGTTGTCGGATAAATGGCCATCTCTAGTAAGTATTCTTGATGAACTTACATTCTTAGCATATTAGTATTGTATGAGTAACGTGTGTGTGTGTATGCTCACTACGGGTTAGATCCGACGGGGTCTCGGTAGGGCTCCACGAAGCTGTGGGACCGCGAGCTTGCTTTTAACCACTACGAGTTAGATCCGACGGGGTCTCGGTAGGGATCCACGAAGCTGTGGGTCCGCGGTTAATTGTGGTGCATTTCGTAAATGTGATTTGATATTGGCATTTACGGAAATGAGTGCTTTGGAACTATGTTTTCATGATTGCATGCATCGACTAAGTGTGTAAGAGGTAAATGTTCGTTTGGCTTACTCGGCTAGGATGGCACTAGAGTATTTTGTTGTTTGTGTTAAATCCTTTAATTGTGGATTTTGATGTTGGAAGACGAACCTTGTTGTCGTTCTTGTGTACTATGAGTTGATGAGATTTGGGGCTAAAATCCCAACGTTTTTATAAAGGTCATTTGACGGATTTGGGGCTAAAATCCCAACGTTTTTGTAAAGGTCATTTGACGGATTTGGGGCTAAAATCCCAACAGTTTGGTAAAGGTTATTTTACGGAAAGTAAACTTTTGGGGCGGTGACCCCTTTCGTCTTTTGGGTTTTGAAAAGTAGGATTTGATAATCCTAAATTGTTTTCTATTAAAACTCCCGATGGTATTTCAAATCATTTTATAAATTGTTTCCCTTGATATTTTGATCTTGAAATTTTGGGAAGTCTTTACTCAAACTCTTGCCTCGGGAAGTGTTCATCCTGTTGTATTTGAATCTTTGAGGATTCCGGATTATTATCGTTCGTGAAATGTGAATTGTATGACTCGTATTTTTGCACTTGTACTTGCACTAGCAAAACAGTGGAGTTTTGCTAACCCCCGAGTATTCGGGGGGGTGGATGTCTATTTTTGCATTCAGGTTTTGGAGCATAACACAAGGTCGGCACGAAGGATGATGAAAGATGATCGATACTAATCACATGAGGAACCATACATTGTTTATTGGTTCAGTTGTACTTTATTTTCCGCTGCTATATTTTTCCCGTTGTACGGGTGTGCTTGTGTTTTGACCCCTGCGTGGGCATGGGTTGTATTTGAGTTGTATGTTTTTATTGAAAGGCCAAATCGGTCTACTGAGTCATTTTAGCCTTAAAGGCATGGTTGAGTTGTTATATGTTGTTACCAGCCTGGTAGATCCTTGAGGAAAGGTTCTACGACGTGTAATATCCCTGAGCGGATTGGGGGTGTTACATAAATGGTATCAGAGATTAGGTTGTGGAAACCTAGGCTGTCGGGTCAAGTCGTGTTGTTTGAGTCTTGTTTCGTCGGATTTTATCTGACTGAGTCGTGTCGCGATGCGTCATTTGAGTTTGTTGGTCGTGATTAGTATCGTGGGGCGATCATCATCTTCGTGCGACCTGTGGAAGTAAGTCTCCCTTCTTTGTGTTGTGCCTCGTGTGACACGAGCTATTTTTATGATTATTTGTTAAGTGGTGGAATCCTTATGTGGATTTTGATTTCACGATATGTATTTCGTCGACTCTCGTATTTGATTTATACGAGGAGTGTCGTCGCTTTTGATGTGTTTTTATTGTTGTTTTTGTCCGTTGCTGATGATTTTCGAATCGATTTGCACGTTTTACAAGTTCTATTATGGAAGCTTTGTGCTTATACGTGTTCGACTTGTTCCCTAGCCAGTGCGGGAGGGTCCTTAGAGGCCTCGAATGGGGTCAGTGGTTTTGTTCTGAATGTGGTATTTTATCGTTTATTTCCGTTTAAAGACATGTATTGTCTTGATTTTAAACGTTTTGATGCGTGTACTAGGAGTTGTTTTAGTGAACGTCGATATGTGTGAGTTTTGGGCGTTCTGGCCTATTGGATTTTTGAAAACCTTGAGTATCTTAGAAAAATAAATTTCGAGACATACTTTTCAAATGAGTTATTTTTTTGTGGTACATCCAAGGTGCCACAATATATTTCAAAAATTTTCTACCTCGAGGACCAAAATGCTTTGAGATATTTTCAATGTTTTAGAAACACTTTTATTTAGACCCGAGGGTCGAATATTCTGAAAGTTTTCACTAAGAGAAAGTGTCCTCATTTTTATAAAATGCAAAATGGTTCTCCAAAGTCTCGATAACGATGTTTCACGTTTGTACTTTTTGGAAGGTGATACTCAAGATCAACCGGTGTTCTTCTAAATTATTTTCAAAATGAGGTTTTCGTTTTTAAAACCTATCCATTCCCGTTTGAGGGCTGGGTATGTATGTATGATGTTCGCGTTGTCATTTCGATGTTTACTCCCGAGTATGACCGAATTGGCGGTGTGAGCGTTGAGTCGTTTTCCACACATTTGTTGTGTTAGCCTCTGTGAGAGGTGGGATATTGGTATTGAATATTGTCGCCTCGTGGTGATTTCTGCGTCGCGCATGTGCGAGCTGTTAGAGCTTGGTTTGGTATGACCGTGTGCATCGATGATCGTTCTCTTATGTGTCGGTTGTTTAATGTCTTGTTACCTTGCTCCCGTTTTTGTGAATTTTGTGGACGAGGTCGGAGGTAATACCGTACTATTTTGACTTCTGTATTTTCTCTTTCTCCAGTCCATCGATTCTCTCATGCTCATTGACACTTTATGAACTTGTTCTGTATTTCGGCTTCATCGTCCGAACGAACTGTGATCTTGTTGTGGGTCGACCTGGTTATCACTATGACTTTTTCGAGTTCGGTTCTATTCTTGTGAACCTTGTTCAGGAGTGACATCATCTGGTTCTATTAGTTCTTTTATTCGAAGTAGATCGTGTTGTGTCAAGATTTAACACCTTCCGACCGGCGATCGCCTCCGAGGCCGAGCGACCGACTTACAGGCCGAGCGACCGACTTACTGCCGAGCGACCAAGGCAAGCCTGCCGATCGGCGACCAGGCGACCGAGCCTTAACCCAGCGGACCAGCTAAATCGGCCAAAGGAAGGTCCCAGGACAAGTCCCGGTGCCGAGCGATCGACCTCAGATACGATCATCACTCGGCACTCGGCGACCGACTCCTGGCGATCGACTTATGGACGATCCTGGCATCTGCCGATCGACCCTTGGTGACCGACCTCTCTGGGCATCCGCCGATCGACCCTTGGTGACCGACCAGTGCCGACCCTTCAGTGAATGGCCGAGAACGATCCTCGGATGATCAGCTAGAGACGATCGCCTCATGTCGATCTCCACCGATGACCATCCAATGCCAAGGCCAAGTCTCAAAGCCGACCCCACGTGCGAGATCCACAAAAGGCGCCGACAAACCTGTCTCCTACCTCACCTACCGGCATGGCCCAGACTGCGAAAGGAGTTGGCGGACAGACATGTGACTACACCTGTCACCTACTCGACAAAGTCCTCCAAAGCAACAACGTGGGACCTCTGTGATAAGTGCTTGACGCGTCTTTGGATCCTCATTGGACCGCACGGCCGCCACCACCGTAGCTTTGGACTTTTGGCAGGCAGCCCACGTGCCCTTAGGACGATCGCCCCGTTACATTAAATGCCGAAAGGCGATCGCCCACTAGGGGACAGGGCCCCTCAGCCTCTATATATACAAGGCAGCCTTCACTTGTAAAAAGGACCGAGATTCTGACTCTCTAAACTCACTGCATTCTCACACTTCATACCATACAGAAGCAAACATTAAGCACTTGGCTAACATCCAACTCTTGGCAACAGCTTTCTTTCGGTCTTACTTCTCCCGGCCTTTTCTCCTCGAGCAGACACGGCGGACGAAGAACACCTAGCTTCGCTCAAGAGCCGGATCAACAGAGTCTTTTTACACTCATTGTATTTAGATTTCTCTCATTAATACTTGTATCCACAAATATTTGTATTAATAACATCTCGCGAGAGCATTCAAGCCCGGGCCTAACAAACCCGGCAAATCTTGTTTTATTTATCTTCTCTCGGAAGTGCTCCCGCATTTGTTTGTTGTCCGTCTTCCAGCAGTATTAATCTTCGGATAAATATTTTGGGCAACAACAATTGGCGCTAGAAGGAGGGCATCCAACCCTCGAATTTTTACACCTACCGTCCCGAAGAACACTCACTGTTCTCGGGGCAGATACTTGAAGTGACACTTACTGCACTTCAAAAGAAATCCTTCGAAAACATGTCTTCCGCATCCGCGTGTAAGAAAGCCGCTGGCCTGCCGGCCAGACCCCCTTTTCCGTCCCTGTCCGTGCCGCAGCCGTTGGTGGATGTTAGCCGCCGGGGCCGGTGGCGATCGACCACGTCCGGGAAGGCGGCCCGAGCCTCTCGCTCGATCGGTTCCGAACCAAGGAACAGATCGAAGGGGCCTGGCGCCGTCCTTCGGGAGCGACGAAGTGCTCTCGACGCGCCTCCGGCCTACCGCCCCCGGTCTCTCGCCGGAGATCAGCGAAGCTCAAGGCTCTGGCCGAGCGTTCGCCAGAGGCTCCGTCCGCAGAAGAGGCGCTCGCCCGGGGCACCTCGTCTTCGATCGCACAGGCGGCCCGACTCAGCGACCGGGCGATCGAGGCCCGGCTACGAGGCAGACGGAGTTTGAGTCCGTCACCGGGAGCTCGGCCTACCCGACTCCCGAAGCGGCTGGCCGTCTGGCTCCCCCTCGCCGAATTGCCGAGGTCGGCGCGTGAGCCCGGAGATCGGTACACGATCGCCTCGGCTCCTGCTCCCAAAGCCGATCGGCAAGCGACCAAGCCACGGCGATGGCTGCAATGCAACGTCAAGTCGACGACATGAAGGCGCTCCTGGAATCCAGGGCAGGCGCCAAGAAGACGATCGCCGGGCCAAGCGAGCCGCTCGCGATCGACATCGAGCTCGCCCCCGTGCAGCATAGGATCGCTCCCCCGCAAACACCCATGTACGTGGGGCGATCGGACCCCCAAGTGCACCTGAGGAAGTTCAACATCTACATGACCGGGTGTGGGGCATCGGACGCGACCAGGTGCCGAATGTTCCCTCTGACGCTGGACGACCTCGCCCACCGGTGGTATACTTCATTGCCACCTCGGTCCATTGGCTCCTTCAACGAGCTGGCGCACGGCTTCACCGAGTACTTCGCCACCAGGGTCGTCCGGCCTGAAGGTCCCCTTCGCATGATGCAAATCAAGCAGGGAGAAGAAGAGTCCGACTCGGACTACATCGACCGGGTAGACGTAATCATCCTCAATGGCGAGCCCATAAGCGATGAGACCGCCCTCTACGCGGTCCTAGGAGGTTTTCAGGGTTTTTCGCCTATGTTCAGGCATCTTACAAAGACCCAACCTACGACCTACGCAGCCTTCCGGCAAGAGCCGCAGATTTTCTGGCCAGCAAAGGTTTCTTCTTAGCCTGTGAGCGGCGCGATCGGCACCCGGACGACGATCTCCCGCCCGATCGTAAATATCGACCTACGAATAAAGCGATCGGCGGCCGGCGACGATCGGCAGTCTTCCGGCCGATCGCCGATCATCACGCTACATCATCCAGCCGAGGACACGATCGCCATCTACTGATCCAAAGATATAACATGACGGACTAAGGCATAAGATCGCCTCCACCGCACATCATAAAGCCATGGCCCTGGCAGTCGATGGAACCGGCTGCTTCGGCCATGCAAGGTCCCTTTCGGCCGAGATCGCCCGCCTTCGTTTAAATACGAGGCCGGCGTAGTCGGAGGGCCCTCCAACATTAATCAGTGGACTCATTCCACAACCCCGTCTCAACGTACACCGTCGAGGTCGGCCATCTCCATGGCTGGCCGAGGTGGAAGCAGAGCTAACAAGCCGCGGGCGTGGAGTTGATTCATCCGACGCTGCCCCGCGCAAGGACTCCTCTAGACCGAGACCGCACGCCTTTCGTTTAAAAACAAGGCGAGGCGCAGCCTAACAGAGGACCCTCATAATAAAGTGAGTCACGAGACACTCATTGTCTTCGCGCACCAAGACACGGTCATGGGGTCGGTCCATCGATCTCCGCGACTGTGCACGATTCCTCAATAAAGCGAAACCACCTAGTTTCCATGGGAGATCGGCCAATGTTGTTTTTTGCAGGTACAAGACCGAAAGATAGCTAAGCCAATCGACTATGTTAGCCCAAGTCCGAGTCCTAAGTCAGCTCAGTAAGGTCGCCCTTTCTCATCCAGACGCGATCACCAGCAAGATCCACCTCGCCCCATGTCTTCAACATATGAGCAAGCTGGGGGGCAAAAGCGAAACCACCTAGTTTCCATGGGAGATCGGCCAATGTTGTTTTTTGCAGGTACAAGACCGAAAGATAGCTAAGCCAATCGACTATGTTAGCCCAAGTCCGAGTCCTAAGTCAGCTCAGCAAGGTCGCCCTTTCTCATCCAGACGCGATCACCAGCAAGATCCACCTCGCCCCATGTCTTCAACATAGGAGCAAGCTGGGGGGCAATTGTTGTGTCAAGATTTAACACCTTCCGACCGGCGATCGCCTCCGAGGCCGAGCGACCGACTTACAGGCCGAGCGACCGACTTACTGCCGAGCGACCAAGGCAAGCCTGCCGATCGGCGACCAGGCGACCGAGCCTTAACCCAGCGGACCAGCTAAATCGGCCAAAGGAAGGTCCCAGGACAAGTCCCGGTGCCGAGCGATCGACCTCAGATACGATCATCACTCGGCACTCGGCGACCGACTCCTGGCGATCGACTTATGGACGATCCTGGCATCTGCCGATCGACTCTTGGTGACCGAAACTCTTCTGCACAAACCGAGACTCTGACTCTCTAAACACTTCAGTTTCCTTCGGATTTCACGCATTAAAGAAGCAAAATACACGCACTTGGCTAACATCCAACTCTTGGCAACAGCTTTCTTTCGGTCTTACTTCTCCCGGCCTTTTCTCCTCGAGCAGATTACCGGCGGGACGAAGAACACCTAGCTTCGCTCAAGAGCCGGATCAACAGAGTCTTTTTACACTCATTGTATTTAGATTTCTCTCATTAATACTTGTATCCACGAATATTTGTATTAATAACATCTCGCGAGAGCATTCAAGCCCGGGCCTAACAAACCCGGCAAATCTTGTTTTATTTATCTTCTCTCGGAAGTGCTCCCGCATTTGTTTGTTGTCCGTCTTCCAGCAGTATTAATCTTCGGATAAATATTTTGGGCAACAACAGATCGGATTTGGAACTCTTGTGTTTTCGACTTCGTCGACTCATTTATGTTCGTTGACATTTCTGAGCTTGTCCTGTCCCTTGCTTTTGTTGATCGAACGAGTGTGGTATTGTTTTGGAATAACTCGTTTGTCGCTGTGACTTTTCAATCGCTATTCCCTTTCCTGTGGATCTTATGGGAATGCATGTCTTGTAGTTCTCACCAGATCATCCTGGGAGTTGTTGTTTGAGTTTTATTATCCTTCGTGTTTCGGACATGATTGTTCGATTTTTGTTGTCTCGATCGTTTGTTTGTTCGGTTTTTGTTCTCGTTTTGTGATTGTTGAGCGTTCAGGCTCCTTCCTAATTCCCTTAAGTTCGGGAAATTAGTCTCGTTTTCGATCTTCCAACCCTTGGGCAATGGAATTCCATATTTGTTCAGCGTTTGGCTCGCGTTTTGATTGATGTACCGTTGGGTCGGTCAATCATATTGATTTTCGTTCGTTGTGTTTTGTGATTGTTTGGATAATTGACTTGACTGTATTATCCGTTTGATGACGCTTGTCATTTGTTGGTTTCATTATATTCCTAACGGCGACGTTGTGTTGGTCGTCGTAGAGCGTGTTTTGACACCGTATGTCTCTTTGCGTTCCTTGGAGCGCTTCGTCGTTGTAATATCCGCAATTTTCGATTTTCGGTAAATTTTTTTTTCGGCCGAAGTCCGTTTTGACGACTCGCTCATGACCGTTTCGTCATTCTGAGAATGATTAATTCTACACTTTTTGACATCCAAGTTCGTTTCGGAGTCGTTTTGTTGAGTTCCGTGCTTTTTAACGACTTTTCCGCACTTGAGTCCGGTTCTTGCGAATCTCGCTCAAATCATTGCTTCGAGTTTCCCGTAAGTCCGTTTAACTTTGTTAGACGTGTGGTGAACTCGGTTTGGTTATTCGATCACGTATCGTGATTTACGGACGCTTGGGCCATTTTGTAATTTCTTGAAAGTTACGGGTATCCGTATCTGTAATTGTTGTCTCGACCCGTTTCTTGGTCGCGTATGACTAATTATGGTATTACGTTTTCATTTCGAGTCGTTTATGTCGTCCGTGAACTTTTCGTCGTGTTCGTTCCGTGCGTTTCTGGAAATCGAGGCGTCGGGTCGTGGGCCGAAAGTACCGCCGACCGTGCGGCCTGTCGGAGTCTTGGCAAGTGGCATCGCCGAGCACGGCAGAACCGGCGTAGCGCACGCCACGGCCGGGACGCTGCGCGCGCTAGCTCGGCAAAGTAGCACACGCTGCCGAGTCACCAACAGACGCTATCCGGCCCGGGCAGAGGGATTCGAGGTTCTCGACTCGGCCAGATCGGCAGTAGCGCGCATCGCTTGGCCAGCGCACGCTAACCGGCAGGGTAGCGACGCCGCCGCCGACTAGCATACGTTACTGGGTAGTTTGTTAGTCCAGGCTACCGGATGTGTCAAGCGCGCGCAGGCTTCCGGCCGTAGCGCACGCTAGCGGGAGTCGGGCGGACGAGTCATGGTCGGCAGAATTGGTCGGTGGTGCCGGGTCATGCGGGCCATGGCCGAGAGTGCTCGGCCGATACTGGACGATAGCGCATGCTAGTCCGGGAAGGCTAGCGCACGCTACTTCCGGCCCAGTATATAAATGACAGACCAGCGACTTTTTCAGTCATTTTTCATTTCATTTCTCTTCGGTCCGCGGCTGGGGTTTTGGAGGAGACGAAACCATGTTGTTGGACAACAAATCCATGAAGTTTCTGAGTTTATATCATCAATCAATCATCCGTTATCATCCTTTGATCCAGCGAATCAAGGTAATCTTCCTTAGAACCCTAATTTCGTGAATTTGGGGTTTTTTGCATTTTCGTCCGATTCGTTCCGTGTTGTTGCTTAATTCATGATGGGTATGATTAATCTTGGTAGTATTCTCGTGTTTAACATCATTTAATCCATTGTTCTTCGTCGAATCGAAGTATATTTCTTGATTTCCTTCGAATTGACTTTTCGGGGGATTTGTCCCCGATCTCGTTTTTCATCCGTTTTCGATGGATCGATTATGGTTAAATGATGTTGTTAAACATATTCTATGGATTGTATATCCATATTTCAACTTGGAATTCCGTTTTCGTGATTTGACGGAACGAATCGTGTTCTTGGCCGTTTTGGGGGGAATCCTTGAACTTTCGTCATTCGTTCTTTGAATTCAACGGCTTTGAGTCATGTTATGGAATTCATTTCATTGTTATTATTGTCCTTCGTAGTTTATGAACGTGAGTTGGCGTTCGGTGGAGTCGGCGGGTTCGTAGTCGGTTCGGGCCAACCTACTTCGGTCGATTCTTCGCGTTGTTCTTATTCGAGGCAAGTACCTTGTCCATACTTTTCTTGTTTTGTGGATATGATGATTGGTGATCGTCTTGGTTTGTTTGTTTGTTTGAAATGAGTTTTCAAAAGATTTGGTTAGCCTCGTTAAAGGCCCTCTTTCAAAACCGTGTGTGTTTTGTGATTGGTGTGATTCGTGAACGAGTATGTGAATCTCATGGATATGTTTGGTGTTGATGATGCACTTGGTATTTGCGTGTGGATGTATATTGTTTCATTTCGGTGCATTGTGGTTTGACGTGTTGTTTCTTGAGTGTTTGATGCCTCTGGGTGAATTGTTTGGATATCCTTGGTGTGATATGTTACTCGTGCTTGAGATTATTTCGCTAGCCACTCGGGGTCCGACGGATCACGGAGTGGGATTCGTGGCTTCGTCCCGTCCTGGCGACGTGTGGTGCTTGAGTATTTCGCTAGCCACTCGGGGTCCGACGGGATCACGGAGTGGGATTTGTGGCTTCGTCCCGGTCCTAGGCGATGCGTGTACATGTTTTGTGAATGTGTTTGCTCACCTCGGGAGGGTTCGACGGGACCACGGAGGGAATTCCAATGGCTTCGACCTGGGTTCACGAGTGAAACTTCACCGCTACGTGTGTATATTTTGTGATTGTTTTTCGCTCACCTCGGGAGGGTCCGATGGGATCACGGAGGGAATTCCATGGCTTCGACTGGATTCACGAGTGAGGTTGCTTATGTTTTGTGAATGTGTTTGCTCACCTCGGGAGGGTTCGACGGGGCCACGGAGGGAGTTCCATTGGCTTCGACCTGGATTCACGAGTGAAACTTCACGGGTGCGTGTGTATTTTATGTCCGTCGAGGACGCGTGACGTGGGTTTCAACCCTGTGTATTATTGTCGGTTTTCTATTTGCGAAAACAAAACCTCACGTGACCACTGTGACCCTGTTGATTTTTGGAAAGATAAGGATTGGATAATCCTAAGTTGTTTTCTATCAAAACTCTCGATGACATTTAAACGGTTTTATAAATTGTTTTCCCTTGATTTGTGACCTTTCGGTTTTAGAATGTTTTACCAAACTCTTGCCTCGGGAAGTACTTTTCGTCACGTTTGGATTTTTAAGGATTCCTGGTTATTGTTATTTGTGAAATGTGAATTGTATGGCTCGTATTTGCACTAGCAAAAACAGTGGACTTTCGCTAACCCCCGAGTATTCGGGGGGTGGATGTCTATTTTTGCATTCAGGTTTCGGAGCATAGCACAGGGTCGGCACGAAGGATGATGAAAGATGAACGATACTAATCACACGAGGATCCGTTGATGTCGTATCGGTCTAGTTATATTTTCTTTTCCGCTGCAGTATCTTTTCCCCGTTGTACGGGAGTTTATTGTATTTTGACCCCTGCGTGGGTATGTATTTGGAATTGAGTTGTATGTTATTATTGAAAGACCAAGTCGGTCTACTGAGTCATTTTAGCCTTAAAGGCGATGTTTAGATGTTCGATTTTAGTTATCAGCCCGGTAGATCCTCGAGGAGAGGGTCTACGGCGTGTAATATCCCTGAGTGGATTGGGGGTGTTACAGAATGGTATCAGAGCTTAGGTTGTGGAAACCTAGGCTGTCGGATCAGTGGTGTCTATTGAGTGTTGTCTTGTCGGATTTTGTCTGACTAAGTCGTGTCGCGACGCGTCGTCTGAGTTTGTTGGTCGTGATTAGTATCGTGGGGCGATCATCATCTTCGTGTGACCTGTGGCTGTAAGTCTCCCTTCTTTGTGTTGTGCCTCGTGTGACACGAGCTATTTTTATGATTTATTTGTTAAGTGACGGAATCCTCTTATGGATTTTGATTTCTTGATATGTGGTTATTTGACCCTCATATTTCGTTTATGTGTGGAGTAGTGTTGCTGGATTATGCATGTTTGACTTTATTTCTTTTATCCGCTGCGTGAGTCCTTTTGTAATGGCTTTCGGTATTTTACCGACCGAGTTTTATTTCGAAAATCAGTTCCATTAACCGAGTTTTTGATATTATGGTCTTGATCGTTTTAGCGAAATTCTTATGACGGTATTTAACACTTTGTAGATGGCTTTTGTAAGTTTTTGAAACATTACCGTCATCGGCCTTTTTGGCGTTTTTGTAAATGGTTTTTAGCCTGGTGGGTCCCGACGCGGGATCCACGGCGCTATAAAGTTTTGTGTAATTACCTGAAAATTTTTGGGCATTCTAGCCCATTGAATTATCTTTGAAAACCTTGAGTATCTTAGAAAATAAATTTCGAGACGTACTTTTAAAAAGAATTATTTTCTCGTGGTACTTCCAAGGTGCCACAACATGTTTCAAAATTCTTCTACCTCGAGGACCAAAATGCTTTGAGATATTTTCAATGTTTTAGAAACACTTTTATTTAGACCCGAGGGTCTAATATTTTGAAAGTTTTCACTAAGAGAAAGCGTCCTCATTTTTATCAAATGCGAAAAGGTTCTCCAAAGTCTCGATAACGATGTTTCACGTTTGTACTTTTTTTGAAAGGTGATACTCAAGATCAACCGGTGTTCTTCTAAATTATTTTCAAAATGAGGTTTTCGTTTTTAAAACCTATCCATTCTCGTTGAGGGCTGGGTATGTATGTATGATGTTCGCATTGTCATTTTGATATTTTCTCCCGAGTATGATCGAATTGGTGGTGTGAGCGTTGAGTCGTTTTCCACACATTTGTTGTGTTAGCCCCCATGTGAGAGACGGGATGTTGGTGTTGAATGTTGTCGCCTCGTGGTGATTTCTGCGTTGTCGCGCATGTGCGAACTATTAGAGCTTGGTTTGGTATGACCGTGTGCATCGGTGATGGTTCCGTTATGTGTCGGTTGTTTAACGTCTTGTTACCTTGCTCCCGTTTTTATGAATTTCGTGGACGAGGTCGGAGGTAACACCCGTACTGTTTTGACTTCGGTATTTTCTCTTTCTCCAGTCTATCGATTCGCTCATGTTCGTTGATACTTTATGAACTTGTTCTGTATTTCGGTTTCATCATCCGAACGAGTTGTGATCTTATTGTGGGTCGATCTGGTTATCGATGTGACTTGTTCGGGTTCAGTTCGATTCTTGTGAACCTTGTTCGGGAGTGACATCATCGGGTTCTATTAGTTCTTTTATTCGAAGTGGATCGGATTTGGAACTCTTGTGTTTTCGACCTTGTCGACTCATTATGATCGTTGACATTTCTGAGCTTGTCCTGCCCCTTACTTTTGTTGATCGAACGAGTGTGGTATTGTTTTGGAATAACTCGTTTGTCGCTGTGACTTTTCAATCGCTATTCCCTTTCCTGTGGATCTTATGGGAATGCAGGTCTTGTAGTTCTCACCAGATCATCCTGGGAGTTGTTGTTTGAATTTTATTATCCTTCATGTTTCGGACATAATTGTTCGATCTTTGTTGTCTCTATCGTTTGCTTGTTCGGTTTTTGTTCTCGTTTCGTGATTGTTGAGCATTCAGGCTCCTTCATAATTCCCTTAAGTTCGGGAAATTTGTCTCTTTTTCGATCTTCCAACCCTTGGGCGGTGGGATTCCGCATTTGTTCAGCGGTTGGTTCGCGTTTTGATTGATGTACCGTTGGGTTGGTCAATCATATTGATTTTCGTTCGTTGAGTTTTGTGATTGTCGGATAATTGACTTGGCTATATTATCCATTTGATGACGCTTGTCATTTGTTGGTTCTATTATATCCCTAGCGGCGACGTTGTGTTGGTCGCCGTGGAGCGTGTTTTCACGCCGTATATTCCTTTGCACTGTTTGTAACATTTCGCCGTTGGGCGTTAGTTACGCATTCTTGTGTATCTCGTTGAGTTTTTCCTGGCGGAATATTTCTTCTCCCTACTTGTTTTAAGTTTCGGGACGAAACTTCTTTTAAGGAGGGTAGAATGTAATATCCGCAATTTTCGATTTTCGGTAAATTTCTTTTTTCGGCCGAAGTCCGTTTTGACGACTCGCTCATGACCGTTTCGTTATTCTGAGAATGATTAATTCTACACTTTTTGACATCCGAGTTCGTTTCGGAGTCGTTTTGTTGAGTTCCGTGCTTTTTAACGACTTTTCCGCACTTGAGTTCGGTTCTTGCGAATCTCGTTCGAAACTGCTGTTTTGAGTTTCCCGTAAGTCCGTTTAACTTTGTTAGACGTGTGGTGAACTTCGGTTTGGTTATTCGATCACGTATCGTGATTTCTGGACGTTTTGGGCCATTTTGTAATTTCTTGAAAGTTACGGGTATCTGTATCTGTAATTGTTGTCTCGACCCGTTTCTTGGTCGCGTATGACTAATTATGGTATTACGTTTTCATTTCGAGTCGTTTATGTCAGTGAACTTTTTCGTGTTCGTTACGTGCGTTCGCCTGCGGCGCTTCCGAATCGAGGCGGTCGGTCGGGCGGGCGGACCGGTGCGGACTGTCGGCCGCCGGCGCCGGCGGCACCGCCGAGCAGACGGCAGAACCGGCGTAGCGCACGCCACGCCCGGACGGCCAAGCGCTAGCTCGGCAGCTGTAGCGCACGCTGCCGAGTCACCAGCCAGACGCTATCGGCCCGGGCGGAGGGATTCGAGGTTCGACTCGGCCAGATCGGCAGTAGCGCGCGCCATCGCCGGTCGTAGCGCACGCTAACCGACAGGTAGCGCACGCCGGCCGACTAGCGTACGTTTCTGGGTAGTTTGTTAGTCCGGTGGCTCACTGGAGTCGGCTAGCGCGCGCAGGCTTCCGGCCGTAGCGCACGCTAGCGGGAGTCGGGCGGACGAGTCATGGTCGGCAGAATTGGTCGGTGGTGCCGGGTCATGCGGGCCATGGCCGAGAGTGCTCGGCCGATACTGGCCGATAGCGCACGCTAGTCCGGGACGGCTAGCGCACGCTACTTCCGGCCCAGTATATAAATGACAGACCATCGACTTTTTCAGTCATTTTTCATTTCATTTCTCTTCGGTCCGCGGCTGGGGTTTTGTAGGAGACGAAACCATGTTGTTGGACAATAAATCCATGAAGTTTCTGAGTTTATATCATCAATCAATCATCCGTTATCATCCTTTGATCCAGCGAATCAAGGTAATCTTCCTTAGAACCCTAATTTCGTGAATTTGGGGGTTTTTGCATTTTCGTCCGATTCGTTCCGTGTTGTTGATTAATTCATGATGGGTATGATTAATCTTGGTAGTATTCTCGTGTTTAACATCATTTAATCCATTGTTCTTCGTCGAATCGAAGTATATTTCTTGATTTCCTTCGAATTGACTTTTCGGGGGATTTGTCCCCGATCTCGTTTTTCATCCGTTTTCGATGGATCGATTATGGTTAAATGATGTTTTTAAACATATTATATGGATTGTATATCCATATTTCAACTTGGAATTCCGTTTTCGTGATTTGACGGAACGAATCGTGTTCTTGGCCGTTTTGGGGGGAATCCTTGAACTTTCGTCATTCGTTCTTTGAATTCAACGGCTTTGAGTCGTGTTATGGAATTCATTTCATTGTTATTATTGTCCTTCGTAGTTTATGAACGTGAGTTGGCGTTCGGTGGAGTCGGCGGGTTCGTAGTCGGTTCGGGCCAACCTACTTCGGTCGATTCTTCGCGTTGTTCTTATTCGAGGCAAGTACCTTGTCCATACTTTTCTTGTTTTGTGGATATGATGATTGGTGATCGTCTTGGTTTGTTTGTTTGTTTGAAATGAGTTTTCAAAAGATTTGGTTAGCCTCGTTAAAGGCCCTCTTTCAAAACCGTGTGTGTTTTGTGATTGGTGTGATTCGTGAACGAGTATGTGAATCTCATGGATATGTTTGGTGTTGATGATGCACTTGGTATTTGCGTGTGGATGTATATTGTTTCATTTCGGTGCATTGTGGTTTGACGTGTTGTTTTACTGAGTGTTTGATGCCTCTGGGTGAATTGTTTGGATATCCTTGGTGTGATATGTTACTCGTGCTTGAGATTATTTCGCTAGCCATCTGGGGGGTCCTCCGGGATCTCGGAGTGGGATTCGTGGATTCGTCGCGGTCCTAGGCGACGTGTGGTGCTTGAGTATTTCGCTAGCCAGCTCGGGGTCCGACGGGATCACGGAGTGGGATTTGTGGCTTCGTCCCGGTCTGGCGATGCGTGTACATGTTTTGTGAATGTGTTTGCTCACCTCGGGAGGGTTCGACGGGACCACGGAGGGAATTCCAATGGCTTCGACCTGGGTTCACGAGTGAAACTTCACCGCTACGTGTTTATATTTTGTGATTGTTTTTCGCTCACCTCGGGAGGGTCCGAGGGGATCACGAGGGAATTCCATCGCTTCGACTGGATTCACGTGTTAGGTTGCTTATGTTTTGTGAATGTGTTTGCTCACCTCGGGAGGGTTCGACGGGGCCACGGAGGGAATTCCATTGGCTTCGACCTGGATTCACGAGTGAAACTTCAATGCGTGTGTATTTTATGTCCGTCGAGGACGCGTGACGTGGGTTTCAACCCCGTGTATTATTGTCGGTTTTCTATTTGCGAAAACAAAACCTTTCGGTCAGTGACTGTGACCTCGTTGATTTTGGAAAGATAAGGATTGGATAATCCTAAGTTGTTTTCTATCAAAACTCTCGATGGCATTTAAACGGTTTTATAAATTGTTTTCCCTTGATTTGTGACCTTTCGGTTTTAGAATGTTTTACCAAACTCTTGCCTCAGGAAGTACTTTTCGTCACGTTTGGATTTTTAAGGATTCCTGGTTATTGTTATTTGTGAAATGTGAATTGTATGGCTCGTATTTGCACTTTGTTCTTGCACTAGCAAAACAGTGGAGTTTTGCTAACCCCCGAGTATTCGGGGGGTGGATGTCTATTTTTCCATTCAGGTTTCGGAGCATAGCAAAGGGTCGGCACGAAGGATGACGAAAGATGAACGATACTAATCACACGAGGATCCGTTGATGTCGTATCGGTCTAGTTGTATTTTCTTTTCCGCTGCAGTATCTTTTCCCCGTTGTACGGGAGTTTATTGTATTTTGACCCCTACGTGGGTATGTATTTGGAATTGAGTTGTATGTTATTATTGAAAGACCAAGTCGGTCTACTGAGTCATTTTAGCCTTAAAGGCGATGTTTAGATGTTCGATTTTAGTTATCAGCCTGGTAGATCCTCGAGGAGAGGGTCTACGGCGTGTAATATCCCTGAGTGGATTGGGGGTGTTACAGCCGTCGGGCGCGAGTTTTCGGTTTTTGCGTATCTCGTCGAGTTTTCCTGGCAGGGGATATTGCTTCTCCCTACTTATTTTAAGTTTCGGGACGAAACTTCTTTTAAGGAGGGTAGAATGTAATACCCGTAATTTCGAATTCCGGTAATTTCTTTTTTTCGGCGGAAGTCCATTTTGACGACTCGCTCATGACCGTTTCGTCATTCTGAGAATGATTAATTCTACACTTTTTGTCATCCGAGTTCGTTTCTGTGTCGTTCTGTTGAATTCCGTGTTCTTTAGCGACTTTTCCACGTATGAGTTCGACTTTGTTGGATCGCCATTAATTTTTGGAAACTACAAAAATTCTGAATCTTTGCAATATTATAAATCATCGAGTTAGATTTCAAATGGTTCAAACGGTGAGTCAATCGGAGTCCGGACGAGGGAGTTATGGTCGAAATAGCTAAGTCACTCTCATTCCCAGTTTTTGGACGAGCACTCTGTACCTTATGCCGCGGCACATGCCGGCGGGGCCGCGGCACACTGCCGAGTCACTGCCGGCAGATTTGGCCCTGTGCCGCGGCACATTCCCACTGGGCCGCGGCACACTGTGCAGCCTATTTATGGCCCTGCAGACGGGTTTTTAGCCATTTTTCTCCTTCTTCTCCTTCTCTTCCGCGGCTTAGGGTGTGCTTATCATGGAGCCATGTTGTTTAACAACAAATCCATGAAGTTCTTAAGTTCATAACATGAATCAATCATCCTATATCGTCCTTTGATCCAGCGAATCAAGGTAATCTTTCTTAGAACTCTAGTTTCTTGAATTTTGGGGTTTTTGCGTTTTTGTCCGATTCGTTCCATATTATTGATTAATTCATGATGGGTATGATTAATATTGGTAGTATTATTGTGTTTAACATCATTTAATCCATTGTTCTTCATCGAATCGAAGTATATTTCTTGATTTCCTTGAAATTGACTTTTTGGGGGATTTGTTCTCGATCTCATTTTTCATCCGTTTTTGATGGATCGATTGTGGTTAAATGATGTTGTTAAACATATTCCATGGATTTTATATCCATATTTCAACTTGGAATTCCGTTTTCGGGTTTTGACGGAACGAATCGTGTTCTTGGCCGTTTTGGGGGAAACGCTTGAACTTTCGTCATTCGTTCTTTGAATTCAATGGCTTTAAGTCATGTTAGGGAATTCATTTCATTATTGTTATTGTCCTTCGTAGTTTATGAACGCGAGTTGGCGATCGGTGGAGTCGGCGGATTCGTAGTCGGTTCGTGTCAACCTACTTCGGTCGATTCTTCGCGTTGTTCTTATTCGAGGCAAGTACCTTGTTCATACGCTTCTCGTTTTGTGGATATGATTGATCGGTGGTCGTTTTGGTGTGTTTGTTTGGTTATTTTAAATTGAATTTCCAAAAGATTTCGGTTTGGCCTCGTTAAAGGCTCTCTTTCAAAACACGTGTGTGTTTTGTGAACGTTGTGTTTTGGGAATTGATTATTTTGAACGTTGAAGGCTTTGATGATATCCCTATTGTTTAAAGTTATGGAATTGTGTATTCCGTGTTTAATCTTGTTATTGTGTTTTGAAGAGTTTGATAATGTTGTCGGATAAATGGCCATCTCTAGTAAGTATTCTTGATGAACTTATATTCTTAGCATATTAGTATTGCATGAGTAACGTGTGTGTGTGTATGCTCACTACGGGTTATATCCGACGGGGTCTCGGTAGGGCTCCACGAAGCTGTGGGACCGCGAGCTTGCTTTTAACCACTACGGGTTAGATCCGACGGGGTCTCAGTAGGGATCCACGAAGCTGTGGGTCCGCGGTTAATTGTGGTGCATTTCGAAAATGTGATTTGATATTGGCATTTCCGGAAATGAGTGCTTTGTAACTATGTTTTATGATTGCATGCATCGACTAAGTGTGTAAGAGGTAAATGTTCGTTTGGCTTACTCGGCTAGGATGGCACTAGAGTATTTTGTTGTTTGTGTTAAATCCTTTAATTGTGGATTTTGATGTTGGAAGACGAACCTTGTTGTCGTTCTCGTGTACTATGAGTTGATGAGATTTGGGGCTAAAATCCCAACGTTTTTATAAAGGTCATTTGACGGATTTGGGGCTAAAATCCCAACGTTTTTGTAAAGGTCATTTGACGGATTTGTGGCTAAAATCCCAACGGTTTGGTAAAGGTTATTTTACGGAAAGTAAACTTTTGGGGCGGTGACCCCTTTCGTCTTTTGGGTTTTGAAAAGTAGGATTTGATAATCCTAAATTGTTTTCTATTAAAACTCCCGATGGTATTTCAAATCATTTTATAAATTGTTTCCCTTGATATTTTGATCTTGAAATTTTCGGAAGTCTTTACTCAAACTCTTGCCTCGGGAAGTGTTCATCCTGTTGTATTTGAATCTTTGAGGATTCCGGATTACTATCGTTCGTGAAATGTGAATTGTATGACTCGTATTTTTGCACTTGTACTTGCACTAGCAAAACAGTGGAGTTTTGCTAACCCCCGAGTATTCGGGGGGGTGGATGTCTATTTTTGCATTCAGGTTTTGGAGCATAACACAAGGTCGGCACGAAGGATGATGAAAGATGATCGATACTAATCACATGAGGAACCATACATTGTTTATTGGTTCAGTTGTACTTTATTTTCCGCTGCTATATTTTCCCCGTTGTACGAGTGTGCTTGTGTTTTGACCCCTGCGTGGGCATGAGTTGTATTTGAGTTGTATGTATTTATTGAAAGTCCAAATCGGTCTACTGAGTCATTTTAGCCTTAAAAGCATGGTTGAGTTGTTATATGTTGTTACCAGCCTGGTAGATCCTTGAGGAAAGGTTCTACGGCGTGTAATATCCCTGAGCGGATTGGGGGTGTTACACTGTGCGACAAGAAGAAACAAAAAAGATTTTTATCCTGGAAAGGTTCTATCTTACAGCCCGATTCCAATGGAAGAAGAAACAAAAAAGACTTCATAAGGGCAGATAATTGAGAGAAAGGAATTGGGGAGAAAGGAAGATATTTACCTCTCCAGGATTTTTTAATTTCACTTTGGCGAGGAATTAAGATTTTTACCAAGCATTCAAGCGGATAATCAGAACGAGAAACACAATTCCATCTAAGAAAAATTGAAGGAAAATATGTTGCTCGTAATGATGTGCATCCTATGAAAAGAAGCTATATTTAGTATCCCATTCAAGGATTAAAGCAAATATAGAACCGAGTACCCACGTAAGATTTTATTAAAGTTCTTGTATTTCAATTCCTCGTTTTTGGGATTTTTTTTGAGGAATTGAGTATTTGGGTTCTTTATCTCTCACACTACTTTGCGGTGGATGAGACTATGAGAGGTGGTATCACTCTCATATGTCAAAGTAAATTGTGTGATGGTCCTGAGGGCGTCACAGATATTTATTGAACGTCGATATTTGTGGTTGTTGCATACAACACGTTTTGGGTGCGATTTTACATTACCGTTTTGTAGATTTTAAATGAACAATTGAAATAAAAATGAACATTATCGGTAAGGGTAAAGTTATGACTTGTTCATGATTAGTTATGAATTTGTGACGTACAAATAGGACAAACATCGATTGCGATGGATATGTCGTGGTTAAAATCGATTTGTGACGGATTTGTCAAGTTGAAATGAGGGACCACGACGATGGTCTTGACCCAATCCCATACTTGGAAAACTCTATCTTTCATCTTTTTAAAATAAAATATTACATATGGGTGTAGTCATGCACCGTCTTCTTGAAATATGATATATGAAAGAATGTAAGAGTAATTCTCATAAATTTTAACATGTAAAGCAATGGCATAGTGGGGTAAATACATGAATTCATTAACCTCGATTATAGCTCGTGTGACTATAGGTCCGAATACTTTTCCAACTATTTGTAGAGACAGGCGCCTTACATATTTGACTATGTTTAGTCGATCTTATTGGACGGTCAAAACAAGTTGATTATGGTATACTCATTATGTCTCATAGTTCAAAATGCCTAATTATGGTGCATTGCGTTGTATCCACATAACTTGGCTATTATGATGTATACTTTCGAATTAAGAATTGAATTATTTGGTTAGTTTGATGCCTTTTGGTGCATTTTGTCTACACTTTTCATCATGACTAGGCGCATCCCCCTTGGTATTTGTTTATGCTTTGAAAGTTCAAAAAGAATCGGTAGTTTTTAAACAGTCTTAGTTGTACCGACATTCCTAGTTTCTCTGCAAGTCTAACAAGTTGGAGTTACTGAAAAGATCATTAGTCGAGATAAGAAATTGAACACCCTGCTTTGTTTAAACGCACCTATAGTTGTCATTACCATGTTTTGCATCAACACTTATGACATTGAATATGGTCTCAATCTTATTTTCTCACTAAACTTGAGAAATACTAAAGCAGACATTTAGAACAAGCACTGTGATCTGATCTTAATGATTAGTGTGGCGCACGACCTCTGGATAGAAATATACAGAAGTCTAGTTTCCTGAACATCTGACTGTTCGCCCATATCCTTTCTAACGAGGGAGTTATTTCTATTTTAGTAAACAAAGATCAAGCTACACAGATTTTATTTCCAGCGATTGTGCTAACTTTTGTCCCAACCAACTTGGTTCCCATCTTCAATTTGCAAGCGGTCTTATGACATGTTTTTTCAACCTCTTTTTGGCCTAATTTGCCATAGATGATGCTGTTGGGATATTTATTTCACATATTCATAAATAGAGTTTTGATGATTAAGTTGCTAAACACAACAAAACAACATCGAGGCAAAGCAAAACATCGAAGCAGACGAAGACGCAAAAAGCTGAACAAAATACATGCTTAGCGCATGCAAGAGCTGAAGGTTAGCGCATGCTAACGAGATTTATCTGCAGAACAGACAAGTTCGAAGTCATCTGATGAAGATAGCGCACGCTACACATATTTACTAACGCACGCTATCGAGGCATTTTACCGTTGCGAAGACATTCAAACACAGAATGACGTATGCAGTGAAGTAAGCCATAGCGCACGCTACTTTCCAGAAATAGCGCACGTTAAGGAGTTTGAATTCAAGTTAATCAATCCATTGGGAAAAGTATGAATAAAAGTCATAAAGAATCAAACGACCAGTTTGAAAAAATCATACAAACGGATACATGGTTAGTGCACACTACGAAGAGTGCTTAACACACGCTAATATGTGTACTTAATGTACGCAACGGAGAAGCTAACGCATGCTAAGGAAGAGAGACAGTAGCTACTGGACTGACGCTACACGCGATAGCGCACGCTAAGGAAGAAGCCTAGCGCATGCTAATATCAACTGACAGTAATGGCTAGTTTGTGGAAGAAGGCTATAAATACCGAGTGAGTTGGTATCAATCCACACAACAACATTGAACAAAGTATACATACTTGAGATATTATTGTAAACATTATAGTAGTTGTTCTTGACCTTAAATTTAGATTGATTGAGTGTTATACACAAAATCATGCACGAGTGAGAAAAAGAAAAGATATGATTGGATTCGGTGTTATTAGGATCAAGTATCCGGCATTGTTAGAATCGCAATCGCTATCTTAGTGAGGTTAATCTAGTAATGATAGAAAGCTAGAGTGGTTGATTCCTTGTCCAATAGAAAATGAAAACGGTTTAACTTGGACCGACAAAAAGACAAGTAAGAGAACGGTTTTACTTGGACCGATAGAAGACGGGCTTGTAATGGTAATCCCTCGACCGATAAAAGAGAGGTGCATGGGTTTTGATCTTCATCCTATAGAAAAAGATACCAATAGAGAGGACATAGGCACGTTTGTCCGAAACTCTATAAATACGTGTGTCGTTTAATTTTCGCACTTTATATTTACACTTCCGCATAACGGCGCAAATACCGATATTGCTCCAACAATTGGTATCGGAGCGGTGCCTCCAACACGCGGCTTAACATCCGAGGAGTCGATCCAATATGGCGTTTCAACTTGCCCCGGTTGAAAGACTTGCTCTTAACCAACCACCATTTTTCGACGGATCAAACTTCATGACATGGAAGAAGAAGATGTCGATATTCATTCGAGCCTACGACATCGAGCTATGGAAAATAATTTGTCTTCGTCCAAAAATTCCGACGAATTCCAATGGTATGCTTAAAACTTTCCAATAATATGACGATTCCGATTGGAAAAATGACCATTACAATTGTAAGGCAACTCAACTCCTATATTGTGTCTTAAATCCAGAAGAACACAATCGGAGGTATCACACGAAGGTACGTCTCAAGTCAAGTAAACGAAAATAAACATGCTCCTTCACGAATACGAACTATTTCAAATAAAGAACGATGAATCCATCACTATAATGCTCGACCGATTCTCGGTCATCACAAATGGATTAGCATGTTTCGGAAACCACTTTCTAGTAGTGAGAAAGTAAAGAAAAATCTCCGATCACTACCTCGAGAATGGGACGGTACGGTGACGGCAATAATGGAATCTAAAGATTTAAATAATCTTGATTTTAGTGCTCTCATTGGTTCTCTTATCAACTACGAGATTGTTCTAAAATCTCGGAATGCCAAACCAAAGCCGAAGGAAAGAACAATAGCCATGAAGGCTAAGATGTCAAGATCTAAGGAAGAAATCCCAGTGGACGAAAACGACGAAGAATCGGCATACTATGCCAAAAATATTAATAAGTTCCAACACTTATTAAACCGGAGGAAGCAGGACATCCAAATGGGCGAATCTAATAAATTCGACAACACTTGTTGATTATGTGGTAAACCAGACCACTTTGCAAAGAATTGTCGTGTAAAACCCAAGGAGGTTTTAATAGCAACATGGAGCGATGAAGACATAGATGAAGATTTTCTAAATCAAAATAATCTCGCTCTCATGGCCCGGAGTTCATTTGACGATAGCGACGTCGGAAGCCAAGTAAGTAATTCTTATGACGAACTTTTTGAAGCATTTAAATTATTGTATACGGATTATCAAAATGCTTTATCGTAAATAAAATCCCTTAAATCTAAATATAAATCATTGGAGAATGAAAATTCCAAAATTCTTGAAAAGGGAAAATTTATTGAAATCGATCATTCAAAATGTATTGAAAATGAAAATATTTTAAAGGATGATCTTGTTAAAATTCAAACCGAGCTCAAAAATTTAACGAAGAAATTCTCTCTCGGAAATGAGAAATATGAAAATATGCTCTCGGTTCAGAAATTTAGTTTGAACAAATCGGGGTTAGGATTCAAACCACATTCTAAAAATGAATCCGTAAGTTTCAAAATACCCCATTGTGAGAAATGTTTAAAAATTGGGCATCACATTTCAAATTGCAAAAACCCAAGACGGACGATTAATGATAAAAAGATTTGGGTTCCTAAAGGAACAATTATTCCAAATATCGTCTATGTTTCAAATGAAAAACCAACTATAGGTTGGATCCCCAAAAATTAATTTTTAACTATTGATATTTTACTCAGAGGGAATATTTTTTTTAAACGAATATTTTTGTCAGGGAGAGTAATTTTCTTTTCATCATTTGGTAACATGCATATTCAATAAATGGTATCCTCTATTCAATTGGTTTATTTTTTTTACACTTTTTGCTAAGTATAAAAAGGAAGAGAAAAGGTTGAATTTGATGAAACGCGTCATGGCAGAATGACGAGAAAAATAAAAAGTAAAAAGGAGGGGAAGATAATAAAAATCGAACAAGTCGAAAAGGAGAAAAAAAAAGCATACAAAAAGGGGGAGAAAAGAAGAAGTTGAAAAATGAGAAATGAAGAAGTCGAAAATAACAAGAAAAGAAAATGGGTGAAACTAACCAAACGATCAAAGCCGAAAACTTTGAAACGTACAAATATATATTTTATTTTGTAGGTTTTATATAATTCAAGAGTTGTTTTGTAATCATCAAAAAGGGGAGATTGTTGGAATATTTATCCCACATATTCATAAATAGAGTTTTGATAATTAAGTTGCTAAACACAACAAAACAACATCGAGGCGAAGCAAAACATCAAAGCAGATGTAGACGCAAAAATGTGAACAAAATACTTACTTAGCGCACGCTAACGAGAGTTATCTGTAGAACAGGCGAGTTCGAAGTTACCTGAAGTGAAGTCATCTGATGAAGATGGCGCACGCTACACATGTTTACTAACGCACGCTATCGAGGTATTTTACCGTTACGAAGACATTCAAACACAGAATGACGTATGCAGTGAAGTAAGCCATAGCGCACGCTACTTGCAAGAAATAGCGCACGCTAAGGAGTTTGAATTCAAGTCAATCAATCCGTTGGGAAAAGTCTGAACAAAAGTCATAAAGAATCAAACGGTCAGTTTGACAAAATCATACAAACGGATACATGGTTAGCGCACGCTATGAAGAGTGCTTAGCGCACGCTAATATGTGTACTTAACGTACGCAACGGAGAAGTTAACGCACGCTAAGGAAGAGAGACAGTAGCCACTGAACTGACGCAACACGCGATAGCGCACGCTAAGGAAGAAGCCTAGCACACGCTAACTGGCAGTAACGGCTAGTTTGTGGAAGAAGGCTATAAATACCAAGTGAGTTGGTATCAATCCACACAAAAACATTGAACAAAGCATACATACTTTAGATATCATTGTAAACATGATAGTTGTTGTTCTTGAGCTTAAATTGAGAGTGATTGAGTGTTATACACAAAATCATACACGAGTGAGAAAAAGAAAAGATACGATTAGATTCGGTGTTATTAGGATAAATGATCCGGTATTATTAGAATCGCAATCGCTATCTTATTGAGGTTTATCTAGTATCGATAGAAAGATAGAGTGGTTGATTCCTTGTCCAATAGAATAGGAAAATGGTTTAACTTGGATCGATAAAAAAACAAGTAAGAGAACGGTTTTACTCGGACCGATAGAAGACGAGCATGTAATGGTAATCCGTAGACCGATAGAAGAGAGGTGCAGAGGTTTTGATCTTTATCCTATAGAAAAAGATACCAAGAGAGAGGACATAGGCACGTTTGGCCGAACCTCTATAAATCCGTGTGTCATTTAATTTCCGCACTTTATATTTACGCTTCCACACAAGGGCGCAAATACCGATATTGCTCCAATAGATGCGATTTTTTGGTATGCATTACATGCTAAAATCTCATCTTTCAAATGTTGAAAAATAGGGTCCTTGGGGAAGCCCAAACTACGCACCCTTATAAGAAGGTTGAGCGTGTGGATGGTAGTTTTACACCATGTTTGTGTCATAATTTTGCCGCTTAGGCATATAATCTTTTCATGTTATGCACTCAATATGGTAGATCAGTTTGATCGTATCTGGTATAAAGTCTCTATGTTGTTAGAGTGTTCGCTAAGCGAAATTGAGTGCATATTAAGATATTTCTAAAGAACACAATATTTTTGGATATCATGTTATAAATCTATTGTGACTATAATGACTAGGTTATCACAATCAGTGAGTGGTATAATGCTCAAGTTGTTGAATGCCGAACATATTCGTAACAATTGAACCATGTTATGATTGGATGATATTTATACCAAAGTATATTTATAGCATCTCATTGTGATTTGTGAGAAATAAAATCTTATGCATCACTTGTATTGGTTATATGAGAGAATATTCATGTGTCAATATGGTCCAGCTTGCATCGATTTTTCTAACCAGAATGTATTAGGACATTCACGCATTTAGGCTGTAATAGTCTGGAGTTTGGACAGTTTGATGATCCATATACCACGGTATTGCCATGGACATTATTTTTTTTTGAACAAAGAAACTAGCTGGATCAAAGACACCAAAGTACGTTGGTAGAGTCGTGACCAGGGCTCATGACCGATGATGATATTTATGTCATCCGCATCTTGCTTTCATAAGCATGTGTGACGCCAAAGACCCCACAATGATTCTTCTTACTCAAGTTCATTGATTAAGCCTATTCTTTGGCACGATTAGGAGAAGACACCCTCCTATGCTAAAAAGAATAATGTAGCGACTCGCATAAGCATGGTGTTGAGTCCTCTCTTTTCACCAAGTCCTTATACGTACATGATCACCAGTGTTAGCCTGGGTGGCTTACGATGCTATGATGCTCTTCAATAATGGTCGTACCCAAGTTATAATATTTATATGTCATGTGGTTCTTTTGACAATGATTAATAAGTTGATGAAACTGAGTTTATGGTTGGCCACCTTGCGGACCAGTCATTGTAAAGGTCGGTTCACCCACTTTTAGACCAAGTCTTAAAATGAAATTTTAACGAGTACTTCCTAACATCCAAGACTACCTTCTAACAAACTTTTGGTACCATTTGGAGACTTGGAAGGAGGTGAACCACACAAACGAAGTTTTCACATACCACCAGCCATTCCAGAGACCAGTTTGATGCCTTTCGACCGGTTTCCGACCACAAGGTTGATGGTTTTGGAATCCTAACACCCGCTTATACATGTTCATGAAATTTTGTGGTGTTTAGGGCTGGTGAAGGGAGTGAAATCTTAAAGAAAGAACTAGATGTTCGGTAAAACCAACGACCTATCATCGGTTTAATCATTTATTTATGTTTGATCCCGGTAGTTCATGGTGGCAGTTTTGTTGGATTCTCAAGACCAGTAGCTGCGGTTATGTAGCATAGGTCAACATGTCATATTCACCTATCCCTATCATCATTCAAATGCTTAGTTACAAGTGTAACAATATGTATTTTTGTTAACTAGATTGTATTAACAATGAAAAACCTTTATCGTCCACATGTTCATGTGCCAAAGTGCATCACCACAACGTATTATGATGGGTTATAAATAATGAATTTGACATGCGCTTCACTCATAGTCCGCTTAAATATAACTTGGCAGACGATCTCGTAAGTCACTTTGATGAGCCAGCCTTCCCGTCGTTAGGGGGAAATGCGAACGATTATGTTTAAGTAGAGCGACTTGGAATTGTCGTAGTTTGTCCCTACCATGCCTCACCAAGTTTCCCAAAGTGACGAGATTAAATACATGCTGCAAACTTGTCTACAAAGATTGTGTCCGGTCATAGATGTTCGTCACCTATAAATGGTGATATGGTAACACCACAAATTTTGGTAGACGATGTTACTAGGCCTTGGATATCATAGAGTATTGGGATGCCACTTGGTTCGATAAATACTCTCGCTAAGAATGTATGCGAGTGTGGTACATGAAACTTGATCATTTGATCAAATGAACTCATCTGTCTCATGTGATTCTAGATTATAGTCATCATTGGGGCACGCCTCAATGGATGTCAATCCATAAAGAGTAGTCTATGAATAAATCCGGTTCATAAGGACATGGAATGTGAGTTTAATCGAACCATACTTTGTTGAAAATCTACAACGTGGTAGCATTGGCCTAAAATGGAAACATACGCGACTCCAGTATGAACAAAGTGATATCCTTTTGTTGAAGTGGTGACAACACTCCAAAGGTAAGATCTATCAGTATACTTTGTTAAGCGGGTGGGAGAAGGAGTTAAACTCACCCCATGGCGCGAGGTTTTAATGAGCGCATTGTATTCGGCTATGATGACACAAAACTTAGTTGTGCTATCGTAATGGATGTTATAGCATCCACTATCTTGTTAGTTAGATAGCTTCCGAAAAACTGACGTGCAAAATGTCGTTAAATCTTATCTTTAGTGGGGAACTAAGTTAAGTGATAAAGGATCTCGTGTAGGATTGGACTCAAATCAAGTTGCTCCTAACCACGAAGCGCGTTGACAAGTGATTGTCGGGAACGCACACCAAGTATATAATTGATTTGGAAGAGATATGAAGCTTTTGCGTGTCAAAATAAGGGTTTATAGTGATGTACTCTTGTGAGACTAAGAAATTCCGCTAAATTCAAAGTTAAGAATGAAAGGGTCTTGGGGCACTTGATGATGCGTATTCATCAAATCGGTTTAAGGCAATCTAAGGAACGGTATCCCTAAGAGACAATAAAGTAATGTCTAAATGATTCTAATGACTAGTCGAAGTCATAATAAGATTTGTCTCACTTAAGTGATGATGCAGTCTTAAGAGAAGTTCAGTCTATCAAAGTACGGTATTATGTACTCATATTTGACTCGATGAACTCATTCATAATAATCCGATAAAGCCACTGTATTGATAGCCTAGGATGTGCTCACGCAATGTCTGTGATTGACAAGAAGCTTGAAGCTTGCTCTATCTCGATAAAATGACATGTGAAAACCGATATCCGAATTTGCCCGAAATGTATTGGTCTAACTCCCATATGACCTACAGGGCAACTCACTTGTTGGAAAATGATGAAATTAGTACCATTGGAAAGGTCTGTGCCTACTTTTCAAAGAAACCAACCATTTGATCACATACATCATGTTGAGAGACATATGAATATTGTTGCAAAGTAGGACATATAAGTCGAGTAATTTGCTGAGTCAACTTTGATAGAGCTTTGTGATCTGCTCAGGTCGATCTAGGTTATGTATTGTATGTAAATGAAGCGATATGGGTGTCTAGGTTTCATAAGTTCCTACAGTTTCATTGATACCTATTGAATCGAAGAAGTTATGACTGATTTAGTGCATAAAGGTAAAGATTTTAGAAAATTTGATTTTTGGATAAGTATTAAGCGACTATTGCACTTTGGATGTGTCACACTCTTTTTGTCCTTAGACCAAGGTTTGTTATTCCCATTAGGTTTTCACTTGGTAAGGTTTTTAACGAGGTGACCTATGAGAACATCCATACAATGATGCGTTGTACTTCTATTCAACTTAGACCAAGAGGTATTTTTCCCACTCGGTTTTTACTTGGCATAGTTGTGAGGGCAACTCGGCATCTGAGTCCTATGATTTGAGGTACTCATCAGGGGGTCGTTATATATACATCAGGGGGAGTGTATATGACATATTATGTTGGTGCATTGCAATCTTTTTCCTCATCAAGATTTTATTTTTCCCATTGAATTTTGTTTTGGCTTGGATAAGTTTTTACTAAGGTAACATATTATGCACCGTTGTTGTCTTAATGCTCGAACAGGGGAGTGTTCCACGAATTATGTAACGCCCCCAAAATTTACCAGAATGCTACAGTACCGTGAACCTCGTGTGGGACCCACAAGGTAATTTTTTAAGATTTTAAAGGTTATACATTAAATAATTTTTATGAAAGTAGCTCCACGATGATACAATTACGAAACGAAATACTTTAGAAAAATAAGTTCGAATACACGGTTATTACATCAACTTGGAATATTCAGAATTTAGTTTAAAGAAACGAAATAACAGGGCTTCTTCCCGACACCGCTCAAGCCTGACCGGAACCTTCGGGAATATCCTGCACATATTCAACAAATTTGCCTAACACGACAAATCATGCCAGCCAACCTAGGTCACACAATATGAACGAAAAATCATCAATAATATAAGATAAACCTGCAATACAATATCATTATTTGGTTTGGCATTAGATCACAACATACCCAATATTATCTTTTCCATCAACACGTAAACTCCCAAGGTCGCAACCAAGGGTCACGGAAGTATCTACACAGGAATACATCGGACATGGGTACCATTCAGGTTTTATCCCTCAACACAGTTCTGTACGGATATATCAACACATAAACTCCCAAGGTCGCAACCAAGGGTCACGGAAGTATCTACATAGAAATACTCCGGACGTGGGTACCATTCAGGTTTTATCCCTCAACACATCGGACCATCAATCAAGTTTTCAAGTAAAACGAAATATAATTTCCACGAATAGAGACATACATTAAAATTTGAAATTTATCGTAACATAGACTGAGTAAGGTATCACTTGCCTTAGTTCCGACGAGAGTAACTTCCTTGATAACACAACGGCTCGAACGTCTACAACCGAGATCTCAACCTATTAGATATTCATCGATTAATACCTCATGGTGATAATGACGAATAGCGACAATTATCCCCATCCCGATAGGATTCTAAACCTAGTTCGTTTCATAATGTCGAAACCAAAATTCTATGTTTAAACCGAATTACTTAAATCCTCAATCCACCGATTTTCAATTCATCACATCATTTTAACCACAATATTTTTATACACTATTTCTACGTTATGACTACAACTATAACCACCCAAAATCTTGCTAATTACTCTAACTCGAAATTTCATAACTCTAGGGTAGAACGGACAAGTACAATTCCCACGAAATCCTAATATTGATTACCTATCCAATTAGATAATTGATAACTAACTCATTAAAGAATTACCAACGAGCTTACCATACGATAATCGGATTATAAACACAACCCATAACATGACGATTCCATGGTGTTGGTGATTTACAAGTTCGATCATGAGTTTTACGACCCAACTATGTTTACTACCACAAGTCATACAAAATACTAGCTTGATAGGTTTTGTTTAATAATTATGATTAGTTTCACCGGTTCGATCATCATCCAAAGTTCTAAACTACCCAAAACATCCGGAATCTAGTACAACTTAACTAACAACACTGAGATGGATTCAAAGGTTTGATAAACTTACCTTACTTGACGAGCTACGAGGAAGAACAACAAAGGACGATGAAGAACGAGAGGACAACATCTTCAAAACCTTCTCCAGAGCTTGATCAATCCACTCTTACTATGATAACACGTGGCTAGAGAGGCTAGAATTCGATTAGGAGGGCTGGATCTAAGGCTTCATCCCGGGAGAAGGGAGTTAATATTTGAGAGAGGAGAAATGTTTAAGGGCCGGGAGAAGTGAAAGAGGAGATGTCATTTTATAACACCAGGATGGCATTATGTACGTTATGCCCAAGGGTTTACGTATGTAAACTTCGTTACGTACATTATTGCCAAAAGGTTAATGTCTGTAAGGGGTTCTTAGAGCATACTGCCCGAAATGACATTGTCCATTACGTATGTAATGTATTGTTCAGTTACAAACGTAAAGCTCAGTTGACTTACTGTCGTTATTGCGCCGAAAGTTGTCTTGACCACGTGGGATCAAGATTCTCGTCCGAAGACTGAAGACTGTATTACGTACGTAAGTCCTAAGCTTTAACGTACGTAACACGATGAGGCTAGTGTACGTAATGCGGTTCGAATAACGTACGTAAGGTTCGTTTAATACACTAAGTTATATTATCATGTTTAATCCTTATAACACGACTTCCCTTTAGACTCGTCCAGCAATTTCTCGGGGAACAATACGTTGGCCACCGTCATATTCGCACAGATAATTGCTTAACGACATCAAGGTATGTCACCGACATATCATCAACATCATACAATTACATCACAAAAACAAAAAAATTCCACAAGCTTTTATATGTGACAACATGGTCTAAACACAATGTATAAAAGTACAAGCGTCGAGAGGTGGAGTACAATGTTAAATCATTAAAAATGAAGCACAAGATGTTTTTAATAGCATGGAATACCCGTGGTATTACATACCATCCTCCTTAAAATAGTTCTTTCTCGAAACTAAGAAAATAACTCGGGGTGACTCTCTCTCATGCTCGACTCAGTCTCCCAAGTTGCTTCTTCAATGCCATGATGTGACCAATGAAATTTCACAAGGGGTATAACTTTATTCCTTAGTCTTTATGCGACGATCTAGAATCGCAATTGGCACTTCTCTGAAGGTCATCATTAGAAATCTCTATTTCTTCGAAATTGATCTTTTGGCTCGGATCGTAAACGTACTTCCTCAACTAGGAGACGTGGAAGATATCATGCACTCCATCTAACGATGGCGGCAGTGCTAATCGATAAGCGAGTCTACCAACATGGTCTAAAATCTCAAATGGGCCGATAAATCTCGGGCTCAACTTTCCCTTCTGGATGAAACGTAGAATGCCCTGCATCAGCGATACTTTGACCCAAACGTGATCCCCAACTTGAAATTCCAATGGTCGCTAGCGATCCGTAGTGTATGACTTCTGGTAGTTCTGCACTGCTAACATGTGTTTCCAAACAACGGAAATTTTTTTAATAGATTCCTGGATCAGATCTAACGCGGTACGACGACATCAGAAGCATCATCCCAACATAGGGGAGACTTGCATCTCCTAACGTACAAGGCTTCGAAGGGTGCCATGCCTATACTTGCATGCCAACTGTTGTTGTATGAATACTCCGCTAGGCAGAGATGTTTAACCCCGTCTTTTCCCCAATCGAGTACGTATGCTCTCAACATATCCTCCAGGGTCTGTATCTGTCCATCTGTTTGAGGGTTATAGGCTGTGCTGAATGTATCTGAGTACCCATAACCTTATGGACACTTTACAGAAGCGGGACACGTACCTGGTGTCTCTATCTGATATGATTGTTGAGGGAATGCCATGTAGTCTCACGACTTCCCGGATAAAGATAGTGGCCAACTGCTCTGTTCCGGTCGTCTCTTGGATCAGAATGAAATGTTCCGACTTCGTCAGTCGGTCTACAATGACCCATATCGTGTCCTTACCTCCCGTCGACACTAGTAACTTGGTGACAAAATCCATTGATATGCTCTCCCATTTCCATTCCGTAATGGGAAAGGGTTGTATGATTCCGACCGGTCTGCGGTGTTCAATCTTCACTAATTGACACGTCATACATCAAGCAATGAATCTTGCTACTTACTGCTTCATGTTTTTCCACCAAAAGCTCTTCAACAGATCCTTGTACAATTTGCTCGCCCTGGGATGCACAGAATCGGGAGTAAAGTGAGCTTCTTTTAGTATAATTTGCTTTAGATCATCATTTGGCGAGATACAGATCTTGTTCTTAAATCTCACCAAGTCCCCTTGGATCCTGTAGTCTGAAATAACTCCCCCCTTGGCTCTTACGCCGATTGCACACAGTTTGGGATCTTCCATCTGTGTTAGATGTATCTCATCCAACAAGGATGAATGAATATTAATTGAGCACAACTGTCCTTGGTGGTGTTGTATCCATACTTCAATACCATTCCTCCTGAGATCCTGTTGCAGTTCCGATTGTACCGTTAAACTGGATAGCGTCATCTCTTGCACAGTCTTCCGTCTAAGTGCATCTGCTACGACGTTGGCCTTTCCAGGGTGATATAAAATCTCCACGTCATAATCCTTGATTAGCTCCAACAAACGCCTCTGTCTCATGTTTAACTCTCTTTGGGTGAAAATATATTTTAAACTCTTGTGGTCCGTAAAAATCTTGCAGGTAACCCCGTAAAGGTAGTGTCTCCAGATCTTTAGAGCGTGGACCACTGCAGCCATTTCCAAGTCATGCGTCGGGTAGTTCACCTTGTACGGCTTAAGTTGTCGAGAGGCATATGCAATATCTCTGTCGTTTTTCATTAAGACACATCCTAGTCCATGTTTAGATGCATCTGTATATATTACGAATCCTTCCGTGCCCTGCAGTAATACTAACATTGGAGTGGTAGTCAGTCTCCTTTTTAGTTCATCGAAGCTCTCCTGACAATCTGTTGTCCAGACAAACTTGGTACTCTTCCTTAGTAGGTTCGTCAATGGCCGATCGATACAAGAAAAAGCCTCTATGAACCATCGATAATAACCTGCCGATCCCAGAAAACTTTGTACTTCTTTGATGTTCTTTGGTGGTTCCCAGCTCATCACTGTCTCGATCTTTTGCGGATCTACCTTGACGCCTTCTGTTGAAATAACATGTCCCATAAAAATCATAAAGACCTTACTGTCCGGTAATAGCGTACGTAATAGCATGATTAGCGTACGTAATAGCTTCCTTTGATTTGAGTCCAGACCCTACTGGACTACCAAAATACTTTCCGGTAGCGTGCGCATGATATGATATGTAACGTACGCTAAGACCTCATAATAGCGTACGTAAGTGTACGTCCGTAGCATGCTCAAATGCTTTTCCTTTTTCTGTCCAGACCTTACTGTCTCTCTCCCTTGAATGCGATAGCGTGCACTACGATTAACTACTTAGCATGCGCTGATATTTTGTATTTTGCATGCGCTATCCCTAAGGTGACTCCACTAGGCTACAAATTACTTGCCTGACTGCAGGTGACTTTTTCCCTCGATAGCGAGCGCTACCATACAGGCTGTAGCGTGTGCTAAGAACATGATTTTCCTTCAATATAGCAGCTCGATGGGATAGATTTTGTTAAATGTTTTGAATACGATCATCATCAAAATACTTTGAGTCAACAATCTCCCCCTATTTGATGATGTCAAAACATTTAATATATACCTGCAAAAACAGTTTTAAAAAATTTCGAATCAAGGTAACTTGTTCGATATGTTAGTATGTTCCGGTTTTTGTACTGTTTCTCCCCCTTTTTGACATAAACAAAAAGGACTCCCCCTGTCTCGTTGCGTATATGATATGATACCAACCAAATGCCATTTGCCAAAACGAGAACATACGATTAACAAACACCAAACTACATGAAAGCCAAACGAATAGAAATGTGTATTTCATTGCAAATAGTTCAAGCATTACACATAGATATCCAAGGCACGAGACATCAAAAACATATGAAATAAAAGTCGCTATAACGAGAATCAATGTCCTAAAAACTAGGGTGCGTGCTCGGATGAGGACGGTGGAAGCGGGAATGATGGATGAGTGAAGCGAATGAAGTCTTCAAGCAGCCCACGCACTCCTTGAACCTCGATGCTGCGCATCCGTGAGATGAGGTCACTCTCCTCTTCCTCGGTAAGAGTCTCTCACATCGGACGCTTTCCCTTAGAAGTGGGCTTCCTCACGAATTCTATGGTTTGCATTTCCCAAAGGGTGTGAGGCCCTCGTTGAGTGATTCGCTCTTCCGGTGTAGGCATGCGAGTCCCTTTCTCCACTTGGTCATCTTCATAAAGATATGGAAAGAGAATTCAGCCCCGGTTGATCGTGCGGACATAGTGCATGGCTTTGAGCGAGTAATCCGATATCTCATGGCCGAGTGAAACGGGAACGACTTTGTCCTTCGTCAAGTCCACGTGATGAAATTTGAAAATCGCCGTTAGGATGGAACCATACGGCATTCCAGCTTTGCGGGACCGAGAAGCATAATTCTTCGACCGAAAGAGGTCGCCTTTAACCTTCATCCAGCTTGTGACGATCGCGGAAAAACAACTTTGTCATCGTTCAGCACTCGGTACACTACGTGTTTATCGACTCTGACTAACTTATGCTGCGTGTTAACTTTGGGCATTATGCATTTTGTGAGTGCAACCAAAACAAGTCGAATGTTAATTCTGAAATCGTTGTTTTCAAAAGCCTCGTCGGTGACGTCGATTACGGCCTTTGAACTCATAAATTCCTTGACATCAATCTCCCTAACTTCAGACTCCTCAGTGATCGATTTCCTACAACACGAAAAACCATCGGACGACAACCCAAAAAGTTGAGTCAAAATATCCGAAGAGACTTTTACTACCGTTCCTCCAACCAAACTCCCTAAGACTAGAGATGAGGAACCTTCACTCTCAGCAATGTGAAGGTTCGCATTAAATTCACGAACAAGCTCGGGAAAAATAGATTCCTTACATTCAACAAAGCGAGCAATTCCAATGGAGGATAAAAAATCAGAGATGACAACATTCGCCCGTTCCAGGCTTGGAAAATTGAAGAAGTAACAATCCGTTAACTACTCCGAAGGGAGAATTTCATAAAAAACCTTCGACGCGGTATATGACACGAAGTGGGATGCATCGTATTCTGGATCGAGAGGGTGTTTTGTGTTTTTGTAGGTCTTCCCCATAGCTTTGCGGCCCTTGCTCAACATAAATCTGAAAGGAAATGAAAGATTGTAGAAGGAATCGGGATTTGAATGAGTCGATTTTACGGCTAGGGTTCTTGCTGAAAGGGGATCTGGAGTGGTTGCGTACATTATGAAATGGTGGGAGTGTTTCTGGGCTGAACAGGGTTTATATAGTGAACTGAGCAGGTTTAATTAGCGTACGCAAAGGTGTATAGTTAGCGTACGTTAAGAATATATGGGTAGCTCACTGGACTGTCCAGTAGCAAATATCGAAATAAGGAGATTTTAATTAGCGCACGCAAGTGATAAGGGATTAACGTATGCTATCGAAGACAAAATTTAGCGTGCGTTAAAAGAATGAAGCTAGCGCGCGCTAGCGAATGGAACGTTTCAAAGATATTGATTTCTCGGGTAGAAGACTAATTTCAAAAATTGTCTAGATGTCCCATACCAAGTTGCAAACGAATAGTATTAAATGATTCCTCGGGAAGAGGTTTCATAAATATATCAGCAAGTTGGTCCTTCGTCCCGACAAAAATTAAGCAGATATCTTTCTTTTGGACATGATCGCATAAAAAATGATGTCTAATATCTATATGCTTAGTTCTACTATGCAACACAGGATTTTTACTCAGATTAATAGCACTAGTATTATCACATAATATAGGGGTATTTTCAAAATAAATGCCGTAGTCGCGGAGTTGATTTTTAATCCATAGTACCTGAGCACAAGCACTCCCTGCAGCAACATATTTGGCTCAGCTGTAGACAACGCTACACTGGTTTGCTTTTTACTTCCCCAAGATATTAAGCATGAACCGATGAAATGACATGTACCACTAGTACTCTTTTTATCAATTTTGCATCCGTCGAAATCGGTGTCACTATATGCAATCAAATTAAAGTCCAAGAAAGAGGGATACCATAGACCTAGTCCGAACGTCCCTTTCAAGTATGTGTTTACAAGAAATTAAATGTGATTCCTTAGGATTAGCTTGGAATCAAGCACATAAGCATGTAGAAAATATTATGTCTGGCCTAGAAACAGTCAAATATAGCAAAGATCCGATCATACCTCGATATAATTTTTGATCTACAGATTTGCCATTTTCATCTTTTTCAAGCTTTAATGATGAGGACATTGGCGTTGAAATCACTTTGCTACTCTCCATTTTGAATTTCTTTAGGTGATCGTTTGAGTACTTTGTTTGATGAATAAAGATTCCATCTTCGCATTGCTTGATTTGAAGCCCGAGGAAGAATGTTAATTCTCCCATCATACTCATCTCGAACTCTCCTTTCATAAGATTAGAGAAATCTTGGCACAATGATTCGTTAGTAGCTCCAAAAACAATGTCATCAACATAGATTTGGCAAACAAGTATATCATTATTCAATATTTTCACAAACAAGGTATTATCGATTTTACCTCTTTTATAATCATTTGCAATTAAAAATTGACTTAAACGATCATACCATGCTCGGGGTGCTTGTTTCAACCCGTAGAGTGCCTTGTTGAGCTTGTAGACGTGATCCGGAAATTGATGATCTTCAAAACCGGGAGGTTGCTTGACATAGACTTCTTCTTGAATGTAGCCATTCAAGAATGCACTTTTCACATCCATTTGAAATAGTTTGATCTTTTTGTGAGCGGCAAATGCACATAACAAACGGATGGCTTCGAGTTGAGCAACGGGAGCAAAACTTTCTTCGTGATTAAGGCCTTCCTCTTAATTATACCCTTGTGCGACCAAACGATATTTATTTCGAATTGGGTAACCGTCTTCGTCACTCTTGATTTTGTGCACCCATTTAGTTCCGATACTTGTTTTATCTTTAGGAGCGGGAACTAAATTCCATACATTATTATGCATGAATTGTACAAGCTCCTCTTGCATTGCCATCATCCAACTTTCATCATCAAGAGCCTCGGATATATTCTTGGGAACTATTTTGGATACGAAAGCATAATGAGCCATATATTCAATGGTTCTCCTTCGGGTTTGAACACCATCTTCAATGTTTCCAATCACAAGATCTTTTGGATGGCCTTTGATGTGCCTCCAATCTTTAGGTAGACTCTCGATTGTCTCCTTTTGGATTTCCGAAATTTTCTTCATTTCGTTTGAGGGATGAGAGTCCGGGAAAAATACCTGCATCATCAAAATATTCTACCTTTCTCGGGGGTGAGATCATATCGTTGAA
This sequence comes from Orobanche coerulescens, assembly GCA_033398695.1. Lineage (NCBI taxonomy): Eukaryota > Viridiplantae > Streptophyta > Magnoliopsida > Lamiales > Orobanchaceae > Orobanche > Orobanche coerulescens. Next base: position 99,913,484 of record CM065801.1, on the reverse strand, counting down.
TTTAACATGAATGGATTCTACAACTTTATTTGTTCTAATGTTATAAACACGATATGCTTTGCTATCTGTGGCATAACCAAGAAATATTCCGGAGTCGGATTTAGCATCAAATTTAAGTTATCCTTACCATTATTTATGATAAACACATTGCAACCAAGGGGATGGAAATAAGATATATTTGGCTTTTTGCCCTTCCATAATTCATACGCAGTTTTAAGGTTAGTTCTACGAACATGAACTTGGTTAATCACATAACATGCCGTAAAAATTGCTTCAGCCCAAAAGTATTGTGGAAGAGAGTATTCATTAAGCATAGTCCTTGACATTTCCTCCAAAGATCGATTTTTCCTTTCAACAACCCCATTTTGTTGAGGCATTCTAGGAGCCGAAAAATTGTGATTAATACCATATTTGTCACATAAAAGCTCAAACGGAGTGCAATCAAATTCACCTCCGTGATCGGTGCGAATTGAAATTATAGAAAGATTTTTCTCATTTTGCACCAAACGACACCATTTGGAAAACTCGGAAAATGTATCATCTTTATGAGCAATAAATCTAACCCAAGTAAAAGGGGAATAATCATCAACAATGACCAAAGTATAAAGCTTACCATTTAGACTAACATATCTAGATGGTCCAATCAAATCCATATGCACAAGTTCAAGAATACGGCTAGTGGAAACCTCGAATTTTGGTTTGAAAGATTCTCGAGTATGTTTCCCTTTTATACATGATTCACACAAATGCTTCTGATCAAATTTGAGTTTGGGTAAACCACGGACAAGATCGTGTCTCGATAAAATAGAAATGATGGGTAGAGATGTATGCCCCAATTTACGATGCTATAAATATGCATTATCATCCAAAGTAATAAGCCACTTTTCATTAAATGAACTTTTATCATTAAGATCAACAATATAAATGTTTCCACATCTCAAACCGATGAATGCAATTTTATTATTTCTAAATGCTGTGCAATGAGTTTGCTCGAAGAGAATTTTAAAATCTTCATCACATAGTTGAGAAACGCTAAGTAAGTTGTGATGCAAACCTTCAACAAATAATACTTTGTTGATAGAGGGAGAAGGTTCCTTACCGACTTTTCCGATGCCTTTAATCTTTCCCTTTTGATTGTCGCCAAAGGTCACATGTCCTTGTTCTTGATATTCGAGGTCTGCAAATAAGTCCTCGGAGCCTCACATGTGCCTTGAGCATCCACTATCAATGTACCACTTGTTTTTCCTTGGTGCCGGTACCTACAAAAATAGTGTTTCTCGGTTGTTTCGGTACCCAAGCCCTTTTGGGTCCTCCAAAGTTAATGATACTTATAGCATTAGGAACAATTGTCCCTTTTGGAACCCATATTTGTTTAACTTTGATGGTTCTTAACTTTGGACGAACGTTATCATGAACTCGTTGTTTGAAAGGAGTTTTGAACTCTCGGCTTCGGTTTTCTTTATTTTGTCAAGATTGATAAGAGATTGTTCCCTTTTAAATGGGTCGAAACCAAGGCCGTGTTTTAACAATGGAGATTTTTGAATGGATAAGAGCTTTTCGAATTTCTCGTTTCCGAGAGTAAATTTGTTCAAAATATATTTTAGCTCCTTTTGAGTTTTCGTCAACTCAATTTTCAAAACGTTTTCTTTTTCAAGGCATGAAGTATGGTAGAGTTCAATAGTTTTGCCTTTGTTTTGAAGAGAGGATTTTTCGAGTTCTAAAGATTTTATTTTCCTCTTTAAAGACATATTTAATTTAACCATCTCGTCGTATTCTATGTTTAAAGATTCAAACGCACTTAATAACTCATCGTCATGATGAACTTCTTGTGAATCGCAAAAATCAAAATTATCATATTCATCATCATTAAGTTTAGAGCTTACCTCGATATTGCTTTTGGAGTCGAGTGCCATAAATGCGAGATTAGCATCGAGAGATCTTTCAATCTCCTCCTCGTCGTCACTCCAAGACGCGATTAGAACCTCCTTCATTTTGAATCTTTCGACTTGAGGCTTTTAAGAGGATCCTCGACATTCCTTGGCATAGTGACCGGCTTGACCACATTTCCGACAATTATTGTCGAACTTCTTTACAGGAACATAGCTATTCTTCTTTTGTTCCGCCTTACCATCCCGACCAAGGAAATTTCGCCTTCTTTGAATTATATTTTTATACCTTCTAAAATTCTTGCCGTAGAGAACAAGTTCCTTGTCGTTTTCATCCTTGGGAACATCTTTCTCAACATCGCTATCAACATTGAATGTGAATACCTTTTCACGAGGCTTTGGTTTGGTACCTCTAGACTTGAGAACGATCTCATAATTGATGAGTGACCCGATGAGGGCACTAAACTTGAGCTTATTGAGATCTTTGGACTCCATGATCGCGGTAACTGTGGCATCCCATTCACGTGGCAATGAGCGAAGAATTTTCTTAGCTTTGTCGCTACTAGATATAGGCTTTGCGAATGATGCAAGGCCATTGGCTATAGCCGAGAACCGATCCAACATATTGGTGATCGTTTCCTCGTCCTTCATGGAGAAGAGTTCGTAGTCATGAAGAAGCATGTTGATTTTAGTCTCCTTAACTTGGGTAGTTCCTTCATGAGTTACTTCGAGGATTTCCCAAATTTCCTTTGCGCTTTCGTAGGAAGATATCCTATTGAGTTCTTCGGGATTAAGGGCGCAATAGAGAAGTTGAGTAGCACGTGAATTAATGTGCGTATTCCTCCAGTCCGCGTCGTTGAACTCGTCGAACTTTTTCAACGATCCATATTCTTTCTTGGCAAGTTTCGGACCAAGTGCAATGACTTTCCAAATTTCAATATCATAGGCTTGAACGAATATACCCATTTTCTTTTTTCATATCATGAAATTGGAACCGTCGAAGAATGGAGGACGGTTGAGAGCATTTCCTTCGATTTGGCCAAGAAGTGCCATTTGCGGATCTTTTTCCCTTAGGTTGTTAAACCTTTAAAAATAGACCCGCTCTGATACCAACTGAAGAGATAAATTTACCATTAGAAGGGGGGTTGAATACTGGTAATGCGGAATATCGAACTTTCTCGCGAATAAAAGAAAATAGTGCGGAAAGTAAAAGACTCAAAGATTTATAGAGGTTCGGCAACTTGCCTACATCCTCTCTCTCTGACTTCTTTTTCTATTGGCTCAAGAACAACCACACACTTGACTCGTCTTCGATCGGTCCGAGTACAACAACCGTTACAACCGCTTGTCTTCTATTGGTCCAAGCCAACCACTCTCAAAATAAACTTTGTTTATCTAGTGTTCTGTCGGAACTAGATAATCCTTAATTACAAATATTGGAGTGAAATCCTAACAATGCCATATCAATGATCCTAATAACACCGGATTAGTGACTCTAAATTCGTTTCTTTAATGCTTTTGTATGAGTGATGCAACACTCACAACCAAATGAAAGAAGACAAAGTATAATAAATATTACAAGGTGTATCATGATAAGTGTCAATTTTATATACTTATCCATGGTTTGTATCGATAAATTTCACTCATAATTGAGCTAGTCTACTCTTTTTTTGCTTTTAATTAATTAGTTTTTAATAATTTTATTTTTATCGGATGATGATGTAAATCTAGTCTTAATCAGATTGAATTACTGATTTACTCAAGAAATAACATGTTTATAAAATATTCTCTTTGTTGAATTTTTATGTCTTCATGTTGTAGGGCTTTCCGAGACGAGTTCAGCAGTCTTTCCGGATTCAAAATCAGAGTTATATATCAAAAGTTATCATCCGAAGAAGATTTGGGGCAAAAACGCAAAGTCTGAGAAAATCTGGGCATAGAATGAAGTCTGAAACTCCATACGGGCGTAACAACATAACATACGAGCGTAACTCACAAAAAAAAATCCGAAGCCTAGTTACGGCCGTAACTACTGAATGTTACGGCCGTAATTCATCCATGTTACGGCCGTAATTCCTGAATGTTACGGCCGTAACTCTTGGCAGATATTGATCATTGTATATTTTTTTATACTTTTGGTCTATTATTGAGGGGATGGCTGGCATTGATCCGATCTATTGTAATAATGCTGGAGTTTTGGAGCTATTAGATGACTTTAGGTGTATAAATAGACCCCTTAGATCCATCATCATTCATCATTCATCTTATAATTTTTCCACTATTTGTAATATTTTCTTTTTGTGTGAAGAACACACTTGTGTTCTTGAGTGATTTGTGTAATAGTGGTATAGCATATGTTGTTCAGAGAGTTTATCGCTTCTTTCTCCTTTATCTACTAAGGGAGTTAGGATCAATTCTTTCTCTTTTTCAACTAATAATGACCACTCAAGCTTGTATTATGTATATTAAACCCTTCATGGGCAAAGTTACCTTAGTTGGGATTATAAACAAGGTTAGTCATGTTATTTAAGTTTGTATAAAGATCTATTGTGAATTGCTTATTATTGTGTGTGATTTTCATTGTTTTAACAATCTTTATTTATTTGGCCAATAAATGACGATATTTATGGTCTTCGTATGTTTCGAAAGAAAATATGTTTGATTAGATCAAATGATCTTCATTCTAAGTTGTTCTAGGGGATAAAAATATACCTCTAGACCTTAGATGATTCTTTGAGTTATTTTCATAAAACCTAATGCTATGTATTGAAGCCAATCAACATAGAAATATAATGGATTGATTCAATACATAAGGGGCGTTTTATAGTTCGAAAGAGAAACCGTCTTTTTAAGGAAAATCGAATCTACACAAAATAATAAGTAAATTCATCTTATGATCTCCTATACATCTTCTATAACTAATGATGAACTAAGTTTGTAATCCCAACTATTTCATTTTATCTTTTACTAATCTATTATTAGTGCAATCTTTTATTTCCTTGAATATTAGAACTATTATTGCATTTTCTTTGCAATTTTTAAACCAAACTCTTAAATTGTGTGTTTCAATCATATATATCTCTATAACAAATAGACTAATAGTGTATAATTCAACATATAACCAAACTTCCTCGTGGGATCGATAAACCGGACTCAAAAGTCCACTTACTACTTGATACGATATCGTGCACTTGCGATAGTTACATTAAAGAACGTGCCAAATTTTTGGCGCCGTTGCCGGGGAAGTATAAGTGTTATAATTGAAATCTTACATTGTAAACTATTTTTATTGATACAATTTTTCGACGTTGTAACTTAGTACTCAATTGTGATTGTCCGGTCAAGTGGCGGATAACGGTACTCCGTGAGTATTAAAGTCGGATTTTTCAGTTTCCCACAACAACTGATATTTGTAGATATTTTCTTCAATTATTTTCATTTTGTTTTTTTTATTTTATCATGGAAGAAACTTTGAATAAAATCGAAAAAAGATTTCCCTTTCTGAGCAAAAATGTCATTTTAAAGATTTATAAGACGAGACTTGAAAGGATGAGGTTGCTTATGAATAAAAGCATACCTTTTGATATTAGAGCATACCTGTGTGCAGCTCAAAAACTTGACACGTTCTTTAGTGTAACTATCGCAAGTGCACGATATCGTATCAAGTAGTAAGTGGACTTTTTGAGTCCGGTTTATCGATCCCACGAGGAAGTTTGGTTATATGTTGAATTATACACTATTAGTCTATTTGTTATAGAGATATATATGATTGAAACACACAATCTAAGAGTTTGGTTTAAAAATTGCAAAGAAAATGCAATAATAGTTCTAATATTCAAGGAAATAAAAGATTGCACTAATAATAGATTAATAAAAGATAAAATGAAATAGTTGGGATTACAAACTTAGTTCATCATTAGTTATAGAAGATGTATAGGAGATCACAAGATGAATTTACTTATTATGTTGTGTAGATTCGATTTTCCTTAAAAAGACGGTTTCTATTTCGAACTATAAAACGCCCCTTATATATTGAATTAATCCACTATATGTCTATGTTGATTGGCTTCAATACATAGCATTAGGTTTTATGAAAATAACTCAAAAAATCATCTAAGGTCTAGAGGTATATTTCTATCCCCTAAAACAACTTAGAGTGAAGATCATTTGATCTAATCAAACATATTTTCTTTCGAAACATATGAAGACCATAAATATCGTCATTTATTGGCCAAATAAATAAAGATTATTAAAACAATGAAAATCACACACAATAATAAGTAATTCACAATAGATCTTTATACAAACTTAAATAACATGACTAACCTTGTTTATAATCCCAACTAAGGTAACTTAGCCCATGAAGGGTTTAATATACATAATACAAGCTTGAGTGGTCATTATTAGATGAAAAAGAGAAAGAATTGATTTTAACTCCCTTAGTAGATAAAGGAGAAAGAAGCAATAAACTCTCTGAACAACATATGCTATACCACTATTACACAAATCACTCAAGAACACAAGTGTGTTCTTCACACAAAAAGAAAATATTACAAAAAGTGAAAAAATTATAAGATGAATGATGATGGATCTAAGGGGTCTATTTATACACCTAAAGTCATCTAATAGCTCCAAAACTCCAGCATTTTTATAATAGATCGGATCAATGCCAGTCATTCCCTCAATAATAGAACAAAAGTATAAAAAATTATACAATGATCAATATCTGCCAAGAGTTACGACCGTAACATTTAGGAGTTACGGCCGTAACATGGATGACTTACGGCCGTAACATTCAGTATTTACGGCCGTAACTAGGATAAGGCTTTTTGTTTTGTGAGTTACGCCCGTATGGAGTTTCAGACTTCATTCTATGCCAAAATTTTCTCAGACTTTGCGTTTTTGCCCTAAATCTTCTTCGGATGATAACTTTTGATATATAACTCTGATTTTGAATCCGGAAAGACTGTCGAACTCGTCTCGGAAAGCCCTACAACATGAATACATAAAAATTCAACAAAGAGAATATTTTATAAACATGTTATTTCTTGAGTAAATCAGTAATTCAATCCGATTAAGACTAGATTTACATCATCATCCGATAAAAATAAAATTATTAAAAACTAATTAATTAAAAGCAAAAAATGAGTAGACTAGCTCAATTATGGGTGAAATTTATCGATACAAACTATGGATAAGTGTATAAAACTGACACTTATCACACTCCCAAACTTGAATTCTTGCTAGTCCCGAGCAAGACCCTTTATTATTCACGCTCCAAGAAAATAAAAATAAGACAAAAATAAGAAAAATAATACACACAGAAATTAAAATATAAAAAGAGAAAAGGAGATCAAAATGCCATTAATACACAACAACCAGCTTTATACAGTAGATAGAAATGAATCAATATTCAAAATAAATCTACTAATGATTTTGAAGTTAAAACACGGTTTTATTTTGTAATTCCAAATTTACGATTTCCCCCCCAAAAGGTTGATTATTTCTTTCCCACTCGTGATACACACGACTCCCTTTAATGGTTGCTCTCGATCAATCGTTTATTTTGTAACACCCCCAAATCCCATTGGGTCATTACAGCACCGTGGACCCCACACCAGGAGATCCACCAGGCTAACACGACCAAAAATACAATTAACTGACCAAAAGGGGAATCACAATCCCTACACTGACATCCAACATAATATTCTGATATGGAATTTCAATGACAACAGTGGGCCTACATGGCCAAAATAAGATACAACAACATCCACGAGCCTTGCTCGAATGTCTGAGAATGACAAAGATCAACAAAGCTGAGTACTCAACCGTATCAGTGACATGAACACCAAAACATCTCGGACTAGTATCGCTCGAATGCCTCGTTGCCACCGTCATGCCCCTGCGTCTCAACTCTCTCCTCGCAAATACCTAAAACATGAAAACATGTTCCGCCCCCACGGGGTCAGTCATCCAGATAATGATTATCAAAAACATGTACAACATGATATGCATCCAAAGGGCAGAATGGATAGTATAGTAATGGTAATACGAGATGCTCACAAACCAAAGTAAGAATCGAGCATTCGTGGAATACTATGCCCACGGCATACGATGAATACTTGCTCAACAGGTTAGAACACAAGTGCCCAACGGCGAATCATCAATACAGAACACAACAATACATCACCCGAAGGTAAACCAAGCCAAACACTAAAATAGATACGAATCACAATGCCCGAAGTCTCCAACAGGAATACTGATACATCACAATGGCTGATCGACAATGCAGAGCCGTTTATCATCATAATACCACGAATGTCACTCGGAAGCTGTCAATCACCACAATGGCCCGAAGCCAAAACAGCCCGAAGCTGTATCAATGAGGGCCGAAGCCACGGCACGAAGCCGTATCACAATGAGGGCCGAAGCTACGGCACGAAGCCGTATCACAATGAGGGCCGAAGCCACGGCACGAAGCCGTATCACAATGAGGGCCGAAGCCACGGTACGAAGCCCTATCACAATGAGGGCCGAAGCCACGGCACAAAGCCGTATCACAATGAGGGACGAAGCCACGACACGAAGCCGTATCACAATGAGGGCCGAAGCCACGACACGAAACCGTATCACAATGAGGGCCGAATCCACAGCACGAAGCCGTATCACAATGAGGGCCGAAGCCACGGCACGAAGCCGTATCACAATGAGGGCCGAAGCCACGGCACGAAGCCGTATCACAATGAGGTCATCCAATGACCTTGACCTGCTGAATTGCAGGTGCTGGGAAACCAACCGCGAAGGTTCAAGCCCCAGACTTACCCATCGAGCACTAGCCGAGACTAGCCTCTAAAACCCAATTAATCACAACAATAACGATCCCAAGATTATCAAATTCACAAGAATAATGGCGTGCTTCCTTGAGTCGGCCAACACGACAAAAATAACTCACGGATGGGCTCCGTCCATGGCGGTCCCAATTCAAATACCTCGACTGCCTTGGAATGGCCAATCGATCACAACAACTCAACGGATGGAAACTATCCTTGACAGTCCCAATTCAATACATCGATTACCTTAGAACGGTCAATCGATAACGATGACACAACGGATGGGAATTATCTTCGATAATCCCAATTTAAATACATCGATTACCTTAGAACGGTCAATCGATAACCAATGATACAACGGATGGGAATTATCTTCGATAATCCCAATTAAATACATCGATTACCTTAGAACGGTCAATCGATACACAATGATACAACGGATGGGAATTATCTTCGATAATCCCAATTAAATACATCGATTACCTCAGAACTGTCAATCGATACACAATGATACGGTAGAGTGGATGTCCCGGCGTCTTAAACTGACCACCGAAACAGATATAATAAACAAATATATCAAACGCCTTCAATCGGCCAGTGCAACATCATAGCGACTGTTCAAATTCAATAATAACGATTCAACGATGCCTCAGAACGACATTAACGTCAACAATAATAATCGATATATCGATACCGCGAACCGGCTGTCGACAACATCAGTATCAACAAGAATCACAATGCCTTAAACCGGCTGTAAACGAATAACAATAACATCTAGCATAATTGCCGAAGGGTATTGTATCAAACAATTCCCGAATATCAACAAATCACGGAGAGACTAAGTCTCAAAATGATACAATACATTCATACACATATATGATAACATTAATCTCATTGACCAGTACAAGTATAAAACTTGCCTCAAACCGAAGGCGAGAAAGTCCTTCCACGATCAACGTCCTGGCACGAAACGACGAACGGCGCCTCCCGACAATCACAAACACTCGAACAACCTTGAATGAAAACGATTCATTCAAAAACACAAAATCAATAGAAAACAACGACAAGGACAAAGCCTGATTCAAACACGAATCGATCACACCGCACGAACGAATATCATAGTTCTCAACTATGAATTCTAACATCCTCCAACACCTCGATGATCAATTAACATGATCATTACGTTCTTAACACTTGTGAAATCCATTCAACATGATTCACTTAAGAACAATCATCAAAACAATCATCTCAAAATGATAATATCACCAATATCATCAAATTGATCCTCCTACAATGATAATATTATCAATATTATCATTATCACCCCCAAGAACATCATCAACTCAATAATCATGATGTTTGAAACAAAATCCTTCATCACTACATCATGAATTCGGATTAAACAACAAGATTCACTCAACCATTTTCAAATTATGATAATCACCTCTTAAATCATCATAAATCCTTACTAAAATGGTTAAAATCTTTCAAGAACACCACCACCAACAATAGTCATCTCAAGGCTATGTTAATCATATAACAATCTTAACATAATCCTTCCTAGACATGATTAAAAACCTCCAAACAATCTAAAACATCAAGAACATAATCCAACTCAAGTAATACTATCATGTTCTTCATCAAAAGTTTATCAAAACCATGAAGAATCATGATATACTCCATTAATCAAACAATACCCGAAGAAAACAACAACAAAAACTTAAAAATCACTTGAAGAACAAGAGATTGAGGGAACTTACCAAAGAAGAACAAGAAGAAGCCTCCAAACACCAAAGGAGCACCAACAAGCTTCCAACTTCAAGCTTCAATCCAAGCTAGGATGATCAAGATCGAGTTGGAAGGTACTAAACATCAATAACAAGTCCAAACGGATGATTCTAGGGAGAGAAATTGTGTTTTGGTTCATGAGGAAATGAAAGACGAAACCAAGATAAATAGACTGTACGTATGTTATACATTATGGTTAACGTACGTAAGAGGCATTACGTACGCTATGCTAAGACTTTAACGTACGTAATGTAAATCCAGAACTAACTGGACTAAAATACGAAGGCCTTAACGTACGTAAACAAAAACATATTACGTACGTTAATAAGACCTGCATTACGTACGTAGAGTTCACCTCTTAACGTTCGTAAGGGTCCGTTTACTGCAATAGTGAGATCCGATCGGAAGATGCTCGGGACCCACCGGCCGAAAGTGACTACGAGGAAGGTTCCTGCCACCTACCAAGCATTACGTACGTAACCTTACAGGCATAACGTACGTAATAGCAACACGCTAGCGTACGTAATGCTACATCCGTAGCGTACGCTAAGGCTATGAACTTAGCCAAAAATCCAAACTCTCCAACCAACATTCAAACGACGAAACCAACCCGACGACAAGTATAATATTTCGATCCCAAAATATTCCAATACAATATACATTGTATCAGTCCAAAACAACAACACTTGTACAATTCCAAATGAATAGGTACAACTCAGCAGTAACACGAAAAAAAACAATTATCCCCGGATATTACATACTCCCCCCCTTAAAAATAGTTTCGTCCCCGAAACTCAGGGTACGCAACAAGGGATAAAGACTTTCCATCAGGATAAGAAAACAACATCTCCAGGAATACTCCTCACTACGAACCACTTCGCCTGAGTAATCGGGCCAACCCCACGGGTTCCCGCGTCTCCTGTCCGATCACAGCGAAAAACAGGGGATAAAAACACTCAACCAACTGCGAGATCAGCCGAATCATAACTCTCCCGCTAGAGACCAGCCAGGAAGTCGTACCAATCGTATGACTAGTAGCACCGGCGTACACATCCCGCGGGAGTCGCCCATTGTACATGCCTATAACCATCGGTGTACACTTCCCTTGTTCTGATTAGCATCGAACGTCTATGCTATCACTGACTTACGTCACGAAAGAGAATAGCAACGCACAAATATAATCCTCAGGACCATATCAAATGCACATTCAAGTCCTCGCAACTTGACGTCTCGAATCACAATGAACGTTTACCCAGGTCACCACAAAAATCTCGGGTACAATACCGAAAGGAAAAGAATAACGCATCAGACAACGTCAAATCTCAAGATTCTCAAAAGCTATCATAACAAGATAGATCAATAATAAATGGTTCACAACCATAATATTACAGTACAGACTGAGTCAAATATCAATCCGAGAAACAAGGAAAATACAAATCAAGACTACATCTCAAACGTACCCGAAATCAACCTCCTCCAGATCATCGGGCTCCTCGATCTCATCGACTCACGGAAGACCCAAATCTGGACTCGCTGCTCCTCCTTGGCTGTCCATACCTCTGGCTCTCGAAGCCTGATAGGACCCCTTGGATGAAGTACGGACTAGAGTAACAAAATCTCTTGAGGCCCGTGAGCTTTCCTGAGATCTACTGGCACTAGAACTCCTGCAGTATTTCTGAAGGTGTCCCTGCCTCCCACACAGAAAACAAGCAATAGCTGGCACAGTACAACAGTGCAACGTGCCCATTGAATCACAATTAAAGCAAACAACAGTCGAAATTGTCGCCTGAGAAGAAGATGCTTTCCCAGCACGAGGACGACTAGAAAACGACCTCCTAGACGTCGGAGCCCGATGTCCCTCTGAATAAACCGGCATCCTAGTCCTCTCACCGGAAGAAACTGAAGGGTTCTTCCGAGCAAGCTCCTTGATCAAAAGCTCTACTCCAAGAGCCTTCTCGATGAATTCGCCAAGTGAGTTACAATTATGATTGAACAACTGCATCCTCAACTGTGGGTTCAGCCTCTTGCTAAAATACTTGATCTTATCCGCTTCAGTACGGATAACAGAAGAAGCAAACTGAAGAAGTCCTTGAAACTTCTCAGCGATAACAATAACACCCTCGTCCTCGATGGATTCGGGGTTCAACACCTCTGACATCTTGGCTTCACGAAGTAGAGCCGGATAATACCTCTCTAACATGAGAGTCTTGAACTCACTCCAAACACAATCACGATCGGTGGGTTTCACAGAAAGCCACTAAGAATAAGCGCCTTTACTCAAATAGTAAGCCGCTACTGCCACCTTACTCTCTTCCGGACACTGAACCATATCGAAGAGTTTATCAAAATGGTCAAGCCAATGAACAATATCAGCTGGTTCCGACGAACCCTAAAAAATAGGCGGCCTCTGACGAGAGATATCGCCGATAATCTGACTCACCCTCCTGGTCTGTCCATAAAACGGCACCTGGAGACCTTGCTGTTGTGTACCACGAACTATCGAAGTCTGCATGGTTTCCATTATCTGCGTCATTTGAGTTATCTGGGTCATCATGCCCCTCATAAGCAAGAAAGGGTCGATGTCAGTCTGATCGACTCCTCGAGTACGAAGTTCCGATGGAGAACCGATCGCATAAGTCACATCTCCGGCAGAATTCTGATCCATATCGGCATCCGTACGCGTATAAACATGAGGTTCTGGGTTTCGGCCTGCTCTGTAGCCTTTACCCCCTCTGCCACGTCCTCGGATTCCTCTTTCCATACTGAAAGAATAACGTTCGATCATGAACAAGGCTCAAATATGCCTCAACGACCAATCCACAATGCTAAGTCATTAGCCAAACACGAATATACATACTCAACAGATAAATAGTCACCTCAAACATGCTAATTATAGCCAATACTGAGCCCACACGCTCCAAAACAAATAATCATGAATGAATCGTAACACAAATGTTACCTACAGATTTCAACAAAACATGTATAATCAATGGCATAATGAATGTATGAACATACAAGAGAATCGAGTCCTTACACAGGTCATACGAAGCTTCGAGGTCTTGCGATACTAGTCTTCACTGACGACGACTCGATGAAAGAATGACTCATACAGTCGTTCAACTACCACGACTCACAAAGCCCGACTGTCCAGATTGTCATAACCTGACAGTCCACTACTATCGCGTCGGTAGAACCACATAACTCACATATCAGGGTATCTCACAACCCAATTCTCCGATACCATCTTCTGTAACACCTCCAATCCCATTGGGTCATTACAGCGCCGTGGACCCCACACCAGGAGATCCACCAGGCTAACACGACCAAAAATATAATTAACTGACCAAAAGGGGAATCACAATCCCTACACTGACATCCAACATAATATTCTGATATGGAATTTCAATGACAACAGTGGGCCTACATGGCCAAAATAAGATACAACAACATCCACGAGCCTTGCTCGGATAATACAGAATGACAAAGACTGAACAAAACTGGAGTACTCCAACTGTCTGACTGACATGAACACCAAAACATCTCGGACTAGTATCGCTCGAATGCCTCGTTGCCACCGCCATGCCCCTGTGTCTCAACTCTCTCCTCGCAAACACCTAAAACATGAAAACATGTTCCGCCCCCACGGGGTCAGTCATCCAGATAATGATTATCAAAAACATGTACAACATGATATGCATCCAAAGGGCAGAATGGATAGTATAGTAATGGTAATACGAGATGCTCACAAACCAAAGTAAGAATCGAGCATTCGTGGAATACTATGCCCACGGCATACGATCAATACTTGCTCAACAGGTTAGAACACAAGTGCCCAACGGCGAATCATCAATACAGAACACAACAATACATCACCCGAAGGTAAACCAAGCCAAACACTGAAATAGATACGAATCACAATGCCCGAAGGCTCCAACAGGAATACCAATACATCACAATAGCCTGACAGTCGAACAGCCCGAAGCTGTTTATCATCATAATACCCTGAATGTCACTCAGCCGAAGCTATCAATCACCACAATGGCCCGAAGCCAAAACAGCCCGAAGCTGTATCAATGAGGGCCGAAGTCACGGCACGAAGCCGTATCACAATGAGGGCCGAAGCCACGGCACGAAGCCGTATCACAATGAGGGCCGAAGCCACGGCATGAAGCCGTATCACAATGAGGGCCGAAGCCACGGCACGAAGCCGTATCACAATGAGGGCCGAAGCCACGGCACGAAGCCGTATCACAATGAGGGCCGAAGCCACGGCACGAAGCCGTATCACAATGAGGGCCGAAGCCACGGCACGAAGCCGTATCACAATAAGGGCCGAAGCCACGGCACAAAGCCGTATCACAATGAGGGCCGAAGCCACGACACGAAGCCGTATCACAATGAGGTCATCCAATGACCGTGACCTGCTGAATCGCAGGTGCTGGGAAACCAACCGCGAAGGTTCAAGCCCCAGACTTACCCATCGAGCACTAGCCGAGACTAGCCTCTAAAACCCAATAAATCACAACAGTAACGATCCCAAGATTATCAAATTCACAAGAATAATGGCGTGCTGCCTTGAGTCGGCCAACACGACAATAATAACTCACGGATGGGCTCCGTATATGGCGGTCCCAATTCAAATACCTCGACTGCCTTGGAATGGCCAATCGATCACAACAACTCAACGGATGGAAACTATCCTTGACAGTCCCAATTCAATACATCGATTACCTTAGAACGGTCAATCGATAACGATGACACAACGGATGGGAATTATCTTCGATAATCCCAATTTAAATACATCGATTACCTTAGAACGGTTAATCGATAACCAATGATACAATGGATGGGAATTATCTTCGATAATCCCAATTAAATACATCGATTACCTTAGAACGGTCAATCGATACCCAATGATACAACGGATGGGAATTATCTTCGATAATCCCCAATTAAATACATCGATTACCTCAGAACGGTCAATCGATACACAATGATACGGTAGAGTGGATGTCCCGGCGTCTTAAACTGACCACCGAAACAGATATAATAAACGAATATATCAAACGCCTTCAATCGGCCAATGCAACATCATAGCGGCGGTTCGATTCAATAATAACGATTCAACGATGCCTCGAGCGACATTAACGTCAACAATAATAATCGATACATCGATACCGCGAACCGGTTGTCGACAACATCGATATCAACAAGAATCTCAATGCCTTAAACCGGTACATTAACGAATAACAATAACATCTAGCATAATTGCCCAAGGGTATTGCATCAAACAATTCCCGAATATCAAGAAATCACGGAGAGACTAAGTCTCGAAATGATACAATACATTCATACACATATATGATAACATTAATCTCATTGACCAGTACAAGTATAAAACTTGCCTCAAACCGAAGGCGAGAAAGTCCTTCCACGATCAACGTCACGGCACGAAGCAATGACGGCACCTCCCGACGATCACAAACACTCGAACAACCTTGAATGAAAACGATTCATTCAAAAACACAAAATCAATAGAAAACAACGACAAGGACAAAGCCTGATTCAAACACGAATCGATCACACCGCACGAACGAATATCATAGTTCTCAATTGTGAATTCTAACATCCTCCAACACCTCGATGATCAATTAACATGATCATTACGTTCTTAACACTTGTGAAATCCATTCAACATGATTCACTTAAGAACAATCATCAAAACAATCATCTCAAAATGATAATATCACCAATATCATCAAATTGATCCTCCTACAATGATAATATTATCAATATTATCATTATCACCCCCAAAAACATCATCAACTCAATAATCATGATGTTTGAAGCAAAATCCTTCATCAATACATCATGAATTCGGATTAAACAACAAGATTCACTCAACCATTTTCAAATTATGATAATCACCTCTTAAATCATCATAAATCCTTACTAAAATGGTTAAAATCTTTCAAGAACACCACCAACAACATTAATCATCTCAAGGCTATGTTAATCATATAACAATCTTAACATAATCCTTCCTAGACATGATTAAAAACCTCCAAACAATCTAAAACATCAAGAACATAATCCAACTCAAGTAATACTATCATGTTCTTCATCAAAAGTTTATCAAAACCATGAAGAATCATGATATACTCCATTAATCAAACAATACCCGAAGAAAACAACAACAAAAACTTGAAAATCACTTGAAGAACAAGAGATTGAGGGAACTTACCAAAGAAGAACAAGAAGAAGCCTCCAAACACCAAAGGAGCACCAACAAGCTTCCAACTTCAAGCTTCAATCCAAGCTAGAATGATCAAGATCGAGTTGGAAGGTACTAAACATCAATAACAAGTCCAAACGGATGATTCTAGGGAGAGAAATTGTGTTTTGGTTCATGAGGAAATGAAAGACGAAACCAAGATAAATAGACTGACCTATTCATTACGTACGTTATACATTATGGTTAACGTACATAAGAGGCATTACGTACGCTATGCTAAGACTTTAACGTACGTAATGTAAATCCAGAACTAACTGGACTAAAATACGAAGGCCTTAACGTACGTAAACAAAAACATATTACGTACATTAATAAGACCTGCATTACGTACGTAGAGTTCACCTCTTAACGTACGTAAGGGTCCGTTGACTGCAATAGTGAGATCCGATCGGAAGATGCTCGGGACCCACCGGCCGAAAGTGACTACGAGGAAGGTTCCTGCCACCTACCAAGCATTACGTACGTAACCTTACAGGCATAACGTACGTAATAGCAACACGCTAGCGTACGTAATGCTACATCCGTAGCGTACGCTAAGGCTATGAACTTAGCCAAAAATCCAAACTCTCCAACCAACATTCAAACGACGAAACCAACCCGGCGACAAGTATAATATTTCGATCCCGAAATATTCCAATACAATATACATTGTATCAGCCCAAAAAAACAACACTTGTATAATTCCAAATGAATACGTACGACTCAGCAGTAACACGAAAAAAAAATTATCCCCGGATATTACATATTTTTCGACTCAATATGAAAACGAATTTCATTGCCTTCATCAAATATTGTGATTTTTCACGAAATTGAGTGTATTGAAATTCAGCCGCTAATTAATTTAGATCTGCTCATAAACTACATCCCTTAGTGATAGCTTTCACACCGTTATTTACTAACGTGTAGCTCTTTTCACCAACATAATTTCTATATTTTTTTTTCAAAGGTGATAGCTTTCACACTGTTATTTGCTAACGTGTAGCTCTTTTCACCAATTTTTCCGTGAGACGGCAGCTACGCACCAACAATGGTTAGTCCTTTATTTTTCGCAAAATTTTAAGACCCCCAAAATTAGGCAGCTGTTGCTGCTCAACACTTCTCCTTTTCGTCATTTTTTTTAGGTGATAGCTTTCACACCGATATTTGCTAATGTGTAGCTGTTTTCACCAATGACTCCTTTTTTTAGGGAATAGAATTTTTGCAGAAAATTATTTATTAGTTAAGCATGAAAAATCAAAATCTCCACAAATTAAGTAAATTTCAGTTTTATTTTTCATCAACCGACTAATTCTTCTTTTCTCCAGGTAACGAATGACTCGATTTTATATGATAACTACAAGGCTTGGAAAGAGAGATTAAGGCTCAAAAATTTTGGAATATATATTTTTTTAACCGGTTTAAAACGATTTTAGAAGCTTGTATATAGCTAACTTATTGGTGTTATGGCCAGATCTAGAAATCTCACAGATCAAAATAATATATATATATATATATATATACTAAACCTAAAAAAAATCAATGTCAAATAATAAAAACACACCACACACTACAATAATCAAAACATACCACAATCATAAGATTCAAAGCAAAATAAACATCATAGTTCAAAAACAAACAAAATAAACACACAAGTTCCAAAACACCCCCAAACTTGAAACTAAAACTGTCCCGATATCAAAAGGTATGCTCTAATATCAAAAGTTTTTGGCGCCGTTGCCGGGGAAGTATAAGTGTTATAATTGAAATCTTACATTATAAACTATTTTTATAGATACAATTTCTCGATGTTGTAACTTAGTACTCAATTGTGTTTGTCCCGTCAAGTGGCGGATAACGGTACTCCGTGACTATTAAAGTCGGATTTTTCAGTTTTCCACAACAACTGATATTTGTAGATATTTTCTTCAATTATTTTCATTTTATTTTTTTATTTTTTTTATCATGGAAGAAACTTTGAATAAAATCGAAAAAAGATTTCCCTTTCTGAGCAAAAATATCATTTTAAAGATTTATAAGACGAGACTTGAAAGGATGAGGTTGCTTATGAATAAAAACATACCTTTTGATATTAGATTCATAATTGAAGCCAAAGTAAGAATAGCAGGTGAATTCACAGAAACACCGACTAGATTTTTACCAGGGCTTGGAAAAAGTTCATATGCCAAGAAACTGTAATACCCGTAATTTCGATTTCTGGTTATTTTTTTTTTGGAGAAAGTCCATTTTGACAACTCGCTCATGACCGTTTTGTCATTCCGAGAATGATTAATTCTGCACTTTTTGTCATCCGAGTTCGTTTCGGTGTCGTTTTGTTGAGTTCTGTGCTTTTTGGCGACTTTTTCGCACTTGAGTTCGATTCTTGCGAATCTCGTTCGAAACTGCTGTTTCGAGTTTCCCGTAAGTCCATTTAACTCTGTTAGACTTGTTGTGAACTTCAGTTTGGTTATTCGATCACG
Organism: Orobanche coerulescens; assembly: GCA_033398695.1. NCBI lineage: Eukaryota > Viridiplantae > Streptophyta > Magnoliopsida > Lamiales > Orobanchaceae > Orobanche > Orobanche coerulescens. The sequence goes on along the minus strand of CM065801.1, from coordinate 99,894,229 downwards.
TATCGTGATTCTCGGGCGTTTTGGGCCATTTTCGTAATTTCCTAAAGTTTGGGGTAATTACTTTCCGTTGTCGAATTTTGAGCCTTCGGGTAGTCGGAATCGGGTGTTCTCTTAGGTCTTACATTCGTCTTTGCGAGTACGTCGTAACCGTATCTCCAATTTTTACTCAGGTTCGGGTTTCGGGGTCGTCCGGGCCGTCGGAGTGGCGACGACCGAGTCACGGCTGGAACAGGGCCTGGCTTGGCCGAGTTACGGCCGTAAGGTGCTGGTTACGGCCGTAATGTGTGCCAGTTACGGCCGTAAGGCGTGATCGGGTACGGCCGTATGGGCACTGGGCATCTTCCGGACGAAGGTCGGTTACGGCCGTAATGTGTGCCAGTTACAGCCGTAAGTGTCCGAAGCGATTCTTTGAGGGGATTTTTGATGAATGCGATTACGGCCGTAAGGCTGCCGAGTACGGCCGTAAGGGCGAGTTACGGCCGTAAGGCCTTTGCCGATTCTGGCCGTAAGTGTTCGGCAGTGACCGGCTATATAAGGCCTGGCAGCCCGTTTTTGGTTCATTTCATCACTTTTCTTGCGGCTATCGGATAGGTGCGACGGGGAATCGAGTTCTTGGCCGATTCTAATCAATTACAAGATGTTTCGAAAGATTCTTGTTGATTATATCATCATCCAATCCCTGTATTTCGTCGAATCAAGGTATATTTCTTGATTTTCCTTCAAGTTGACTTTTCGGAGAAATTGTTCTTGATTTTGATTCTAGTCCGATTTTGATACATCGGTTGGTGTAGTATGATGTTATTAATCGTGTTCTATGGGTTGTATATCCATATTTCGAGTTTGTTCAATTCCATTAGTGATTCGAGTGTTCTTGGGAGTTATCGAACATTGAGTGTTCGATTAAATGTCCCAATGAGTTCCCTTCGATAGTTTGTTGGGATTTCCATTGTTTTGGCCTTGATTCTCGTCGTAACCATGTGTTATTTTTCCTTCCGGAGGTTTATAGGTGCTCGAGGATTCCGATGTTGAATCTCGTTGGTGATTGATGATTCGTGTGGTGTTTTCCCGTAGTAATTGCGGTGCTATCGCGTTCTTGATAGTGTTCGGGAGTTCGGAGCCGTTCGACCATATTTCATCCATCGTATTGTTGCGATGATGGTTTCGAGACAAGTACCTTGTTCATACGCTTCTCGTCTTGTGAATATGATGATCGGTGGTCGTCTTGGTGTGTTTGTTTGGTTATTTGCAAATGAATTTTCAAAAGATTGTTTTGGCCTCGTTAAAGGCTCTCTTTCACAATGCGTGTGTGTTTTGTGAACGGTGTGTTTTGGGAATTGGTTATGATTTGATTATTTTGAACGTTGAAGGCTTTGATGATGATACTCCTGTTGTTTAAAGTTATGGAATCGTGTATTCCGTATTTAATCTTGTTATTGTGTTTTTGAAGAGTTTGATAATGGTGTCGGATTAGTGGCCATCTCTAGTGAGTATTCTTAATGAACTTACATTCTTGGCATATTAGTATTGCATGATAACGTGTGTGTGTGTGTGTATGCTCACTATGGGTTAGATCCGACGGGGTCTCGGTAGGGGTCCACGGAGGGGTGGATCCGCGAGCTTGCTTTTAACCACTATGGGTTAGATCCGATGGGGTCTCGGTAGGGGTCCACGGAGGGGTGGATCCACGGTTAATTGTGGTGCATTTTACAAATGTGATTTGATTATGGCATTTACGGAAATGAGTGCTTTGGAACTATGCTTTCATGTTGCATGCATTGACTAAGTGTGTAAGAGGTAACTTGCTCGTTTGGCTTACTTGGCTAGGATGGCACTAGAGTATTTGTCGTCTGTGTTTAAACCTTGGGTTGTGAATTTTGATGTTGGAAGACGAACCTTGTTGTCGTTCTCGTGTACTGTGAGTTGATGAGATTTGGGGCTAAAATCCCAATGGTTTTGTAAAAGTCATTTTACGGATTTGGGGCTAAAATCCCAACGGTTTGGTAAAGGTCATTTTACGGAAAGTAAACTTTGGGGCGGTGACCCCTTTCGTCTTTTGGGTTTTGAAAAGTGGGATTTGATAATCCTAAATTATTTTCTATTAAAACTCTCGATGGCATTGTAAACTATTTTATAAATTATTTCCATTGATTTGTGATCTTTCGGTTTTGGAATATTTTTCTCAAACTCTTGCCTTGGGAAGTACTTTTCGTTTCGTTTGGATCTTTGAGGATTCCGGGTTATTGTTATTCGTGGAATGTGAATTGTATGACTCGTATTTTTGCACTTGTACTTGTACTAGCAAAACAGTGGAGTTTTGCTAACCCCCGAGTATTCGGGGGGTGGATGTCTATTTTTGCATTCAGGTTTTGTAGCCGAACACTGGTTTGGCATGAAGGATGATGAAACATGAACGATACTAATCACACGAGGACCCGTTGATGTCATATTAGTTTTGTTGTATTTTATATTCCGCTGCAGTATTCTTTTCCCGTTGTACGGGAGTATGTTGTATTCGACCCCCTGCGTGGGCATGTATTGTAATCGAGTTGTATGTTTTTATTGAAAGTCCAAATCGGTCTACTGAGTCATTTTAGCCTTAAATGCATTGTCGAGATGTTTCATGTTGTTACTAGCCTGGTAGATCCTTGAGGAAAGGTTCTACGGGGTGTAATATCCCTGAGCGGATTGGGAGTGTTACATAAATGGTATCGGAGCTTAGGTTGTGGAAACCTAGGCTGTTGGGTAAGTGGTGTCTGTTGAGTTTTGTCTCGTCAGATTTTGTCTGACTGAGTCATGTTGCGACGCGTCGTCTGAGTTTGTTGGTCGTGATTAGTATCGTGGGACGATCATCATCTTCATGCGACCTGTGGATGTAAGTCTCCCTTCTTTGTGTTGTGCCTCGTGTGACAAGAGCTATTTTTATGATTATTTGTTAAGTGATGAAATCCTTCTGTGGATTTTGATTTCATGATATGTATTTAGTCGACTCTCGTATTTGGTTTATACGAGGAGTGTCGTCGCTGCTAATGTCTTTTTACTGTTGTTTTTGTCCGTTTCTGATGATTTTCGAATCGATCTGCTCGTTTTACAAGTTCTCTTGTGGAAGCTTTGTTCTTATACGCATTCGACTTGTTCACTAGCCAGTGCGGGAGGGTCCTTAGAGGCCTCGAATGGGATCAGTGGTTTTGTTCCGAATCCTACATTTTGTGAAAACCGGGCATGTGTGTTATGTGGCTCTACCGGTGTGGTGGTAGCGTGATGTTGTGATATGGATTTCTGGTTCTTCAAACCGTGATATTTTGGAACCGTGGTATTTCACCGTTTATTTTCCATTAAAAGACATATATTGTCTTGATTTTAAACGTTTTGATGCGTGTACTAGGAGGTGTTTTAGCGTACGTCGATATGTGTGAGCTTTGGGCATTCTGGCCTATTGGATTTTTGAAAACTTTAAGTATCTTAGAAAAATAAATTTCGAGACGTACTTTTGAAATGAATTATTTTCTCGTGGTACATCCAAGATGCCACAATATGTTTCAAAATTCTTCTACCTCGAGGACCAAAATGTTTTGAGATATTTTCAATGTTTTAGAAACACTTTTACTTAGACCCGAGGGTCGAATATTCTGAAAGTTTTCACCAAGAGAAAGTGTCCTCATTTTTATCAAATACGAAATGGTTCTCCAAAGTCTCGATAACGATGTTTCACATTTGTACTTTTTTTGAAAGGTGATACTCAAGATCAACCGGTGTTCTTCTAAATTATTTTCAAAATGAGGTTTTCGTTTTTTTTAAAACCTATCCATTCCCGTTTGAGGGCTGGGTATGTATGTATGATGTTCGCGTTGTCATTATGATGTTTGCTCCCGAATATGATCGAATTGGCGGTGTGAGCGTTGAGTCGTTTTCCACATATTTGTTGTGTTAGTCCTCTGTGAGAGGTAGGATGTTGGTGTTGAATGTTGCCGCCTCGTAGTGATTTCTGCGTTGTCGCGCATGTGCGAGCTGTTAGAGCTTGGTTTGGTATGACCGTGTGCATCTGTGATTGTTCCGTTATGTGTCGGTTGTTTAATGACTCGTTACCTTGCTCCTGTTTTTGTGAATTTCGTGGACGAGGTCGAAGGTAATACCCGTACTATTTTGACTTCTGTATTTTCTCTTTCTCCAGTCTATCGATTCGCTCATGTTCGTTGATACTTTATGAACTCGTTCTGTATTCCGATTTCATCATTCGAACGAGCTGTGATATTGTTTTGGGTCGATCTGGTTATCGCTGTGACTTTTTCGAGTTCGGTTCGAATCTTGTGAACCTTGTTCGGAAGTGACATCATTTGGTTCTATTAACTCTTCTATTCGAAGTGGATCGGATTTTGAACTTCTGTATTTCGACTCTGTCGACTCGTTTATGTTCGTTGACATTTTCTGAGCTTGTCCTGCCCGTTGCTTTTGTTGATCAAACGAGTGTGGTATTGTTTCCGAATAACTCGTTTGTCATTATGACTTTTCAATTGTTATTCCCTTTCCTGTGGATCTTATGTGAATGGACATCCTGTTGTTTTCATTGGATCATATATTGTCTCAAGTCGAGATGTGAACCTTGGAGTTGTTGTTTGAATTTTATTATTCTTCGTGATTCGAACATGATTGTTCGATTTTTGTTGTATCGATCATTGTGGTTCGATCGTTTGATTGTTCGGTTTTTGTTGATCTCGTCTCGTGATTGTTGAACGTTCAGACTCCTTCGGGAAATTAGTCTCGTTTCAATCTTCCAACCCTTGGGCGGTGGAATTCCGTATTTGTTCAGGGTTTGGCTCGCGTTGTGATTGATGAACCGTTGGGTTGGTCAATCGTATTGATTTTCGTTCGTTGTGTTTTGTGATTGTTCGGATAATTGACTTGATTGTATTATCCGTTTGATGACGCTTGTCACTTGTTGGTTTTATTATATCCCTAATGGCGACGTTGTGTTGGTCGTCGTGGAGCGTGTTTCCACGCCATATATTCCTTTGCGTTGCTTGTAACGTTTTGCCGATGGGCGTAAGTTACGCGTTTCTTCTGTATCTCGTTGAGTTTTTCTGGTGGGACATTGCTTCTCCCTACTTGTTTTAAGTTTCGGGACGAAACTTCTTTTAAGGAGGGTAGTGTGTAATACCCGTAATTTCGATTTCTGGTTATTTCTTTTTTTCGGCGAAAGTCCATTTTGACGACTCGCTCATGACCGTTTCGTCATTCCGAGAATGATTAATTCTGCACTTTTTGTCATCCGAGTTCGTTTCGGTGTCGTTTTGTCGAGTTCCGTGCTTTTTGGCGACTTTTCCGCACTTGAGTTCGATTCTTGCGAATCTCGTTCGAAACTGCTGTTTCGAGTTTCTCGTAAGTCCGTTTAACTCTGTTAGACGTTTTGTGAACTTCGTTTTGGTTATTCGATCACGTATCGTGATTTTCGGGCGTTTTGGGCCATTTTCGTAATTTTCTAAAGTTTGGGGTAATTACTTTCCGTTGTCGAATTTCGAGCCTTCGGGTGGTCGGAATCGGGTGTTCTCTTTGCTCTTACATTCGTCTTTGTGAGTACGTCGTAACCATATCTCCGATTTTTACTCAGGTTCGGGTTTCGGGGTCGTCCGGGCCGTCGGAGTGGCCACGGCCGAGTCACGGCCGGAGCAGGGCCTGGCCTGGCCGAGTTACGGCCGTAAGGTGCCGGTTATGGCCGTACTGTGTGCCAGTTACGGCCGTAAGGCGTGATCGGGTACGGCCGTACGTGCACTGGGCATCTTCCGGATAAAGGCCGGTTACGGCCGTAATGTGTGCCAGTTACGGCTGTAAGTGTCCGACAGTTGCTGGGGGGGATTTTTTGACAAATGCCGGTTACGGCCGTAAGGCCTGCCGAGTACGGCCGTAAGGGCCGAGTTACGTCCGTAAGGCACTGCCGGTTACGGCCGTAAGTGTTCGGCAGTGACCGGCTATATAAGGCCTGGCAGCCCGTTTTTGGTTCATTTCATCACTTTTCTTGCGGCTATCGGATGGGTGCGACGGGGAATCGAGTTCTTGGCCGATTCTAATCAATTCCAAGATGTTTCAAAAGATTCTTGTTGATTATATCATCATCCAATCCGTGTATTTCGTCGAATCAAGGTATATTTCTTGATTTTCCTTCAAGTTGACTTTTCTGAGAAATTGTTCTTGATTTCGATTCTAGTCCGATTTTGATACATCGGTTGGTGTAGTATGATGTTATTAATCGTGTTCTATGGGTTGTATATCCATATTTCGAGTTTGTTCATCTCGATTAGTGATTCGAGTGTTCTTGGGAGTTATCGAACATTGAGTGTTCGATTAAATGTCCCAATGAGTTCCCTTCGATAGTTTGTTGGGATTTCCATTGTTTTGGCCTTGATTCTCGTCGTAACCATGTGTTATTGTTCCTTCCGGAGGTTTATAGGTGCTCGAGGATTCCGATGTTGAATCTCGTTGGTGATTGATGATTCGTGTGGTGTTTTCCCGTAGTAATTGCGGTGCTATCGCGTTCTTGATAGTGTTCGGGAGTTCGGAGCCGTTCGACCATATTTCATCCGTCGTATTGTTGCGATTGTGGTTTCGAGGCAAGTACCTTGTTCATACGCTTCTCGTCTTGTGAATATGATGATCGGTGGTCGTCTTGGTGTGTTTTTTTGGTTATTTGCAAATGAATTTTCAAAAGATTGTTTTGGCCTCGTTAAAGGCTCTCTTTCACAATGCGTGTGTGTTTTGTGAACGGTGTGTTTTGGGAATTGGTTATGATTTGATTATTTTGAACGTTGAAGGCTTTGATGATGATACTCCTATTGTTTAAAGTTATGGAATCGTGTATTCCGTATTTAATCTTGTTATTGTGTTTTTGAAGAGTTTGATAATGGTGTCGGATTAGTGGCCATCTCTAGTGAGTATTCTTAATGAACTTACATTCTTAGCATATTAGTATTGCATGAGTAACGTGTGTGTGTGTATGCTCACTATGGGTTAGATCCGACGGGGTCTCGGTAGGGGTCCACGAAGGGGTGGATCCGCGAGCTTGCTTTTAACCACTATGGGTTAGATCCGACGGGGTCTCAGTAGGGGTCCACGGAGGGGTGGATCCACGGTTAATTGTGGTGCATTTTACAAATGTGATTTGATTATGGCATTTCCGGAAATGAGTGCTTTGGAACTATGCTTTCATGTTGCATGCATTGACTAAGTGTGTAAGAGGTAAGTTGCTCGTTTGGCTTACTTGGCTAGGATGGCACTAGAGTATTTGTCGTCTGTGTTTAAACCTTGGGTTGTGAATTTTGATGTTGGAAGACGAACCTTGTTGTCGTTCTCGTGTACTGTGAGTTGATGAGATTTGGGGCTAAAATCCCAATGGTTTTGTAAAAGTCATTTTACGGATTTGGGGCTAAAATCCCAACGGTTTGGTAAAGGTCATTTTACGGAAAGTAAACTTTGGGGCGGTGACCCCTTTCGTCTTTTGGGTTTTGAAAAGTGGGATTTGATAATCCTAAATTGTTTTCTATTAAAACTCTCGATGGCATTCTAAACTGTTTTATAAATTATTTCCATTGATTTGTGATCTTTCGGTTTTGGAATATTTTTATCAAACTCTTGCCTCGGGAAGTAGTTTTCGTTTCATTTGGATCTTTGAGGATTCCGGGTTATTGTTATTCGTGGAATGTGAATTGTATGACTCGTATTTTTGCACTTGTACTTGTACTAGCAAAACAGTGGAGTTTTGCTAACCCCCGAGTATTCGAGGGGTGGATGTCTGTTTTTGCATTCAGGTTTTGGAGCAGAACACAGGGTCGGCATGAAGGATGATGAAACATGAACGATACTAATCACACGAGGACCCGTTGATGTTGTATTAGTTTTGTTGTATTTTATTTTCCGCTGCAGTATTCTTTTCCCGTTGTACGGGAGTATGTTGTATTCGACCCCCTGCGTGGGCTTGTATTGTAATCGAGTTGTATGTTTTTATTGAAAGGCCAAATCGGTCTACTGAGTCATTTTAGCCTTAAAGGCATTGTCGAGATGTTTCATGTTGTTACTAGCCTGGTAGATCCTTGAGGAAAGGTTCTACGACGAGTAATATCCCTGAGCGGATTGGGGGTGTTACATAAATGGTATCAGAGCTTAGGTTGTGGAAACCTAGGCTGTCGGGTCAGTGGTGTCTGTTGAGTTTTGTCTCGTCGGATTTTGTCTGACTGAGTCATGTTGCGACGCGTCGTCTGAGTTTGTTGGTCGTGATTAGTATCGTGGGGCGATCATCATCTTCATGCGACCTGTGGATGTAAGTCTCCCTTCTTTGTGTTGTGCCTCGTGTGACAAGAGCTATTTTTATGATTATTAAGTGATGAAATCCTTCTGTGGATTTTGATTTCATGATATGTATTTAGTCGACTCTCGTATTTGGTTTATACGAGGAGTGTCGTCGCTGCTAATTTCTTTTTACTGTTGTTTTTGTCCGTTTCTGATGATTTTCGAATCGATCTGCTCGTTTTACAAGTTCTCTTGTGTAAGCTTTGTGCTTATACGCATTCAACTTGTTCACTAGCCAGTGCGGGAGGGTCCTTAGAGGCCTCGAATGGGATCAGTGGTTTTGTTCCGAATCCTACATTTTGTGAAAACCGGGCATGTGTGTTATGTGGCTCTACCAGTGTGGTGGTACCGTGATGTTGTGATATGGATTTCTGGTTCTTCAAACCGTGATGTTTTGGAACTGTGGTATTTTACCGTTTATTTTCCGTTAAAAGACATATATTGTCTTGATTTTAAACATTTTGATGCGTGTACTAGGAAGTGTTTTAGCGTACGTCGATATGTGTGAGCTTTGGGCATTCTGGCCTATTGGATTTTTGAAAACCTTAAGTATCTTAGAAAAATAAATTTCGAGACGTACTTTTGAAAGGAATTATTTTCTCGTGGTACATCCAAGATGCCACAATATGTTTCAAAATCCGTCTATCTCGAGGACCAAAATGTTTTGAGATATTTTCAATGTTTTAGAAACACTTTTACTTAGACCCGAGGGTCGAATATTCTGAAAGTTTTCACCAAGAGAAAGTGTCCTCATTTTTATCAAATGCGAAATGGTTCTCCAAAGTCTCGATAACGATGTTTCACGTTTGTACTTTTTTTGAAAGGTGATACTCAAGATCAACCGGTGTTCTTCTAAATTATTTTCAAAATGAGGTTTTCGTTTTTTTAAAACCTATCCATTCCCGTTTGAGGGCTGGGTATGTATGTATGATGTTCGTGTTGTCATTATGATGTTTGCTCCCGAATATGATCGAATTGGCAGTGTGAGCGTTGAGTCGTTTTCCACATATTTGTTGTGTTAGTCATCTGTGAGAGGTGGGATGTTGGTGTTGAATGTTGCCGCCTCGTAGTGATTTCTGCGTTGTCGCGCATGTGCGAGCTGTTAGAGCTTGGTTTGGTATGACCGTGTGCATCTGTGATTGTTCCGTTATGTGTCGGTTGTTTAATGACTCGTTACCTTGCTCCCGTTTTTGTGAATTTCGTGGACGTGGTCGAAGGTAATATTCGTACTATTTTGACTTCTGTATTTTCTCTTTCTCCAGTCTATCGATTCGCTCATGTTCGTTGATACTTTATGAACTCGTTCTGTATTCCGATTTCATCATTCGAACGAGCTGTGATCTTGTTTTGGGTCGATCTGGTTATCGCTGTGACTTTTTCGAGTTCGGTTCGAATCTTGTGAACCTTGTTCGGAAGTGACATCATTTGGTTCTATTAACTCTTCTATTCGAAGTGGATCGGATTTTGAACTTCTGTATTTCGACTCTGTCGACTCGTTTATGTTCGTTGACATTTTCTGAGCTTGTCCTGCCCCTTGCTTTTGTTGATCAAACGAGTGTGGTATTGTTTCCGAATAACTCGTTTGTCATTATGACTTTTAAATTGCTATTCCCTTTCCTGTGGATCTTATGTGAATGCACATCCTGTGGTTTTCATCGGATCATATATTGTCTCAAGTCGAGATGTGAACCTTGGAGTTGTTGTTTGAATTTTATTGTTCTTTGTGATTCGAACATGATTGTTCGATTTTTGTTGTCTCGATCATTGTGGTTCGATCGTTTGATTGTTCGGTTTTTGTTGATCTCATCTCGTGATTGTTGAACGTTCAGACTCCTTCGGGAAATTAGTCTCGTTTCAATCTTCCAACCCTTGGGCGGTGGAATTCCGTATTTGTTCAGGGTTTGGCTCGCGTTGTGATTGATGAACCGTTGGGTTGGTCAATCGTATTGATTTTCGTTCGTTGTGTTTTGTGATTGTTCGGATAATTGACTTGATTGTATTATCCGTTTGATGACGCTTGTCACTTATTGGTTTTATTATATCCCTAACGGCGACGTTGTGTTGGTCGTCGTGGAGCGTGTTTTCACGCCATATATTCCTTTGCGTTGCTTGTAACATTTTGCCGATGGGCGTAAGTTACGCGTTTCTTGTGTATCTCGTTGAGTTTTCCTGGCGGGACATTGCTTCTCCCTACTTGTTTTAAGTTTCGGGACGAAACTTCTTTTAAGGAGGGTAGTGTGTAATACCCGTAATTTCGATTTCTGGTTATTTCTTTTTTTTCGGCGAAAGTCCGTTTTGACGACTCCATCATGACCGTTTCGTCATTCTGAGAATGATTAATTCTGCACTTTTTGTCATCCGAGTTCGTTTCGGTGTCGTTTTGTTGAGTTCCGTGCTTTTTGGCGACTTTTCCGCACTTGAGTTCGATTCTTGCGAATCTCGTTCGAAATTGATGTTTCGAGTTTCCCGTAAGTCCGTTTAACTCTGTTAGACGTGTTGTGAACCTCGGTCTGGTTATTTGATCACGTATCGTGATTTTCGGGCGTTTTGGGCCATTTTCATAATTTCTTAAAGTTTGGGGTAATTACTTTCCGTTGTCGAATTTCGAGCCTTCGGGTGGTCGGAAGCGGGTGTTATCTTAGCTCTTAGATTCGTCTTTGCGAGTACGTCGTAACCATATCTCCGATTTTTACTCATGTTCGGGTTTCGGGGTCGTCCGGGCCGTCGGAGTGGCCACGGCCGAGTCACGGCCGGAGGAGGGCCTGGCCTGGCCGAGTTACGGCCGTAAGGTGCCGGTTACGGCCGTAATGTGTGCCAGTTACGACCGTAAGGCGTGATCGGCTACGGCCGTACGGGCACTGGACATCTTCCGGACGAAGGCCGGTTACGGCCGTAATGTGTGCCGATTACGGCCGTAAGTGTCCGACAGTTGCTGGGGGGGATTTTTTGACGAATGCCGGTTACGGCCATAAGGCCTGTCGAGTACGGCCATAAGGGCCGAGTTACGGCCGTAAGTGTCCGGGAGTGACCGACTATATAAGGCTTGGCAGCCCGTTTTTGGTTCATTTCATCACTTTTCTTGCGGCTATCGGATGGGTGCGATGGGGAATCGAGTTCTTGGCCGATTCTAATCAATTCCAAGATGTTTCGAAAGATTCTTGTTGATTATATCATCATCCAATCCATGTATTTCGTCGAATCAAGGTATATTTCTTGATTTTCCTTCAAGTTGACTTTTCGGAGAAATTGTTCTTGATTTCGATTCTAGTCTGATTTTGATACATCGGTTGGTGTAGTATGATGTTATTAATCGTGTTCTATGGGTCGTATATCCATATTTCGAGTTTGTTCATCTCGATTAGTGATTCGAGTGTTCTTGGGAGTTATCGAACATTGAGTGTTCGATTAAATGTCCCAATGAGTTCCCTTCGATAGTTTGTTGGGATTTCCATTGTTTTGGCCTTGATTCTCGTCGTAACCATGTGTTATTGTTCCTTCCGGAGGTTTATAGGTGCTCGAGGATTCCGATGTTGAATCTCATTGGTGATTGATGATTCGTGTGGTGTTTTCCCGTAGTAATTGCGGTGCTATCGCGTTCTTGATAGTATTCGGGAGTTCGGAGCCGTTCGACCATATTTCATCCGTCGTATTGTTGCGATTATGGTTTCGAGGCAAGTACCTTGTTCATACGCTTCTCGTCTTGTGAATATGATGATCGGTGGTCGTCTTGGTGTGTTTGTTTGGTTATTTGCAAATGAATTTTCAAAAGATTGTTTTGGCCTCGTTAAAGGCTCTCTTTCACAATGCGTGTGTGTTTTGTGAACGGTGTGTTTTGGGAATTGGTTATGATTTGATTATTTTGAACGTTGAAGGCTTTGATGATGATACTCCTGTTGTTTAAAGTTATGGAATCGTGTATTCCGTATTTAATCTTGTTATTGTGTTTTTGAAGAGTTTGATAATGGTGTCGGATTAGTGGCCATCTCTAGTGAGTATTCTTAATGAACTTACATTCTTGGCATATTAGTATTGCATGATAACGTGTGTGTGTGTGTATGCTCACTATGGGTTAGATCCGACGGGGTCTCGGTAGGGGTACATGGAGGGGTGGATCCACGAGCTTGCTTTTAACCACTATGGGTTAGATCCGATGGGGTCTCGGTAGGGGTCCACGGAGGGGTGGATCCACGGTTAATTGTGGTGCATTTTACAAATGTGATTTGATTATGGCATTTCCGGAAATGAGTGCTTTGGAACTATGCTTTCATGTTGCATGCATTGACTAAGTGTGTAAGAGGTAAGTTGCTCGTTTGGCTTATGGCACTAGAGTATTTGTCGTCTGTGTTTAAACCTTGGGTTGTGAATTTTGATGTTGGAAGACGAACCTTGTTGTCGTTCTCGTGTACTGTGAGTTGATGAGATTTGTGGCTAAAATCCCAATGGTTTTGTAAAAGTCATTTTACGGATTTGGGGCTAAAATCCCAACGGTTTGGTAAATGTCTTTTTACGGAAAGTAAACTTTGGGGCGGTGACCCCTTTCGTCTTTTGGGTTTTGAAAAGTGGGATTTGATAATTCTAAATTGTTTTCTATTAAAACTCTCGATGGCATTCTAAACTGTTTTATAAATTATTTCCATTGATTTGTGATCTTTCGGTTTTGGAATATTTTTCTCAAACTCTTGCCTCGAGAAGTACTTTTCGTTTCGTTTGGATCTTTGAGGATTCCGGGTTATTGTTATTCGTGGAATGTGAATTGTATGACTCATATTTTTTCACTTGTACTTGTACTAGCAAAACAGTGGAGTTTTGCTAACCCCCGAGTATTCGGGGGGTGGATATCTGTTTTTGCATTCAGGTTTTGGAGCAGAACACAGGGTCGGCATGAAGGATGATGAAAGATGAACGATACTAATCACACGAGGACCCGTTGATGTCGTATTAGTTTTGTTGTATTTTATTTTCCGCTGCAGTATTCTTTTCCCGTTGTACGGGAGTATGTTGTATTTGACCCCCTGCGTGGGCTTGTATTGTAATCGAGTTGTATGTTTTTATTGAAAGGCCAAATCAGTCTACTGAGTCATTTTAGCCTTAAAGGCATTGTCGAGATGTTTCATGTTGTTACTAGCTTGGTAGATCCCTGAGGAAAGGTTCTACGGCGTGTAATATCCCTGAGCGGATTGGGGGTGTTACATAAATGGTATCGGAGCTTAGGTTATGGAAACCTAGGCTGTCTGGTCAGTGGTGTCTGTTGAGTTTTGTCTCGTCGGATTTTGTCTGACTGAGTCATGTTGCGACGCTTTGTCTGAGTTTGTTGGTCGTGATTAGTATCGTGGGGCGATCATCATCTTCATGCGACCTGTGGTTGTAAGTCTCCCTTCTTTGTGTTGTGCCTCGTGTGACAAGAGATATTTTTATGATTATTTGTTAAGTGATGAAATCCTTCTGTGGATTTTGATTTCATGATATGTATTTAGTCAACTCTCGTATTTGGTTTATACGAGGAGTGTCGTCGCTGCTGATGTCTTTTTACTGTTGTTTTTGTCCATTTCTGATGATTTTCGAATCGATCTGCTCGTTTTACAAGTTCTCTTGTGGAAGCTTTGTGCTTATATGCATTCGAATTGTTCACTAGCCAGTGCGGGAGGGTCCTTAGAGGCCTCGAATGGGATCAGTGGTTTTGTTCCGAATCCTACATTTTGTGAAAATCGGGCATGTGTGTTATGTGGCTCTACCGGTGTGGTGGTAGCGTGATGTTGTGATATGGATTTCTGGTTCTTCAAACCGTGATGTTTTGGAACTGTGGTATTTTACCGTTTATTTTCCGTTAAAAGACATATATTGTCTTGATTTTAAACGTTTTGATGCGTGTACTAGGAGGTGTTTTAGCGTACGTCGATATGTGTGAGCTTTGGGGATTCTGGCCTATTGGATTTTTGAAAACCTTAAGTATCTTAAAAAAATAAATTTCGAGACGTACTTTTGAAATGAATTATTTTCTCGTGGTACATCCAAGATGCCACAATATGTTTCAAAATTCTTCTACCTCGAGGACCAAAATGTTTTGAGATATTTTCAATGTTTTAGAAACACTTTTACTTAGACCCGAGGGTCGAATATTCTGAAAGTTTTCACCAAGAGAAAGTGTCCTCATTTTTATCAAATGCGAAATGGTTCTCCAAAGTCTCGATAACGATGTTTCACGTTTGTACTTTTTTTGAAAGGTGATACTCAAGATGAATCGGTGTTCTTCTAAATTATTTTCAAAATGAGGTTTTCGTTTTTTTTAAAACCTATCCATTCCCGTTTGAGGGCTGGGTATGTATGTATGATGTTCGCATTGTCATTATGATGTTTGCTCCCAAATATGATCGAATTGGCGGTGTGAGCGTTGAGTCGTTTTCCACATATTTGTTGTGTTAGTCCTCTGTGAGAGGTGGGATGTTGGTATTGAAAGTTGCCGCCTCGTAGTGATTTCTGCCTTATCAGCATGTGCGAGCTGTTAGAGCTTGGTTTGGTATGACCGTGTGCATCTGTGATTGTTCCGTTATGTGTCGGTTGTTTAATGACTCGTTACCTTGCTCCCGTTTTTGTGAATTTCGTGGACGAGGTCGAAGGTAATACCCGTACTATTTTGACTTCTGTATTTTCTCTTTCTCCAGTCTATCGATTCGCTCATGTTCGTTGATACTTTATGAACTCGTTCTGTATTCCGATTTCATCATTCGAACGAGCTGTGATCTTGTTTTGGGTCGATCTGGTTATCGCTGTGACTTTTTCGAGTTCGGTTCGAATCTTGTGAACCTTGTTCGGAAGTGACATCATTTGGTTCTATTAACTCTTCTATTCGAAGTGGATCGGATTTTGAACTTCTGTATTTCGACTCTGTCGACTCGTTTATGTTCGTTGACATTTTCTGAGCTTGTCCTGCCCCTTGCTTTTGTTGATCAAACGAGTGTGGTATTGTTTCCGAATAACTCGTTTGTCATTATGACTTTTCAATTGCTATTCCCTTTCCTGTGGATCTTATGTGAATGCACATCCTGTGGTTTTCATTGGATCATATATTGTCTCAAGTCGAGATGTGAACCTTGGAGTTGTTGTTTGAATTTTATTGTTCTTCGTGATTCGAACATGATTGTTCGATTTTTGTTGTCTCGATCATTGTGGTTCGATCGTTTGATTGTTCGGTTTTTGTTGATCTCGTCTCGTGATTGTTGAACGTTCAGACTCCTTCGGGAAATTAG
This sequence comes from Orobanche coerulescens, assembly GCA_033398695.1. Taxonomy (NCBI): domain Eukaryota; kingdom Viridiplantae; phylum Streptophyta; class Magnoliopsida; order Lamiales; family Orobanchaceae; genus Orobanche; species Orobanche coerulescens. The sequence continues at coordinate 99,878,654 of CM065801.1, read as the reverse complement.
TCTCGTTTCAATCTTCCAACCCTTGGGCGGTGGAATTCCGTATTTGTTCAGGGTTTGGCTCGCGTTGTGATTGATGAACCGTTGGGTTGGTCAATCGTATTGATTTTCGTTCGTTGTGTTTTGTGATTGTTCGGATAATTGACTTGATTGTATTATCCGTTTGATGACGCTTGTCACTTATTGGTTTTATTATATCCCTAACGGCGACGTTGTGTTGGTCGTCGTGGAGCGTGTTTTCACGCCATATATTCCTTTGCATTGCTTGTAACGTTTTGCCGATGGGCGTAAGTTACGCGTTTCTTGTGTATCTCGTTGAGTTTTCCTGGCGGGACATTGCTTCTCCCTACTTGTTTTAAGTTTCGGGACGAAACTTTTTTTAAGGAGGGTAGTGTGTAATACCCGTAATTTCGATTTCTGGTTATTTCTTTTTTTCGGCGAAAGTCCGTTTTGACGACTCGCTCATGACCGTTTCGTCATTCCGAGAATGATTAATTCCGCACTTTTTGTCATCCGAGTTCGTTTCGGTGTCGTTTTGTTGAGTTCCGTGCTTTTTGGCGACTTTTCCGCACTTGAGTTCGATTCTTGCGAATCTCGTTCGAAACTGCTGTTTCGAGTTTTCTTTAGTCCGTTTAACTCAGTTAGACGTGTTGTGAACTTCAGTTTGGTTATTCGATCACGTATCGTGATTTTCGGGCGTTTTGGGCCATTTTCGTAATTTCCTAAAGTTTGGGGTAATTACTTTCCGTTGTCGAATTTCGAGCCTTCGGGTGGTCGGAATCGGGTGTTCTCTTAGCTCTTACATTCGTCTTTGCGAGTACGTCGTAACCATATCTCCTATTTTTACTCAGGTTCGGGTTTCGGGGTCGTCCGGGCCGTCGGAGTGGCCACGGCCGAGTCACGGCCGGAGCAGGGCCTGGCCTAGCCGAGTTACGGCTGTAAGGTGTCGGTTACGACCGTAATGTGTGCCAGTTATGGCCGTAAGGCGTGATCGGGTACGGCTGTACGGGCACTGGGCATCTTCCGGACGAAGGCCGGTTACGGCCGTAATGTGTGCCAGTTACGGCCGTAAGTGTCCGACAGTTGCTGGGGGGGATTTTTTGACGAATGCCGGTTACGGCCGTAAGGCCTGCCGAGTACGGCCGTAAGGGCCGAGTTATGGCCGTAAGGCACTGCCGGTTACGGCCGTAAGTGTCCGGGAGTGACCGGCTATATAAGGCCTGGCAGCCCGTTTTTGGTTCATTTCATCACTTTTCTTGCGGCTATCGGATGGGTGCGATGGGGAATCGAGTTCTTGGCCGATTCTAATCAATTCCAAGATGTTTCGAAAGATTCTTGTTGATTATATCATCATCCAATCCGTTTATTTCGTCGAATCAAGGTATAATTCTTGATTTTCCTTCAAGTTGACTTTTCGGAGAAATTGTTCTTGATTTCGATTCTAGTCCGATTTTAATACATCGGTTGTTGTAGTATGATGTTATTAATCGTGTTCTATAGGTTGTATATCCATATTTCGAGTTTGTTCATCTCGATTAGTGATTCGAGTGTTCTTGGGAGTTATCGAACATTGAGTGTTTGATTAAATGTCCCAATGAGTTCCCTTCGATAGTTTGTTGGGATTTCCATTGTTTTGGACTTGATTCTCGTCGTAACCATGTGTTATTGTTCCTTCCGGAGGTTTATAGGTGCTCGAGGATTCCGATGTTGAATCTCGTTGGTGATTGATGATTCGTGTGGTGTTTTCTCGTAGTAATTGCGGTGCTATCGCGTTCTTGATAGTGTTCGGGAGTTCGGAGCCGTTCGACCATATTTCATCCGTCGTATTGTTGCGATTGTGGTTTCGAGGCAAGTACCTTGTTCATATGCTTCTCGTCTTGTGAATATGATGATCGGTGGTCGTCTTGGTGTGTTTGTTTGGTTATTTGCAAATGAATTTTCAAAAGATTGTTTTGGCCTCGTTAAAGGCTCTCTTTCACAATGCGTGTGTGTTTGTGAACGGTGTGTTTTGGGAATTGGTTATGATTTGATTATTTTGAATGTTGAAGGCTTTGATGATGATACTCCTGTTGTTTAAAGTTATGGAATCGTGTATTCTGTATTTAATCTTGTTATTGTGTTTTTGAAGAGTTTGATAATGGTATCGGATTAGTGGCCATCTCTAGTGAGTATTCTTAATGAACTTACATTATTAGCATATTAGTATTGCATGAGTAACGTGTGTGTGTATGCTCACTATGGGTTAGATCCGATGGGGTCTCGGTAGGGGTCTACGGAGGGGTGGATCCGCGAGCTTGCTTTTAACCACTATGCGTTAGATCCGACGGGGTCTCGGTAGGGGTCCATGGAGGGGTGTATCCACGGTTAATTGTGGTGCATTTTACAAATGTGATTTGATTATGGCATTTCCGGAAATGAGTGCTGTGGAACTATGCTTTCATGTTGCATGCATTGACTAAGTGTGTAAGAGGTAAGTTGTTCATTTGGCTTACTTGGCTAGGATGGCACTAGAGTATTTGTCGTCTGTGTTTAAACCTTGGGATGTGAATTTTGATGTTGGAAGATGAACCTTGTTGTCGTTCTCGTGTACTGTGAGTTGATGAGATTTGGGGCTAAAATCCCAATGGTTTTGTAAAAGTCATTTTATGGATTTGAGGCTAAAATCCCAATGGTTTGGTAAAGGTCATTTTACGGAAAGTAAACTTTGGGGCGGTGACCCCTTTCATCTTTTGGGTTTTGAAAAGTGGGATTTGATAATTCTAAATTATTTTCTATTAAAACTCTCGATGGCATTCTAAACTGTTTTATCAATTATTTCCATTGATTTGTGATCTTTCGGTTTTGGAATATTTTTCTCAAAATCTTGCCTCGGGAAGTACTTTTGGTTTCGTTTGGATCTTTGAGGATTCCGGGTTATTGATATTCGTGGAATGTAAATTGTATGACTCGTATTTTTGCACTTGTACTTGTACTAGCAAAACAGTGGATTTTTGCTAACCCCCGAGTATTCGGGGGGTGGATGTCTGTTTTTGCATTCAGGTTTTGGAGCACAACACAGAGTCGGCATGAAGGATGATGAAAGATGAACGATACTAATCACACGAGGACCCGTTGATGTTGTATTGGTTTTGTTGTATTTTATTTTCTGTTGCAGTATTCTTTTCCCGTCGTACGGGAGTATGTTGTATTCGACCCCCTGCGTGGGCTTGTATTGTAATCGAGTTGTATGTTTTTATTGAAAGGCCAAATCGGTCTACTGAGTCATTTTAGCCTTAAAGGCATTGTCGAGATGTTTCATGTTGTTACTAGCCTGGTAGATCCTTGAGGAAAGGTTCTACGGCGTGTAATATCCCTGAGCGGATTGGGGGTGTTACACATACGACGAGCAAAAATAATAGCCATTTGCTTTAAATGTGCTAGATGGAACTGTAATTTTAAATGTCGATCTTTAGGAATTCCATCTACAAACAGAGAAGATAAAATTCAATTCATTAAGGATGGTCTGAATAAAGAGAATTTAGATGATATCGAAATTTCTCTTGACACGCATCATAGTGGACTCGTACATTACGGAATTCGATGTTTGTGGAATAAATTCAAACCAGAATATGAACAACGTCTTGGGAATCTGACATTAAAAGACCATGTTTGCCAATTTGTAAGAAAATTGGATGGGAAGCTTCTCCCCGACTCATAGAAGGCGTGATAAGTGTATAAGTGTAAAAAAACGAGTAGACTAGATAAATTGGTGTATATAGTTTCTAGATAAATTGTGACTCGGGGAGACTTAAATTGGTGTTGGTATTATGTGAGATTTCTAGATCTGGCCATAACACCAATAAGTTAGTTATATACAAGCTTCTAAAATCGTTTTAAACCGGTTAAAAAATTGTATATTCCAAAATTTTTGAGCCTTAATCTCTCATTCCAAGCCTTGTAGTTATCATATAAAATGGAGTCATTCGTTACCTTGAGAAAAGAAGAATTAGTCGGTTGATGAAAAATAAAACTGAAATTTACTTAATTTATGGAGTTTTTGATTTAACATGCTTAACTAATAAATAATTTTCTACAAAAATTCTATTCCCTAAAAAAAGGAGTCATTGGTGAAAAGAGCTACACGTTAGCAAATAATGGTGTGAAAGCTATCACCTAAAAAAAATGACAAAAAGGAGAAGTGTTAAAATGCGAAAAATAAAGGACTAACCATTGTTGGTGCGTAGCTGCCGTCTCACAAAAAAATTGGTGAAAAGAGCTATATGTTAGCAAATAACGGTGTGAAAGCTATCACCTTTAAAAAAAAAAGATAGAAATTATCTTGGTGAAAAGAGCTACACGTTAGCAAATAACAGTATGAAAGCTATCACTAAGGGATGTAGTTTATGAGCAGATCTGAATTAATTAGCGGCTGAATTTCAATACACTCAATTTCGTGAAAAATCACAATATTTGATGAAGCCAATGAAATTCTTCTTCATATTGAGTCGAAAAATAAACGAGTGATCGAGAGCAACCATTAAAGAGAGTCGTGTGTGTAATACCCGGTTGTAATTCAGTTATTATCATTCAGTATTTATCATTCAGTAATTGTCACTCAGTAATTTCACTCATTAATGATCATTTGTCACTCATATTCAATCATGGTATTCATCGTTCAGAGTAATTGTATCGTGTATCAATCATCATCTATCATCAATCTAATTGGAGTTTCGCGCCGTGTTTGTCATCATTGTCGTTTTCATTGTGGGCTGTGCGTGAGGAGTAGCGCACGCTACGTACTCTTTCTAGCGCGCGCTAATTGAGTACAGGTAGCGCATGCTACCACTCAGCATTAGCGCGCACTAACGTTACCTTGGCTGCAGTCCAGAAGGTACTGGACTGCAGGTGAGTTAGTAGTAGCGCACGCTACGAGTGGTAAGTAGCGCGCGCTAGTGTGTTGTAGTAGCGCAAACTAATGATTGTTGTAGCGCGCGCTAAGGACGGATCAGGTTGAGTCCAGTAGCTACTGGACTGCACTGGATTAATTCATAGCGCACGCTATGAGTAGTTTCTAGCGTACGCAATCGATATTATAGCGCACGCTAAATATTGGTTGTAGCGCACGGTACCGAGGTCAGATCAGAGGACAGACGGTTTCTGGATTCCAGTACTGGGCATCTAATAATTCGTTAGCGCACGCTAACCGTGGTTATTAACACACGCTAATGGTATGGTTGTAGCGCACGCTACAAAAGGTACGTAGCGCACGTTACCGTTTTCGGACAGTGGGTACTGGACTACCCAAAATACCCGTTAGCGCACGTTACGCACAAGGGCTAGCGCACGCTAACCTGGAATGGCTATATATTGGACAGTTAGCCGAGTTCATCATTTATCATTCTTTCTCATTCCCTCATCGGTTTTGGGCGATTTCGGGCGTTTTGGAGAGTATCCTTCGAGGTGTAATCATCAATCATCATCTTCAAGCTCATCATTCGGATTAATCATCACTTCATCACCTCCTTAACATCAAATCAAAGGTATTAATCTCTTGGATCTAGAATTTCGGATTTTTGGGTTTTTCCTTCCGATTTCTTCGTGTAAGCTTGGATTATCATTGGAATATGTTAGATATGGATTATCTACCTTGGATAAATATATTCCTACGGATTTAATGGCTATTTTCGGAATTATTTCAAGAACCCTTGGGGTTGACTTCGGTTAATTGGGGATTTTCCGATTGATGTGGTTGTAATCTTGAATTGTGGATTCCTATTGGATTATTGATATCATTGAAGTGTTTTGATAGTTCGGAATACTCATTTTGGTGTCGGTTTCGATATGTTCGGGATTGGGTATTTTCATAGTTGTGTGGTTGGTTTCGTATTCGTTAGAATGCCTCTATGAGTTGATTATCGTTGTATCGACCTTTGGGTTAGTCGTGTTTTGTTGCTTGATACGTGTATTGAATGGTTGTTGGTAATTGTGTTATTCAAGGTTGTTCGAGTGACCGACATTTCATTTAGGACATTGTTCGTGGACGGACATTCTTCATCGGTGTTGTGTAAGTTAATTCTTACTCAGTTAAAAGGATATTCATTCCTTTCGTTGTTGTTCATTCATAATCATAATTCATTCATAAAGTACTAACCGTATCGAAACTTGTAATTGTCACTTCATTACTTCATCCACGAGGAACGACGGTTCCAAATATTTCATTGAGCTATCATTCATTTCACTGTCATTTCATCCCGGTGAGTCATTATTGATTTTGATGTCACTTTTGTTATATAGTGGCATTCCGGGTCGCACTGGCGTGCCGGTTGGTATGTGTAGGATTTTCATGTCGGGCACATCTAAGTCGTGTGTTGGTTGGTGGCCTCACATTGGACTGTGCACACGAGTTGATGGCTTCGTGAGACTGATTAGGTACAAGACCACACGTGTATTCGATCGATACTCGTTGGTGGCTTGTGCACGGACACATTTCCATCCCGGACGTAGTGTGGCGCCATTCCTTTGAGCCATACCGTTGGTTGATTCATATAGCATGTTTGATTGCGTATGTTTCGACAGGATATTTAATAACTTCAGATATATCATGATTGTGTATTTTCAACCCTAAAGGATTGTTGTTCTGTGTAACTGACCCCGTTTGGGGATATTTGGTTTTTCAGGTCATGGAAAGGCAAAGGCACGGGGAGAGCATGTTGACGGCGAGGAGTCTCAATGATATTAGAAGGGGGCCCCAGTCTTTTCAGTCATTTATTCAGTCATTTATGTTTCCTTCATTTATTCCGCTGCAGACATTCTGTTTGAATACTCATCTCATTCAGTGTTGTGTATTTTATCTTCATATAAAATATACATGTATTCTGTATTATCCTGGGTGTGTTGTATGAAACTACCCATCGGAGTAATTGATGTTGTAATGTGGTACGGTACTACATTTACTCTGTGTAATTCATCCAGTTTCATACGCCTGGTGGGTCCCAGTCGGGGGTCCACGACACTGTAATATCCGCCTAGTTTGGGGTGTTACAGAGTTGGTATCGGAGCGTGGTTTTGAATACTACCCTCCAAGTCATGTCTCATTTGAAATCATCGTCATCGGACTAGTATCACTGGACTTTCGCGTCACGTGTGACCTGTGCAAATGCCGAGCCAATCAGACCAAGAACTGTAAGATTTTTAACGCCATGGTATAGTTTCTGACAATAATCATTCATTCATAATTTATCAGTTAACAATCCTCAATCATCATTTTCATTTTGACCAGGACGGTCATGTTAACTCATTAATCACTCAATTCATTTCATTACTCAGTTGTTGATCTGGAAGATCATATCATTAATCTTGTTAACTTGTTCAAGATAATCATTTCAATAATTTCATCAGATAATCATGTCACCTCAGTTAATCATTCATGTAACCACTGTATTAGAGCGTATGCTCATTTTCATCATCTCATGTCATAGCCATAATGTGATATTCATGCGAAAGATATAATCATCATGTGACTTTCCACTTTAGTATGGAAAGAGCTGGCAGAGGACGAGGGGGAAGAGGCCGTGGTGCAGGCCGAAACCCGAGGACTCGTGTGAATACACGCGCTAATGCCAGGAATAATGCTAACTCATCGAGCAGTGACGCTGCCACTCATTCGCCTGGACGTGATCATTCGCTATCAGGGAGTCGTACCCGGGACACAGCTCAGTCAGAGGGTGTTCGAGTTGACCCACTGGCTTTTATGCAGGGCATGATGGCCCAAATGACTCAGATGGCACAACTAATGGAGGTGATGCATAAATCCACTACTCAAAATCTGTAATACCCGGTTGTAATTCATTCATTTTCATTCAGTAATTATCAGTCTGTAATTGTCACTCAGTGTATTTTCACTCAATTATAATCATTCATCAATCATGTTCATTCACCGTGTTCACCGTTCGTATAAACTTCGAGTTGAGTATCGTTATTGTTCATCGTTTCAACTTTCCTCATATCAGTTCGACTTTGTTAGATCACCATTAATTTTTGGTAACTCCAAAAATTCTAAATCTTTGCAATATTATAGAGCATCGAGTTAGCTTTTCAATGGTTCAAACGGTGAGTCAATCGGAGTCCGGACGAGAGAGTTATGGTCGTTTCGATTTTGGCGATCACTGCCGACCGAACTCGGCCGTGTCGTCCGACACGGCCCGTGCCGTACTCGTCCGGAAAATGCGAAGTTTACGCCGACCAGGCTCGACCGTGTCGCCCGACACGGCCGTGCGCTGCATACTCTTCCGGATAAGCTGGAGCATCGCCGACACGCCCGGCCGTGTCCCGTGACACGGCCGAGTCATGCCGAGTCGCCGTCGGGCGGTCGCTTCGGAAGGCCCTCAGCTGCGACCGTGTCAATCGGACACGGTCGAGCCATGTCGGCCAATCGGCCGGCCGTGCGATACGACCGTGCCGATCGGCACGGCCGTGTCCGGCAGACCAACCCCCTATAAATTCATTTTTTTCATCATTTCAGCCCATTTTCTGCATTTTCTTCACCTTCAACCGAGAGATAAGGCTTGAGGGAGGGTTTTTCCTTCACAAATCATTTGGGTGTTTGATTTTCTTCATCTCCTTTCGATCGTGAAGCCCGGATAATCAATCTAACGCGTATTCTTCGGATTAAAGCACTTGGATCATCAAGAGGTAATTCCTTCAACACTTTGGACTTCGATTTTGTGTTGAAATAGGATGTTTTGGACGTTATAATCATGATATATGAAGGGATATGTATATGATTATGAGTTTGTATAAGGATTCATTGGATTATTGAGGGATTATTCAAGAACACCTTGTAAATCGAATTGGAATTGGGGATTTTCGACTAATTGTTGTTATGATCACGTTTTCGGATAATCATAACGGATTATTGATCGTATTGGAGATGTTTTGTTGATTTGAAACACTTCTTGGGGATTTGAAGTTGATATTATTGAGGTTTAGTTGTATACAATCAAAGTTGGCCTCAAAGTGTTCGATATAATGCCCCGATGAACTTGGTTTAATCGTATCGACGTCTTGAGTTCGTTTTATTCGTGTTTAATTCGTTATTAATCGGATTGTTGGTAATTGTAATGAATTAAGGTTGTTCGAGCGACCGGTATCTTGGTTAGGACGTTGTTCGTGGACGGACATTCTTCGTTGTTGTTGTGTAAGTTAATTCTTACTCGGTTAAAAGGATATTCATACCTTTTGTTGTTGATCATTCATAATCATAACTCATTCATCATTATATTAATCATATTAAAACTTGTTATTGTCAATTAATTACTTCAGTCATAAGGAACGACGGTTCCAATCTTTTCGTTGAGCTTTCATTCATTTCATTATTACTCTCATCTCGGTGAGTCATTCTTGACTTTGTCAGATTATTATTTATTCATTGATATTCATTACGGTCATTCTCGTTCATATGACCTTCTGGGTTCATATTGCGTGGCCGGGCGTGGCTGTGTGGAATTTTTAGTCGGGCACACGATGGTTATTGTATTGGGTTCACCAATACATTAGACCGTGCACACGGGAAAGCGTTACACCGTGAGACTAATTAGGTACACGGACGGATGTTGTACACTCGCACAGAACATTACGGGCGTACTATGATACTCTTCTTCAGCGTAATTCATAACTAAGGATATTTCATAACTTCAGATAAATCATGTTTGTGTATTTTCAACCCTTGAGGATTGTTGTTCTTTGTAACTGACCCCGTTTGGGGATTTTGTTTTTCAGGTCATGGCAAGGCAAACGCACGGGAATAGCATGTTGATGTCGAGGAGTCCTAGTGATACTAGTAGGGGCCCCGATCTTTCAGTTATTCATGTTATTGTCCTTTATTTTCATTATGATTTTCATTTTGATACTCCGTTTCATTCAGTGTTGTGTATTTTATCTTCATATAAAATACACTAGTATTCGGTATTGTCCTGGTGTGTTGTAATTAAACTCCTCATCGGAGTAATTACTGTTGTAATGTGGTTCGGTACTACATTTATCTTGTGTAATTCATCCTTTTCATTCGCCTGGTGGGTCCCAGTCGGGGATTCACGGCACTGTAATATCCGCCTAGTTTGGGGTGTTACAGAGTTGGTATCAGAGCGTGGTTTTGAATACTACCCTCCAAGTCATGTCTCATTTGAAATCATTGTCATCGGACTAGTATCATTGGACTTTCGCGTCACGTGTGACCTGTGCAGATGCCGAGCCAATCAGACCGAAAGAACTGTAAGACTTCTAACGCCATGGTATAATTTCTGGCAATAGTCATTCATTCATCATTCATCATTTAACAATCCTCAAACATCATCATTCATTATGATCGGGACGATCATATTAACTCATCAATCACTTAATTCATTTCATTACTCAGTTAATAATCAGGACGATCATGTTAACTCATTAATTACTCAATTCATTTCATTACTCGATTGTCAACTGGATAATCATATTATCAATCTTGTTAAGTTATTCAAGATAATCATTTCAAGAATTTCATCAGATAATCATGTAACTTCAGTAAATCATTCATATAATCACTAAGTTAGAGCATGTATACTCATTTTCATCATCTCATGACATAATCATAACGTGCTAATCATGCGGGAAATATAATCATTATGCGACATTCCTACTTCAGTATGGAGAGAGCTGTCAGGGTATGCACGGGGAGAGGCCGCGGTGCGGACCGAAACCTGAGAAATAATCACTTGCTGCCGGGAAATCGTGCCCAGGACTCGGCTCGATCAGAAGATGTTCGGGTTGATCCACTCACTTTTATGCAGGCCATGATGACCCATGTGCAGTTGCTCAATCATCATTGCGCCACTCTGACCGGTTTAATCGAGAGAACTCTCACGTATGAGCAGTGCTAAGGAAAGTCTTGAACAACAACTTTCATTTGTCGGCAAGAAATCAACGGCGTAATCAATCCGAAGGCGGTCAACCTTCAAGAAGCCTCGTGTAGGTCCTATCGCTTCGAGCGACCTCTACGGCGCATAATCGTGCGGGATCTCATTCCGAGCGCCGGCCATCACTGTTTCAATTGTGGAACGCCGGTCATTTCAAGACCGAGTGTCCAAACCGTCTATCACGTGGTCTAATTGTGGGAATTTTGGGCATAAGGCCCGTTTTGCCGAAAGGACTCCAAGTCGGCTCGGCGGCATCTCAGCCCGAAACAACCAAAGCGTTTGAATCGATCGCTTTGTCATCGTCGTTTAAGACACTGGAAGCAAATAGAGTTGGAGCTCGTATTTATCAGACGGGAGCGTCCGGTTCGGGGGACGGCAAGTCCCAGATTCATATGATGAGGAGGATCGACGATACGGTGGCCCGAATGATTTCAGGTATACTCGTAATTTTATTTCAACTTGTGTGTACCTTTTGATTCTGGTACACCGCATTCATTCATTTTCGAATCATGCTTGAATATACTTATTTCGGGATAGTCCTATTGCTTGTGGACCTCATACCATCGGTCTACCTGACGATGGAAGAATTTTCGGAATCATACCGAATTAAGTTTAATGACCGCGATTGGTTGTTGGATCTAATCGTGGTGAACTTATCTTAGGACGATGTAATTTTCGGTATTAGCTGGTTTAACCGTCTTGATACTATCCTCAGTGTTTGTTAGAGTTTGGTCGCTATCTTTCCGTCGTTGGTTGTCGAATGTGTGCTTCAGGAAGTAATCCCGTTGTTCCGAAGAGAATTTCTATTATGGCGGAAGCAGAGAAATTCCACAGTCGAACTATTCAATCATTAATTGTTTCATTTTCATCGATTGGCCTTTCTAAGGCAATCGAGTCATTCAATCATTCATTGTTTCATTTTCATCGATTGTCCTTTCTAAGACAATCGAGTTATTCAATCATTCATTGCGTCATTTTCATCGATTGGCCTTTCTAAGGCAATCGAGTTATTCAATCATTCTTTGTATCATTCTCATCGATTGGCCTTTCTAGGACAATCGAGTCATTCAATCATTCCTTATATCATCTTCATCGATTGGCCTTTCTAAGGCAATCGAGTTGTCCAATCATTATTGGTATCTCTTTTTATCGATTGACCATTCTAGGGCAATCGAAATGTTCAATCATTCGTGGTATCATTGTCATCGATTGACGATGTAATTCCAGACGAGTTATCTGGTTGCCTTCACATAGAGTAAGGGAATTCAGGAGTGAGTTGGAGCCGGTACGTTCCCTTTATCGAAGGCACCGTATCGGATGGCCCGACCAGAATGCAGGAGTTGAAGATTCAACTTGAGGAATGGTTCGAGGAAAGTTATCCCCGACCGATTGCGTCCCCGTGAGGAACACCAGTGTGATCTGTCAAGGAGAAGGATGGCTCGTCTCGTGTGTGTATTAATTACTAGGAGTTGAACAGGGTGATGATCAAGAGTAGTACCCTTTATCTCGTATTGATGATCTTTAAGATCAACTTCAGGGAGTTTCAGTATTTTCCAAGATCGACTTAAGATCTGGATATCACCAGTTGCGGATTCGAGAGTCGGATATCGCGAGGACAGCGTTTCGTACACGCTATGGTCATTATGAGTTCGTAGTTAAGCCGTTCGGGCTAACTATTGCACCTGCGGTATTCATGGAGTTAATGAATCGGGTTTTCATCGACTTTTGGATCATTTTGTTGTTGTCTTCATCGATGACATTTTGGCTTATTCTCGTGATCGAGAGGAAAACGAGGTACATCTTCATCGGGTTCTCGACGTGTTGAGACGCGAGCAACTTCATGGTAAGCTTTCCAATTGTGAGTTACGGATGTCCGAAGTGATTTTCTCGGGCATGTAATTTCACCTGTCGGAGACCGTGTCGACCCTCGAAGACGGAGGCCATCCGAGGTTGGCAACCTCCGAAAGGTGTTAAGTAAATCCGAAGTTTCCCCGGATTAGGCGATTAATTATCCAACCCACGACCGTAGCTAGCAACCGTGGTTTTCGCGTTGGAATTTTGGCGTCGTTACCTTTATGGAATCACTTGTCGTCTTCACCAATCACAAGAGTTGAAGTATATATTTACTCACAAGGAGTTAAATATGCGGCAGGGACGGTGGTTGGAACTAATCAAAGATTTTGATATCGAGATCCTTTACCACCCGGGCAAGGCGAACGTTGTCGCCGACGCCTTGAGTCGTAAGTCCATTCGGGAGCGGATGCTTGCTCGTTTAACAATTCGAAGGAGCTCCAACAGAATTCCTTAGACCCGAGATCGAGGTCCAGCTTCAACGAGTTCGAGGACGACTTTGTATGTTAGAGATTTCATCATCTCTTGAGGATGCAATCAGGGAGAATCAGGGTTCAGACCCAGCATTGTTGCGCATTCGTGAGGATGTGGCTCAGGGGAGAGCCCCTGGATTCGTGGTCCACGAGGATAGACTTTTGAGGTTTAAGAACCGGTTGTGCGTGCCGCGATTGTGAGTTGAAAAACTCGATTTTGAGAGAAGCTCATGCTACCCCTTATTCTGTTCATCCGGGGTCTAGCAAGATGTATAAGGACTTGAAACAAAATTACTGGTGGAGTAATATGAAGCGAGAAGTCGCAGAATTTGTTTCGAGATGCTTAACCTGTCAACAAGTCAAGATGGAGCCTCAGCGACCGGCGAGTATGCTGATACCGCTCCCTATTTCAGAATGGAAGTGGGAAGACATTTCTATGGAATTCATCACGGATTGCCGACGAGTCATCGTGGCATAGTTATGATCTGAGTGATCGCGGACCGCTTAACTAAATCAACTCATTTCCTTGAGATCAAGAATTTGTGGAGTCCCAAGAGACTGGCCCAGTTGTTCATCAAGGAGATAGTAAGACTGCACGGTACTCCTAAGAGTATCGTTTCCGATCGTGACGGACGATTTGTATCTCATTTTTGGAAATCAGTTCACCGTGCTATGGGAACTCAGCTCAATCTCGATCGCCTTTCATCCTCAAAGACGGACAATCAGAGAGGACTATACAGACATTAGAGGACATGTTGAGGGCATGCGTCCTCGATTGGAAGGACGATTGGGAAGCCCAACTACCATTGATCGAGTTCACGTATAATAATAGTTGGCATGCTTCCATTAAGATGGCACCTTACGAGGCCTTGTACGGTCGTCGTTGTCGATCTCCCTTGTGTTGGGATGACTTGTCAGAATCAATCGGCACCGAACCCGATATGCTTATAGCCGCCCGGGAGAAGGTAGCTTTGATCAAGAGTCGTATGTTGACAGCTCAGAGTCGACAGAAATCATATGCAGATAATCGTCGTCGACCACTAGAGTTCGAGACGGGTGACCACGTCTTGGTCAAGGTATCCCCGAGTCGAGGTATTTTTCCCGTTTCGGAAAACGGGGGAAGTTGAGTTCGAGATTCATTGGACCGTTTGAAATTTTGGATCGAGTAGGCGAGTTAGCTTATCGATTGGCTTTACCTCCGGCCCTGAGCCGAATTCATAATGTGTTTCATGTCTCTCAGTTACGAAAGTATGTTGCCGACCCAAGACACATACTTCAATTCGACGAAATCGAGATCGCAGATGATCATTCGTACGAGGAGCGTCCTGTACGAGTATTAGAGCGGCGAATCAAACAGTTGAGAAATAAGTCGATTCCTTTGGTCAAGATTCAGTGGTCCAGACATGGAGTCGAAGAGGCCACTTGGGAAACCGAGGAGATTATGCGGGGGGGGTTATCCCGAGTTGTTTGACCCTTAGTTTCGGGGACGAAACTCTTTTTAAGGGGGGGAGTATGTAATACCCGGTTGTAATTCATTCATTTTCATTCAGTAATTATCAGTCTGTAATTGTCACTCAGTGTATTTTCACTCAATTATAATCATTCATCAATCATGTTCATTCACCGTGTTCACCGTTCGTATAAACTTCGAGTTGAGTATCGTTATTGTTCATCGTTTCAACTTTCCTCATATGAGTTCGACTTTGTTAGATCACCATTAATTTTTGGTAACTCCAAAAATTCTAAATCTTTGCAATATTATAGAGCATCGAGTTAGCTTTCCAATGGTTCAAACGGTGAGTCAATCGGAGTCCGGACGAGAGAGTTATGGTCGTTTGATTTTGGCGATCACGCCGAACTCGGCCGTGTCGTCCGACACGGCCCGTCTGCACTCGTCCGGAAAATGCGAAGTTTCTGCCGACCTCGCTCGTCCGTGTCGTCCGACACGGCCCGTGCCGTACTCTTCCGGATAAGCTGGAACGATCGCCGACACGCCCACCGTGTCCCGAGGACACGGCCGAGTCATGCCGAAGTCATTGCCGGCGGGTCGCTTCGGAAGGCCCTCGGCTGCCGCGACCGTGTCAATCCGGACACGGTCGAGTCATGCCGCCAATCGCCGGCCAGCCGTGCGACACGCCGTGCCGATCGGCACGGCCGTGTCCGGCAGCGCCAACCCCCTATAAATTCATTTTTTCATCATTTCAGCCCATTTTCTCGCATTTTCTTCACCTTCAACCGAGAGATAAGGCTTGAGGGAGGGTTTTTCCTTCACAAATCATTTGGGTGTTTGATTTTCTTCATCTCCTTTCGATCGTGAAGCCCGGATAATCAATCTAACGCGTATTCTTGATTAAAGCACTTGGATCATCAAGAGGTAATTCCTTCAACACTTTGGACTTCGATTTTGTGTTGAAATAGGATGTTTGACGTTATAATCATGATATATGAAGGGATATGTATATGATTATGAGTTTGTATAAGGATTCATTGGATTATTGAGGGATTATTCAAGAACACCTTGTAAATCGAATTGGAATTGGGGATTTTCGACTAATTGTTGTTATGATCACGTTTTCGGATAATCATAACGGATTATTGATCGTATTGGAGATGTTTTGTTGATTTGAAACACTTCTTGGGGATTTGAAGTTGATATTATTGAGGTTTAGTTGTATACAATCAAAGTTGGCCTCAAAGTGTTCGATATAATGCCCCGATGAACTTGGTTTAATCGTATCGGCGTCTTGAGTTCGTTTTATTCGTGTTTAATTCGTTATTAATCGGATTGTTGGTAATTGTAATGAATTAAGGTTGTTCGGCGACCGGTATCTTGGTTAGGACGTTGTTCGTGGACGGACATTCTTCGTTGTTGTTGTGTAAGTTAATTCTTACTCGGTTAAAAGGATATTCATACCTTTTGTTGTTGATCATTCATAATCATAACTCATTCATCATTATATTAATCATATTAAAACTTGTTATTGTCAATTAATTACTTGATCATAAGGAACGACGGTTCCAATCTTTTCGTTGAGCTTTCATTCATTTCATTATTACTCTCATCTCAGTGAGTCATTCTTGACTTTGTCAGATTATTATTTATTCATTGATATTCATTACGGTCATTCTCGTTCATATGACCTTCTGGGTTCATATTGCGTGGCTGGCGTGGTGTGTGGAATTTTTAGTCGGGCACACGATGGTTATTGTATTGGGTTCACCAATACATTAGGCCGTGCACACGGAAAGCGTTACACCGTGAGACTAATTAGGTACACGGACGGATGTTGTACACTCGCACGAGAACATTACGGGCGTACTATGATACTCTTCTTCAGCGTAATTCATAACTAAGGATATTTCATAACTTCGGATAAATCATGTTTGTGTATTTTCAACCCTTGAGGATTGTTGTTCTTTGTAATCGACCGCTTTGGGGATTTTGTTTTTCGAGGTCATGGCAAGGCAAACGACGGGAATAGCATGTTGATGTCGAGGAGTCCTAGTGATACTAGTAGGGGCCCCGATCTTTCAGTTATTCATGTTATTGTCCTTTATTTTCCGCTGCAGATTTTCATTTTGATACTCCGTTTCATTCAGTGTTGTGTATTTTATCTTCATATAAAATACACTAGTATTCGGTATTGTCCTGGTGTGTTGTAATTAAACTCCTCATCGGAGTAATTACTGTTGTAATGTGGTTCGGTACTACATTTATCTTGTGTAATTCATCCTTTTCATTCGCCTGGTGGGTCCCAGTCGGGGATTCACGGCACTGTAATATCCGCCTAGTTTGGGGTGTTACAAAATCAACAGGCTCCTCCGCCGCCACCTCAGAGGCAAGAGAGGGGTGTAAGCAATATCATTGGCGATATCTCTCGCCAGCGACCACCTACCTTTGAGGGCTCATCTGAGCCGGCGGATATTGTTCATTGGCTTGAGCATTTCGAGAAGTTATTTGCTATGGTGGATTGCCCTGAAGGGCATAAAGTTTCAGTTGCGGCTTAGTATCTTGGTAAGAGCGCTCATTCATGGTGGTTATCGTTGAAGCCCACAGACGGATCATGTACTTGGTACCTGTTCAAAACTCTAATGATGGAGAGATACTATCCGGCCCCACTCAGGGAGGCCAAGTTGTCGGAATTACTCACTCCCGACCTTTCGGGGGATGATGATGTTCTCGCCATCGCCGAAAAATTTCGGGAACTTCTTCCGTTCGCCTCGTCTATCATTCACTCTGAGGCGGACAAGATCAAGTATTTCAGCAAGAGGCTGAAACCCTGTATGAGACTACAGCTGCTTAATCACAATTGCACCACGTTGGCCGAATTCATTGAGAAAGCTCTTACCTATGAGCTTACTGCTAAGGAGATTGCTAAGCAGCATCCTTCATCTGCTAGCAAGAAGTCCAAGAACCGTAATCAGTCTGACGGGAGTCAGGCCACTTTCAAGAAACCACATGCGGGCTCTACTTTTTCTGAGCGACCTCCCATGGCGTCTAAACCCGCGGAATCTCAGTCACGAGCGGCGATTCGCCATCACTGTTTCAAGCGTGAGGAACAGGTCATTTCAGCACCAAATGTCCGAAGCGATCGATCACGTGCCACAATCAGGATTGCTGGGCATAGGGCCCGTTTTGCCGAAGGGACTCTAAACCCACTCCGGCGTCATCTCGGGCCCAGGACATTCGGCGGTGCGTAATCAGGCCACTCGGTCGGGCTGCTCAAGACGACAGGAGCTAAAGGCGGAGCCAAGATCTATCAGACGGGAGCGTCCGGTTCGGGGGCCGGCAAGCCCCGAATTTATGATATGAAGAAGACCGACGATCCAGAGGCCCGGATGATATCAGGTACACTCGATATTCTATCTCAACCTGTGTGTACCCTTTTTGATACTGGTGCATCGCATTCATTCATTTCCGAGTCATGTTTGCGTAGACTACGTCTGGGAAGTGCTACTAGTTGTGAGCCTTATGTCATTGGTTTACCTGACGGTAGAAGAATTATCGGAAATCGTGAGATTCAGAATTGTTCGATTCAGCTTCATGGCCGTGTATGGCTAGCAGACCTAATCGTAGTAGATTTGCCGAGAGACGACGTCATTCTGGGTATTGACTGGATGGATCGTCATGATGCCATCATTAGTGTCCGTAAGCGTATGGTCACTATCATTTCAGACGATGGGGTTGAATGTGTTTTTCAGGGAGGTAACCCCGGCTGTTCTGGTAAAGTCATTAATTTGATGAAAGCAGTGAAATTACTCAGTCAGGGGTGTGTTGGTTATTGGTGCTATATGACCAAAAACGAGAAATCATCAGTAATGTTGACGGATATTCCGGTAGTGAAGGAATATGCCGATGTTTTTCCAGACGAGTTACCTGGTTTGCCTCCACATAGGGATGTGGAATTCATGATTGAGTTGGAGCCTGGTACGTCCCCGATATCGAAGGCACTGTACCGGATGGCCCCGACCGAAATGTAGGAATTAAAGAACCAACTTGAGGAGTTGTTCGAGAAAGGTTATATCCGACCGAGTGCGTCCCCGTGGGGAGCACCAGTTTTATTTGTCAAGAAGAAGGATGGTTCGTTCCGCTTGTGTATTGATTACCGAGAATTGAACCGGGTGACGATCAAGAATAAATATCCTCTACCCCGTATCGATGATCTTTTAGATCAACTTCAGGGAGCTTCAGTATTTTCCAAGATCGACCTAAGATTTGGATATCATCAGTTGCGAATTCGAGAGTCGGATATCGCGAGAACGGCGTTTCGAACATGCTATGGTCATTATGAATTCGTGGTAATGCCGTTTGGATTAACTAATGCACCTGCGGTATTCATGGAGTTAATGAATCGGGTTTTCATCGACTTTTTGGATCAATTTGTGGTTGTCTTTATTGATGACATTTTGATTTATTCTCGTGACCGGGAGGAACACGAGTTTCACCTTTATCAGGTTCTCGACGTGTTGAGACGAGAGCAACTTTATGGGAATTTTTCCAAATGTGAATTCTAGATGTCCGAAGTGACGTTTCTCGAACACGTAATTTCTTCAGACGGAGTTCGTGTCGATCCTCAGAAGACGGAGGCTATTCGAGAGTGGCTACCTCCGAAGAATGTTAAGGAGATCCGGAGCTTTCTCAGATTAGCCGGTTATTATCGGCGGTTTGTTGAAGGATTTTCTAAAATCGCTCAACCCATGACGAATCTTTTACGGAAAGATAAGAAATACACGTGGTCCGACGCGTGTCAACAGAGTTTTGAGGAACTCAAGAGCCGGTTAACTTCAGCACCTGTTCTTTCCTTGCCACAAGGGACGGAAGGATTTGTGGTTTATAGTGATGCGTCAGGGCAGGGTCTCGGATGTGTACTCATGCAGAACGGGAAAGTTATTGCTTATGCTTCGCGGCAATTGAGACCTTACGAGGTTAATTATCCGACCCACGACCTGGAGCTAGCAGCCGTGGTGTTCGCCTTAAAAATCTGGCGTCATTACCTTTATGGCGTCACCTGTCAAATTTTCACCGATCACAAGAGTTTGAAGTATATATTTACTCAAAAAGAGTTAAATATGCGACAGAGGCGGTGGTTGGAACTAATCAAAGATTATGATATCGAGATCCTTTACCACCCGGGCAAGGCGAACGTTGTCGCCGACGCCTTGAGTCGTAAGTCCGTCCAGGAGCAGATGCTTGCTCGTTTAACGATTGAAGGAGCTTGGCGGGAATTCCTTAGACCCGAGATCGAGGTCTGGCTTCAGCGAGTTCAGGGACAGCTTTGTATGTTAGAGATTTCATCGTCACTTGAGGAGGCAATCAGAGAGAAGCAGGTTTCAGAGCCATCATTGTTGCGCATCCGTGAGGATGTGGCTCAGGGGAAAGACCCTGGATTCGTGGTCCACGAGGATGGACTTTTGAGATTTAAGAATCGGTTGTGCGTATCGGCGGATGACGAGTTGAAAAACTCGATTTTGAGAGAAGCTCATGCTACCCCGTATTCTGTTCATCCGGGGTCTAGCAAGATGTATAAGGACTTGAAACAAAATTACTGGTGGAGTAATATGAAGCGAGAAGTCGCAGAATTTGTTTCGAGATGCTTAACCTGTCAACAAGTTAAGATTGAACATCAGCGGCCGTGTATGTCAAACCTCTCCCTATTCCAGAATGGAAGTGGGAAGACATTTCTATGGATTTCATCACGAGTTTGCTGACGAGTCGTCGTGGCATGAATACGATCTGGGTAATTGTGGACCGCTTAACTAAATCGGCTCATTTCCTTGAGATTAAGGATACGTGGGGTCACGAGAGACTTGCCCAGTTGTTTATCAAAGAGATAGTGAGACTACACGGTACTCCTAAAAGTATCGTTTCCGATCATGACGGACGGTTTGTGTCGCATTTTTGGAAATCAGTTCATCGTGCTATGGGAACTCAGCTTAATCTCAGTACTGCCTTTCATCCTCAGTCCGACGGGCAGTCAGAGAGTACTATTCAGACATTAGAGGACATGTTGAGGGCATGCGTCCTCGACTGGAAAGACAATTGGGAAGCCCAACTACCATTGATCGAGTTCACGTATAGTAATAGTTGGCATTCCTCGATTAAGATGGCACCTTACGAGGCCTTGTACGGTCGTCGTTGTCGATCTCCTTTGTGTTGGGATGACTTATCAGAATCAATCGGTACCAAGCCCGATATGCTTATAGCCGCCCGCGAGAAGGTAGCTCTGATCAGGAGTCGTTTGTTGACCGCTCAGAGTCGACAGAAATCTTATGCAGACAATCGTCGTCGACCACTAGAGTTCGAGACGGGTGACCACGTTTTGGTCAAAGTATCCCCGAGTCGAGGTATCTTCCATTTCGGGAAGAGGGGGAAGTTGAGTCCGAGAGTCATTGGACCGTTTGAGATTTTGGATCGAGTAGGCGAGTTAGCTTATCGACTGGCTCTACCTCCGGCGCTGAGCCGAATTCATAATGTGTTTCATGTCTCACAGTTGCGGAAGTATAATGCCGATCCGAGTCACATACTACAGTTCGACGAAATTGAGATCGCCGATGATCATTCATATGAGGAGCGTCCTATACGAGTTTTAGAGCGGCGAATCAAACAGTTGAGGAATAAGATGATTCCTTTGGTGAAAATTCAGTGGTCTAGACACGGGATCGAAGAGGCTACATGGAAAACCGAGGATAGTATGCGGGAGAGTTATCCCGAGTTGTTTGACCCTTAGTTTTGGGGACGAAACTCTTTTAAGGGGGGGTGTATGTAATACCCGGTTGTAATTCAGTTATTATCATTCAGTATTTATCATTCAGTATTTATCATTCAGTAATTGTCACTCAGTAATTTCACTCATTAATGATCATTTGTCACTCATATTCAATCATGGTATTCATCGTTCAGAGTAATTGTATCGTGTATCAATCGTCATCCATCATCAATCTAATTGGAGTTTCGCGCCGTGTTTGTCATCATTGTCGTTTTCATTGTGGGCTGTGCGTGAAGAGTAGCGCACGCTACGTACTCTTTCTAGCGCGCGCTAATTGAGTACAGGTAGCGCACGCTACCACTCAGCATTAGCGCACGCTAACGTTACCTTGGCTGCGATCCCGTAAGGTACCGACCGCAGTGAGCATTAGTAGCGCACGCTACGAGTGGTAAGTAGCGCGCGCTAGTGTGTTGTAGTAGCGCACGCTAATGATTGTTGTAGCGCGCGCTAAGGACGGATCAGGTTGAGTCCAGTAGCTACTGGACTGCACTGGATTAATTCATAGCGCACGCTATGAGTAGTTTCTAGCGTACGCAATCGATATTATAGCGCACGCTAAATATTGGTTGTAGCACACGCTACCGAGGTCAGATCAGAGGACAGACGGTTTCTGGATTCCAGTACTGGGCATCTAATAATTCATTAGCGCACACTAACCATGGTTATTAACGCACGCTAATGGTATGGTTGTAGCGCACGCTACAAAAGGTACGTAGCGCACGCTACCGTTTTCGGACAGTGGGTACTAGACTACCCAAAATACCCGTTAGCGCACGCTACGCACAAGGGCTAGCGCACGCTAACCTGGAATGGCTATATATTGGACAGTTAGCCGAGTTCGTCATTTATCATTCTTTCTCATTCCCTCATCGGTTTTGGGCGATTTCGGGCGTTTTGGAGAGTATCCTTCGAGGTGTAATCATCAATCATCATCTTCAAGCTCATCATTCGGATTAATCATCACTTCATCACCTCCTTAACATCAAATCAAAGGTATTAATCTCTTGGATCTAGAATTTCGGATTTTTGGGTTTTTCCTTCCGATTTCTTCGTGTAAGCTTGGATTATCATTGGAATATGTTAGATATGGATTATCTACCTTGGATAAATATATTCCTACGGATTTAATGGCTATTTTCGGAATTATTTCAAGAACCTTTGGGGTTGACTTCGGTTAATTGGGGATTTTCCGATTGATGTGGTTGTAATCTTGAATTGTGGATTCCTATTGGATTATTGGTATCATTGAAGTGTTTTGATAGTTCGGAATACTCATTTTGGTGTCGGTTTCGATATGTTCGGGATTGGGTATTTTCGTAGTTGTGTGGTTGGTTTCGTATTCGTTAGAATGCCTCTATGAGTTGATTATCGTTGTATCGACCTTTGGGTTAGTCGTGTTTTGTTGCTTGATACGTGTATTGAATGGTTGTTCGTAATTGTGTTATTCAAGGTTGTTCGAGTGACCGACATTTCATTTAGGACATTGTTCGTGGACGGACATTCTTCATCGGTGTTGTGTAAGTTAATTCTTACTCAGTTAAAAGGATATTCATTCCTTTCGTTGTTGTTCATTCATAATCATAATTCATTCATAAAGTACTAACCGTATCGAAACTTGTAATTGTCACTTCATTACTTCATCCACGAGGAACGACGGTTCCAAATATTTCATTGAGCTATCATTCATTTCACTGTCATTTCATCCCGGTGAGTCATTATTGATTTTGATGTCACTTTTGTTATATAGTGGCATTCCGGGTCGCACTGGCGTGCCGGTTGGTATGTGTAGGATTTTTATGCCGGGCACATCTAAGTCGTGTGTTGCTTGGTGGCCTCACATTGGACTGTGCACACGAGTTGATGGCTTCGTGAGACTGATTAGGTACAAGACCACACGTGTATTCGATCGATACTCGTTGGTGGCTTGTGCACGGACACATTTCCATCCCGGACGTAGTGTGGCGCCAATCCTTTGAGCCATACCGTTGGTTGATTCATATAGCATGTTTGATTGCGTATGTTTCGACAGGATATTTAATAACTTCAGATATATCATGATTGTGTATTTTCAACCCTTGAGGATTGTTGTTCTGTGTAACTGACCCCGTTTGGGGATATTTGGTTTTTCAGGTCATGGCAAGGCAAAGGCACGGGGAGAGCATGTTGACGGCGAGGAGTCTCAATGATACTAGAAGGGGGCCCCAGTCTTTTCAGTCATTTATTCAGTCATTTATGTTTCCTTCATTTATTCCGCTGCAGACATTCTGTTTGAATACTCATCTCATTCAGTGTTGTGTATTTTATCTTCATATAAAATATACATGTATTCTGTATTATCCTGGGTGTGTTGTATGAGACTCCCCATCGGAGTAAGTGACGTTGTAATGTGGTACGGTACTACATTTATCCTGTGTAATTCATCTAGTTTCATACGCTTGGTGGGTCCCAGTCGGGGGTCCACGGCACTGTAATATCCGCCTAGTTTGGGGTGTTACAGTGTGTATCACGAGTGGGAAAGAAATAATCAACCTTTTGGGGGGAAAACCTTGAATTTTGAATTAAAAAATAAAACTGTGTTTTAATTTCAAAATAATTAGTAGATTTATTTTGAATCTTGATTCATTTCTATCTACTGTATAAAGCTGGTTGTTGTGTATTAATGGCATTTTGATCTCCTTTTATCTTTTTATATTTTAAT
Organism: Orobanche coerulescens; assembly: GCA_033398695.1. Lineage (NCBI taxonomy): Eukaryota > Viridiplantae > Streptophyta > Magnoliopsida > Lamiales > Orobanchaceae > Orobanche > Orobanche coerulescens. Next base: position 99,854,437 of record CM065801.1, on the reverse strand, counting down.
TTATGTGTGTATTATTTTTCTTATTTTTGTCTTATTTTTATTTTTTTGGAGCGTGAATAATAAAGAGTCTTGCTCGGGACTAGCAAGAATTCAAGTTTGGGGGTGTGATAAGTGTCAGTTTTATACACTTATCCATGGTTTGTATCGATAAATTTCACCCATAATTGAGCTAGTCTACTCGTTTTTGCTTTTAATTAATTAGTTTTTAATAATTTTATTTTTATCGGATGATGATGTAAATCTAGTCTTAATCGGATTGGATTACTGATTTACTCAAGAAATAACATGTTTATAAAATATTATCTTTGTTGAATTTTTATGTATTCATGTTGTAGGGCTTTCCGAGACGAGTTCGGCAGTCTTTCCGGATTCAAAATCAGAGTTATATATCAAAAGTTATCATCCGAAGAAGATTTGGGGCAAAAACGCAAAGTCTGAGAAAATCTGGGCATAGAATGAAGTCTGAAACTCCAAACGGGTGTAACAACATAACATACGGGCGTAACTCACAAAACAAAAAGCCGTAGCCTAGTTACGGCCGTAACTACTGAATGTTACGGCCGTAAGTCATCTATGTTACGGCCGTAACTACTGAATGTTACGGCCGTAACTCTTGGAAGATATTGATCATTGTATAATTTTTTATACTTTTGGTCTATTATTGAGGGGAGGGATGGCATTGATCCGATCTATTGTAATAATGCTGGAGTTTTGGAGCTATTAGATGACTTTAGGTGTATAAATAGACCCCTTAGATCCATCATCATTCATCATTCATCTTATAATTTTTCCACTTTTTGTAATATTTTCTTTTTGTGTGAAGAACACACTTGTGTTCTTGAGTGATTTGTGTAATAGTGGTATAGCGTATGTTGTTCAGAGAGTTTATTGCTTCTTTCTCCTTTATCTACTAAGGGAGTTAGGATCAATTCTTTCTTTTTTTCAACTAATAATGACCACTCAAGCTTGTATTATGTATATTAAACCCTTCATGGGCTAAGTTACCTTAGTTGGGATTATAAACAAGGTTAGTCATGTTATTTAAGTTTGTATAAAGATCTATTGTGAATTACTTATTATTGTGTGTGATTTTCATTGTTTTAACAATCTTTATTTATTTGGCCAATAAATGACGATATTTATGGTCTTCATATGTTTCGAAAGAAAATATGTTTGATTAGATCAAATGATCTTCACTCTAAGTTGTTCTAGGGGATAGAAATATACCTCTAGACCTTAGATGATTCTTTGAGTTATTTTCATAAAACCTAATGCTATGTATTGAAGCCAATCAACATAGAAATATAGTGGATTGATTCAATATATAAGGGGCGTTTTATAGTTCGAAAGAGAAATTGTCTTTTTAAGGAAAATCGAATCTACACAACATAATAAGTAAATTCATCTTATGATCTCATATACATCTTCTATAACTAATGATGAACTAAGTTTGTAATCCCAACTATTTCATTTAATCTTTTATTAATCTATTATTAGTGCAATCTTTTATTTCTTTGAATATTAGAACTATTATTGCATTTTCTTTGCAATTTTTAAACCAAACTCTTAAATTGTGTGTTTCAATCATATATATCTCTATAACAAATAGACTAATAGCGTATAATTCAACATATAACCAAACTTCCTCGTGGGATCGATAAACCGGACTCAAAAAGTCCACTTACTACTTGATACGATATCGTGCACTTGCGATAGTTAAATTAAAGAACGTGTCATAACACCCATATTATATACACGATATCAAAACTTGACACGTTCATGGTTTATCAATGGATAAGTGTATTAACTGACACTAAATAATATATATCATCTTGATTTATGAGATTTTTAGATCTGGCCATAACACCAATAAGTTAGCTATATACAAGCTTCTAAAATTATTTTAAACCGGTAAAAAAATTGTATATTCCAAAAAAATTTGAGCCTTAATCTCTCTTTACAAGCCTTGTAGTTATCATATATAATCGAGTCATTCGTTACCTTGAGAAAAGAAGAATCAATCGGTTGATGAAAAATAGAACTGAAATTTACTTAATTTGTGGAGTTTTTGATTTTTCATGCTTAACTAATAAATGATTTTCTGCAAAAATTCTATTCCCTAAAAAAAGGAGTCATTGGTGAAAAGAGCTACACGCTAGCAAATAACGGTGTGAAAGCTATCACCTAAAAAAAATGACAAAAAGGAGAAATGTTGAGCAGCAACAACCGCCTAATTTTGGGGGTCTTAAAATTTTGCGAAAAATAAAGGACTAACCATTGTTGGTGCGTAGCTGCCGTCTCACAGAAAAATTGGTGAAAAAAGCTACACGGTAGCAAATAACGGTGTGAAAGCTATCACTTTTAAAAAAAAGGATATAAATTGTGTTGGTGAAAAGAGCTACACGTTAGAAAATAACGGTGTTAAAGCTATCACTAAGGGATGTAGTTAATGAGCAGATCTGAATTAATTAGCGGCTGAATTTCAATACACTCAATTTCGTGAAAAATCACAATATTTGATGAAGCCAATGAAATTCTTCTTCATATTGAGTCGAAAAATAAACGAGTGATCGAGAGCAACCATTAAAGGGAGTCGTGTGTATCACGAGTGGGAAAGAAATAATCAACCTTTTGGGGGGAAAACCTTGAATTTGGAATTACAAAATAAAACCGTGTTTTAACTTCAAAATCATTAGTAGATTTATTTTGAATCTTGATTCATTTCTATCTACTATATAAAGATGGTTGTTGTGTATTAATGGCATTTTGATCTCCTTTTCTCTTTTTATATTTTAATTTATGTGTGTATTATTTTTCTTATTTTTGTCTTATTTTTATTTTTTTGGAGCATGAATAATAAAGAGTCTTGCTCGGGACTAGCAAGAATTCAAGTTTGGGGGTGTGATAAGTGTCAGTTTTATACACTTATCCATGGTTTGTATCGATAAATTTCACCCATAATTGAGCTAGTCTACTCGTTTTTTGCTTTTAATTAATTAGTTTTTAATAATTTTATTTTTATCGGATTATGATGTAAATCTAGTCTTAATCGGATTGAATTACTGATTTACTCAAGAAATAACATGTTTATAAAATATTCTCTTTGTTGAATTTTAATATATTCATGTTGTAGGGCTTTCCGAGACGAGTTCGGCAGTCTTTCCGGATTCAAAATCTGAGTTATATATCAAAATTTATCATCCGAAGAAGATTTGGGGCAAAAACGCAAAGTCTGAGAAAATCTGGGCATAGAATGAAGTCTGAAACTCTATACGGGCGTAACAACATAACATACGGGCGTAACTCACAAAACAAAAAGTCGTAGCCTAGTTACAGCTGTAACTACTGAATGTTACGGCCGTAAGTCATCCATGTTACGGCCGTAACTCCTGAATGTTATGGCCGTAACTCTTGGCAGATATTGATCATTGTATAATTTTTTATACTTTTGGTCTATTATTGAGGGGATGGCTGGCATTGATCCGATCTATTGTAATAATGCTGGAGTTTTGGAGCTATTAGATGACTTTAGTTGTATAAATAGACCCCTTAGATCCATCATCATTCATCATTCATCTTATAATTTTTCCACTTTTTGTAATATTTTCATTTTGTGTGAAGAACACACTTGTGTTCTTGAGTGATTTGTGTAATAGTGGTATAGCATATGTTGTGAAGAACACACTTGTATTCTTTGAGTTATTTTCATAAAACCTAATGCTATGTATTGAAGCCAATCAACATAGAAATATAGTGGATTGATTCAATATATAAGGGGCGTTTTATAGTTCGAAAGAGAAACCGTCTTTTTAAGGAAAATCGAATCTACACAACATAATAAGTAAATTCATCTTATGATCTCCTATACATATTCTATAACTAATGATGAACTAAGTTTGTAATCCCAACTATTTCATTTAATCTTTTATTAATCTATTATTAGTGCAATCTTTTATTTTCTTGAATATTGGAACTATTATTTCATTTTCTTTGCAATTTTTAAACCAAATTCTTAAATTGTGTGTTTCAATCATATATATCTCTATAACAAATAGACTAATAGTGTATTATTCAACATATAACCAAACTTCCTCGTGGGATCGATAAACCGGACTAAAAAAGTCCACTTACTACTTGATACGATATCGTGCACTTGCGATAGTTATAGTGTTGAGCGTGTCAAGTTTTTTGCGCCGTTGCCGGGGAAGTATAAGTGTTATAATTGAAATCTTACATTGTAAACTATTTTTATAGATACAATTTCTCGATGTTGTAACTTAGTACTCAATTGTGTTTGTCCGGTCAAGTGGCGGATAACGGTACTCCGTGACTATTAAAGTCGGATTTTTCAGTTTCTCACAACAACTGATATTTGTAGGTATTTTCTTCAATTATTTTTTTTTTATCATGGAAGAAACTTTGAATAAAATCGAAAAAAGATTTCCCTTTCTGAGCAAAAATGTCATTTTAAAGATTTATAAGACGAGACTTGAAAGGATGAGGTTGCTTATGAATAAAAGCATAGCTTTTGATATTAGATTCATAATTGAAGCCAAAGTAAGAATAGCAGGTGAATTCACAGAAACATCGACTAAATTTTTACCAGGGCTTGGAAAAAGTTCATATGTCAAGAAACGACGAGCAAAAATAATAGCCGTTTGCTATAAATGTGCTAGCTGGAACTGTAATTTAAAATGTCGATCTTTAGGAATTCCATCTACAAATAGAGAAGATAAAATTCAATTCATTAAGGATGGTCTGAATAAAGAGAATTTAGATGATATCGAAATTTCTCTTGACACGCATCCTAGTGGACTCGTACATTACGGAATTCGATGTTTGTGGAATAAATTCAAACCAGAATATGAACAACGTCTTGGCAATGTGACGTTAAAAGACCCTGTTTGCCAATTTGTAAGAAAATTGGATGGGAAGCTTCTCCCAAACTCATAGAAGGCGTTTAAGCAATTTCTGAACGTAAAATCAGAGGAAGATGTGAGCCACAATCACAACTACTGTACATACGCGTAAGTATCTTTTATTTTTGTCGTAAGGTGAGATTTTCTGAATAAGAAAAGGGGGTGATACGCAATAAATGCATTCATTATTCTATTGAGTAGTTGAAGCGCAATCAACGCAATCACAAACTTGTTAAACAATTTTACCTCATTTTTCTTCTATAAATAAACTTTGTGCTTGTTTCTTTTATTCATCCCTCAAACTTGTACTATTCTCTTTTTCTCTCTAAAAAATTTCGTTTCAAAAATGGAGTCATCATCTTCAACAAAAAAAAATTAACACAGTCTGTATTTTTGGTGGAGCTAGTTATGGAAAAGAGGCATGTTTTACTGAAGCAGCCCACAACTTGGGTCGTACCTTAGGAGAAAAATGCATTCATGTAGTTTACGGAGGAGGAAGTATGTAATACCCGCGATCTTTGTTCCGGATTCATCGAGTTTTCTGGGTTTTACCGAATTGGTATTGTCCTCATCATTGGAATTTTGTGCCATGTTTGGTTGTGTCTTGTTGGGACATGTGTTTGGAGACGTTTCGGATCACCTTGTGAGTTTTTGGGTTTTTGTGGTGTAGCGCACGCTAATGCTTGTGGCATAGCGCACGCTACGGCGTTGTGGTTAGCGCACGCTACCGAATGTGTAGCGCACGCTAACTGGCAGTCCAGGGGCAGTCCAGGAGCTACTGGCCTGGGACTGGGGCATTGTTAGCGCACGCTAAGGTTCGTTTCTAGCGCACGCTATCGACTTTTTAGCGCACGCCATTTCTTCTTCCTAGCGCACGCTACCGGGTAGGTGCAGGTCTGTCCAGGAGCTACTGGGCTGTATCCGTGGATCGTTAGCGCGCGCTACGTGTGTGTCTAGCGCATGCTAACCTTGTTATTTGCGGTAGTTGTGAGAGTTGACCTCGTTAGCGCGCGCTTATGCTGTCTAGTTAGCGCACGCTAATAACTGTCCAGTATAAATACTGGACAGCAACGTTTAATCATCATTCTCACCCTTTCTTCGTTTTTGTGACGGCTGGCGACGGGAGAAGTAGGGAAGCAACGTCTTTGGCCTACTCTACTCTTTTCCAAGGTGGTTTGGAAGATCCTTGTCAATTCTATCATCATCCAATCCTTGTTCTTCGTCGGATCGAGGTAATTCTTCTGTAGAACCCTAGTTATGTAATTTTGGGGGTTTCTTCGTGATTTTTCGATTTAATCCGTGGTGGATTAATTTATTATGGTATTCTTGTTGTCTTGTCCATGATCTTCGGATTTTGTAACTCTTATATCGATTTTTATCACCCGGGACTTGATTTCCGATTTCTTCGAAGGAACTCTCGGATCCTTGTTTTTTTCCGGTTGATTCGGATTCCGTTTAACGCTATTTATCCGTGGTGATGTTATTTTCGTAGCGATCGTGAGGTTGTCGAATTCTTGGTCGTTTTCGGAAGTTCGAGGGCTATCCGACCGTGTTCGTTCGTGGTTCCGTTGCTCGCGGTACCGAGGCAAGTATCTTGTCCATACGTTTCATGTTTCGTAGGCGTAGTTATTGATAAATGATTTTATGCGAAACCCAATATTTAATGAACGTAAAAAGGGATCGGTATGTTCTCGATAAATGTTGTCTTTCAACGATAATTCGTGTACTTCGTGAACATATGTTTTCTCGGAATATATGTGTTGGTTTTGTATGTTGAAAGATGCTATGATCACTTTGAGTGAGTTTAATAGACCGTAATCCTTTGCCGGGGATTACGTAATGTTATGTGTACTTGTTCGGTAAAAACGTAATGTGTGTGATATTAGTTGTTATTCCTTCGTGAGGAGCTTGTGACGCTTGTTGTTGTTTGGTATTTGTAATTGCTGGTGGTTGTGTGACACTAGTTGTGAGTGTACATCAACTAAAGTGGCCATTCTAGCGAAGTACCTAGCATTTGTATGCATATTCTAGTATTCGAATTATGGCCTTCTGTGGCGTTGTGGATGATATGTGTATGTTCACCTAGGGACGGTCTGACGGGACCTCTAGGGATACGTATTGCCGTGAGTGTGCGTATCACGAACAAGGGTTAACCACCCAGGGATGTCCGACGGGGCTCTGCGGGGTACGGAGGCCGTGAGTCTCGTACCAACGGTTAACTTTGAAATGTTTCGTTGGAGAATTGTGATTTTTGGCGCATATTTCGTCTGATTAGAATGGCAGTCCAAATGGTATCGTACTTGGCTGGAATGGCACCAGTAAATGTGTCGTGTGTGGTATATACCTTGGTTGTGATAATTTGGTATGGGTACGTGAGTCTTGTGGTTGCTCTGTGTATTGTAGCTCTGTGGTGTGTCGAGTTCGACCATATGGTTAAGTTGCAAAGTTGTGCTCTCTGTTGTCGTTCTGAGAGACTGTTGTCACGGTAATGTTTGGCACGGTGTAGTTTCTATCGGGTTATTCTTGTAAGTATGTGATGTAGATAAGTTGAGTCACGAACCCCACCGTGATTGTGGATGACATGTTATGATTGGGTCGTGGACCCCGTATTTTGTTATCGGAATCGTTTTTAGAAATAAATGATTTTTGGGCTGTGTCCCTAAGTATTTCGAAAGGCTTGAAAATTCTTAAATCACAAATGTTTCTAAAACTCCCGAGATTGTAAAATGTTTTGTAAGATATAAAATGGTTTTACTCCTATCTTTCATAATTCAAACGGTTTTGATCAAGTGAATTATCTCGGGAAGTATATTCACGGTTTCTATGTCCTTAGAGTATGATATGTATGGCTTGTCTTTATATTTATACTTGCACTAGCAAAACAATGGAGTTTTGCTAACCCCCGAGTATTCAGGGGGTGGATGTCTGTTTTGCGTCCAGATACTTGCAGGTTGCTGGGGAGCAATTCACAGGATCGTTACGAAGGATGATGGAAGACGGCAATACTAATCACATGAAGACCGGTGTTGAGTATTTAGTGATGTCATGTTTTGTCCTTCCGTTGTGTTTATTTTTTTTTCCTTATACGGGAATGTTGATTTATGTTAACCCCTGCATGGGTATGAGTTACGAGAAAGAGTAATGTATGGTTGATGTGTATGTTGTGGTAAAAGACCAAATCGGTCTAATGGTCCGTTAATTTCCCATGTCGGTATGTATGGTATTGTGGTGTTTATGTATTTAGCCTGGTAGATCCTCATGGAGAGGGTCTACGGCGCTGTAATATTCCCGAGTGGTTTGGGGGTGTTACAGAATATGGTATCGGAGCCTAGGTTGCGGAAAGCTAGGCTGTCGGGTCGAGTTGTGTGTTGTCGGGTCTTGTCTCGTCTGGTCTTGTCAGGTTTTGTCTGACTGGGTCGTGTCGCGACGCGTCGTCTGAGGTGTCGGTCGTGATTAGTATCGAGGTGCAGCCATCATCTTCATGTGATCTGTGAATGTAAGTCTCCCTACTTTGTTGCGTCTCGTGCTATACGAGCTTGTGTGATTATATGTTATTATGCGGAGTTTAAATGTGCCTCGTGAATACGTACTCCCTACTTGTTTGATTCTCGTATTGTGCTAGAATGAAAAGTGATATCGGTGTATAAATATATATATATATTGTGTGAATCGTTTTACTGGAGTAACGGCTCAGTGTGATCCCGCAAGGAAGGTTTGTCAATGCGATATTTCAAAGTTTAATTATTTTTGGAGAGTCACGTAAAATCTTATTTTAAAATACCCTTTAAGAATGGAAAGAGTTTGATTTCCGCATGATGACCTCGAGACCGAAAATTTTTGGAGAACTCAAACTACTTATATTTTATTTTCATCTTACGTAGCAACTTTTCGAAATTCGATTTTTAAAACTCCAGTGAGGTCTATCAAAAATTTACTTGAGACGTGACTTTCACTTTCAACTTTTCGATTTCATAAAATTCCAGTAAAAGGTATGTGGTAATGATGTTGTTGTATTTTCGGATATAATGCCCCGAATTGTGATTAAAGTGATGGTGTGAACGCTGAGTCGTTCGGTACGCATTCGTCGAGGTAGTTCTCTGGACCAAGAGGTGGAAATTCGGTTTGGAATGTTAGCTAACTTTTGATAGTTATTTGTGTAATGTTATAAATATGTGAACTGTTGGCGTTTGGATTTATACGCTGTTGTTTGTTCGTAACCTCCGGTCTAGTACTGCTGGAAGCGATTATGAATGTGTTACCAACCTTGCACAGTTAGCGTACGCCATCTCTTGTCATGGGGCGCGCATTCTAGCTGGGCAAAAGTTTTAGACTGCATTTTGCCGTTAGGCCTAACTTTTGCATTCAATCACCTGTGAGTGGATTTCATGTGTGCAGTAATATTGTCGTGTGTGATTATGTGACTTTCGTTGCGTTAGGTTGTTGCTTGATTAATATGCCGATAGGAAGAGAGTGTGGTCGCAACTGTGGTGCAGATGGCCACGGGGATCAGGAGTGGGATCGAGAGGATGTAGCCGGGAACAATATCGGTATGGGTGTTGCAATTATATTGCAACAAGTGGTAGCACGGCTGACTCAGTTGACCCAGGCGGTTCAATGCAACACTGAAGCGATTCAGAAGATCGGGGCAAACCTATGGCTCCGAGAGGTAGTTAGTCTGAATACTCCTCAATTTCTTGGTATGGCGGATGCATTGAGTTGGGATGGTTGGCTCCTTCAGTTGGAAAAGATATTCGAGGCTATTGATTGTCCCGAAGATCGGAAGGTTCCTATTGCTCAGTACCTTCTTAGCGAAGATGCTGCTCATTGGTGGGAAGCGGTCAAACCTCGTAATCATGTCGTCATGTGGGCGGAGTTCCGAGAACTTCTGGAAGCTGGGTTTTGTCTAGAACCGGCTAGAAAGCGGAAGAAGTTGGATGATGTTATGGTTAGTAGTGGAGTTGGTATTTCTGGATCGCAACATCGAAGTCTTTCCGCTGTGAAACTGCATCACTCGATGCATGAGACTAAGAGTTCCAAGTCGCCTGCTTTGACTCCTGGTAAAGCCAGGAGATGTTTTAACTGTAATGTGGCGGGACATGTTCGTGCACATTGTCCTTCTCCGCCAGTAACGTGTTACAGGTGTGGACTCGAGGGACACCGAGTTCAGTTTTGCGAGATGGTTACCGAGCCTTCTGGGGCACGGACTTGAGCACCGATATCTGGATCGACTCCAAGTAGTCTCGGAGGAGCGTGGCCTATCGCTTGTATGTTGAGTTATTTCCCTTGCTTTGTTGTTTCAAAATTCGGAGATTTACTTCTTTTATTTGAAGTGAATCAGATTTTGAACTCTGTACTTTCGACCTTGTCGACTCGTTTATGTTCGTTGCTGTCTTGTGCTTTTGTTGATCGAACGAGTTGTGATATTGTTTCAGAATAACCCGTTTGTCGTTGTGACCTTCTAATTGCTATTCCATTTCCTGTGAATCTTATGTGAATGCACATCTTGTTGTTTTTACCGGATCGTATATTATCTCGAGTCGAGCTTTGAACTATGGGGATGTTATTCGATTTTCGTTACTCGTTATGATTCGTATATGATTGTTCGACCGTTGTTGTCTCGGTCATTGTTGTTCGATCGTTTGTTGTCCGGTATTCGTTGATCTCGTATCATGATTTTTGAGCATTCAGATCACTTCGTAATTTTCTTAAGTTCGGGAAATTAACTTCGTTTTCCATCTTCCAATCCTCATGTTGTGGAATTTTGTATTTGTTCAGCGATAAACTTGCGTTTTGATTGTTGTACGGTTTGGGTTGTTCAACCATACTGATTTTTGTCCGTGCGTTTTGTTATCATTCTGAAATGGCGATGTGGATGGTAGCGACCCACGTCCGCATGTGATTCGTTGCAGGTCGTCCGCGGTGGATAGCGTATGTTATTTGAGACTCTTTTGCGTTGATCGTTTTATGTTTTAAGTTTCGGGGACGAAACTTCTTTTAAGAGGGGTAGAATGTAATACCCGAGATCTTTGTTCCGGATTCATCGAGTTTTCTAGGTTTTACTGGATTGGTATTGTCCTCATCATTGGAATTTTGTGCCATATTTGGTTGTGTCTTGTTGGGACATGTGTTTGGAGACGTTTAGGATCACCTTGTGAGTTTTTGGGTTTTTGTGGTGTAGCGCACGCTAATGCTTGTGGCATAGCGCACGCTATGGCGTTGTGGTTAGCGCAGGCTACTGAATGTGTAGCGCACGCTAACTGGCAGTCCAGGGGCAGTCCAGGAGCTACTGGCCTGGGACTGGGGCTTTGTTAGCGCATGATAAGGTTCGTTTCTAGCGCACGCTATCGACTTTTTAGCGCACGCCATTTCTTCTTCCTAGCGCACGCTACCGGGTAGGTGCAGGTCTGTCCAGGAGCTACTGGGCTGTATCCGTGGCTCGTAAGCGCACGCTACGTGTGTGTGTCTAGCGCACGCTAACCTTGTTATTTACGGTAGTTCTGAGAGTTGACCTCGTTAGCGCGCGCTTATGCTGTCTAGTTAGCGCACGCTAATAACTGTCCAGTATAAATACTGGACAGCAGCGTTTAATCATCATTTCTCACCCTTTCTTCGTTTTTGTGATGGCTGGCGATGGGAGAAGTAGGGGAGCAACGTCTTTGGCCTACTCTACTCTTTTCCAAGGTGGTTTGGAAGATCCTTGTCAATTCTATCATCATCCAATCCTTGTTCTTCGTCGGATCGAGGTAATTCTTCCGTAGAACCCTAGTTATGTAATTTTGGGGGTTTCTTCATGATTTTTCGATTTAATCCGTGGTGGATGAATTTATTATGGTATTCTTGTTGTCTTGTCCATGATCTTAGGATTTTGTAACTCTTATATCGATTTTTATCACCCGGGACTTGATTTCCGATTTCTTCGAAGGAACCCTCGGATCCTTGTTTTTTTCCGGTTGATTCGGATTCTGTTTAACGTTATTTATCCGTGGTGATGTTATTTTCGTAGCGATCGTGAGGTTGTCGAATTCTTGGTCGTTTTCGGAAGTTCGAGGGCTATCCGACCGTGTTCATTCGTGGTTCCGTTGTTCGCAGTACCGAGGCAAGTATCTTGTCCATACGTTTCATGTTTCGTAGGCGTAATTATTGATAAATGATTTTATGCGAAACCCAATATTTAATGAACGTAAAAAGGGATCGGTATGTTCTCGATAAATGTTGTCTTTCAACGATAATTCGTGTACTTCGTGAACATATGTGTTCTCGGAATATATGTGTTGGTTTTATATGTTGAAAGATGCTATGATCACTTTGAGTGAGTTTAATAGACCGTAATCCTTTGCCGGGGATTACGTAATGTTATGTGTACTTGTTCGGTAAAAACGTAATGTGTGTGATATTAGTTGTTATTCCTTCGTGAGGAGGTTGTGACGCTTGTTGTTGTTTGGTATTTGTAATTGGTGGTGGTTGTGTGACACTAGTTGTGAGTGTACATCAACTAAAGTGGCCATTCTAGCGAAGTACCTAACATTTGTATGCATATTCTAGTATTCGAATTATGGCCTTCCGTGTCTTTGTGGCTGATAAGTGTATGTTCACCTAGGGACGGTCTGACGGGACCTCTAGGGATATGTATTGCCGTGAGTGTGCGTATCACGAACTAGGGTTAACCACCCAGGGATGTCCGACGGGGCTCTACGGGGCACGGAGGCCGTGAGTCTCGTACCAACGGTTAACTTTAAAATGTTTCGTTGGAGAATTGTGATTTTTGGCGCATATTTCGTCTGATTAGAATGGCAGTCCAAATGGTATCGTACTTGGCTGGAATGGCACCAGTAAATGTGTCGTGTGTGGTATATACCGTGGCTGTGATAATTTGGTATGGGTACGTGAGTCTTGTGGTTGCTCTGTGTATTGTAGCTCTGTGGTGTGTCGAGTTCGACCGTATGGTTAAGTTGCAAAGTTGTGCTCTCTGTTGTCGTTCTGAGAGACTGTTGTCACGGTAATGTTTGGCACGGTGTAGTTTCTGTCGGGTTATTCTTGTGAGTATGTGATGTAGATAAGTTGAGTCACGAACCCCACCGTGATTGTGGATGGCATGTTATGATTGGGTCGTGGACCCCGTATTTTGTTATCGGAATCGTTTTTAGAAATAAATGATTTTTGGGCTGTGTCCCTAAGTATTTCGAAAGGCTTGAAAATTCTTAAATCACAAATGTTTCTAAAACTCCCGAGATTGTAAAATGTTTTGTAAGATATAAAATGGTTTTACTCCGATCTTTCATAATTCAAACGGTTTTGATCAAGTGAATTATCTCGGGAAGTATATTCACGGTTTCTATGTGCTTGGAGTATGATATGTATGGCTTGTCTTTGTATATATACTTGCACTAGCAAAACAATGGAGTTTTGCTAACCCCCGAGTATTCGGGGGGTGGATGTCTGTTTTGTGTCCAGATACTTGCAGGTTGCTGGGGAGCAATTCACAGGATCGTTACGAAGGATGATGGAAGACGGCGATACTAATCACATGAAGACCGGTGTTGAGTATTTAGTGATGTCATGTTTTGTCCTTCCGTTGTGTTTATTTTTTTTTCCTTATACGGGAATGTTGATTTATGTTAACCCCTGCATGGGTATGAGTTATGAGAAAGAGTAATGTATGGTTGATGTGTATGTTGTGGTAAAAGACCAAATCGGTCTAATGGTCCGTTAATTTCCCATGTCGGTATGTATGGTATTGTGGTGTTTATGTATTTAGCCTGGTAGATCCTCATGGAGCGGGTCTACAGCGCTGTAATATTCCCGAGTGGTTTGGGGGTGTTACAAAGTATAGGATTAATGGGATGAGCTGCTGCTTCTGCCTATATGGAAGGAGTAAGAGTGTTGGGAATAATTCCAAAATCTCTGGCTGAAGGTAAAATCACCGGGGCAACTATTGGAGATGAGTTTAGATCTGTAAATAAGCAAGATCGCGTAACTCACATGATAAATAATTCTGGCGCCTTTATCACCCTTCCCGGTGGTTTTGGCACCCTTGAGGAACTTTTTCATGTGGTTACCAGAGCCCAGCTAAATGTTCATCAAAAACCAATAGGTCTGCTTAATGTCAATGGGAGATCATTAGATGAATTTACTTATTATGTTGTGTAGATTTGATTTTCCTTAAAAAGACGGTTTCTCTTTCGAACTATAAAACGCCCCTTATATATTGAATCAATCCACTATATTTCTATGTTGATTGGCTTCAATACATAGCATTAGGTTTTATGAAAATAACTCAAAGAATCATCTAAGGTCTAGAGGTATATTTCTATCCCCTAGAACAACTTAGAGTGAAGATCATTTGATCTAATCAAACATATTTTCTTTCGAAACATATGAAGACCATAAATATCGTCATTTATTGGCCAAATAAATAAATATTGTTAAAACAATGAAAATCACACACAATAATAAGTAATTCACAATAGATCTTTATACAAACTTAAATAACATGACTAACCTTGTTTATAATCCCAACTAAGGTAACTTAGCCCATGAAGGGTTTAATATACATAATACAAGCTTGAGTGGTCATTATTAGTTGAAAAAGAGAAAGAATTGATCCTAACTCCCTTAGTAGATAAAGGAGAAAGAAGCAATAAACTCTCTGAACAACATATGCTATACCACTATTACACAAATCACTCTAGAACACAAGTGTGTTCTTCATACAAAAGGAAAATATTACAAAAAGTGGAAAAATTATAAGATGAATGATGAATGATGATGGATCTAAGGGGTCTATTTATACACCTAAAGTCATCTAATAGCTCCAAAACTCCAGCATTATTACAATAGATCGGATCAATGCCAGCCAAATGTCTACCGCGTTAGTAGAATCAACCCCCAAATATTTGTTAACGACATCCGGTGAAAAATTAATCGATTTCCCATTCACAGTCGTTTGATGATAAGTAGGATACCCTACCTGCCCAATGGATTTGTTGAAAGTATTGTAAAATTTTAGGGTCAAGGTGGGGTTACCCTTTGGGAGTTCGGACACGAATTTTTCCCACCCGTTGTCTATGAACTTTTGGATGAACGGGCTAGTGATAGTGTCTCTATCCAAATCGCCAATGAAATCATCAAGTTTGAACAATCTTGTAATACCCGGTTATAATTCAGTCATTATCATTCAGTAATTTCATTCGGTAATTGTCTATATGTAATTTTTCACTTGGTAATAACCATTCATCATCTACATTCATTCATCCGTGTTTACCGTTCGGAATAACTTCGAGTTGTGTATCGATATTGTTCATTGTTTCAACCTTACTTGGGAATCGAGACAAGAGTATTATCTTGATTTTTGTAATTGATTCATTAGTCGATGTTGACGTTGGAATTCATGTCATTCAAATCTCCTCATTGTTCTAATTGTGCTTTTGTTGGGCGAACCCTTGTAATCATTGCTTGGAACCACCGTTTTGGGGTTTCCGCACTTCCATTTCATGTTATTATTTCCCAAATATTGATTCCTATTACTTTTATTCTCTTCCCGGGTCATTTTTCATCATTTTAGGACCCAAGGGAGTGTGGGCCGCGGCACAAGGGAGTGTGCGCCGCGGCACACACATATTGCAGTTTTGGCTGAGCAGCCTGTACCGGGGGCCGCGGCTCCTGCCGGCAGGGCCGCGGCACACACGGCCGGGCTGCACGCCGCGAGCACCGGGGCAGATTTTGGCCCCGTGCCGCGGCACACTCGGCCGCCGGCACACAAAGGTCACCGCACTATAATTACGTTTTTTGAGAGGATCAAGCTCATTTTTCATCCTATATCCGAGAGAGAGGGTTTGTGGGAGAAAGTTTCATCATCAATCACTTGAATACTCGATTCTTCACCATTTTCATTCGGTTGTGAAGCTCGGATCGTCGATCTAACGCGTATTCATCGAATCAAAGTGTTTGGATCTTTAAAGGTAATATTCTCAAACCTCTTGGATTTCGATTTGTGTTGAGATATGATGTTTTGGACGTTATAATCATGTTGTATGAAGAGCTATACATATGATTATGAGTATGTATGAATATTCATCGGATTATTTTGAGCGCAAAAACGACAACCGCTAGCTCCAAATCATGAGTAGGGTAGTTAAGTTCATACGGCCTCAACTGTCTCGACGCATATGCGATGGTCTTGCCGTGCTGCATCAATACGCACCCAAGACCCTGACCCAAAGCATCACTATAAACAGCAAAACCCCTGTTGCCACACGGCAATGCTAAAATCGGGGCTGAAGTCAAATGCCTCTTTAGCTCCTCAAAACTCGATTGTCTCTCGTCATTCCAGATGAACTTCTCGGACTTCTGGAGCAACTGTGTAAGTGGCCGAGCCAATTTCGAGAAACCCTCAACGAACCTACGGTAGTAGCCGGCCAGACCCAAGAAACTACGGATCTCCTTCACATTCTTGGGCGGTGCCCAATCTAACACTGCCTTAATCTTCTGCGGATCCACTCGAACTCCCTCGGCTGAAATCACATGACCCAAAAACATCACTTTCTTCAGCCAGAACTCACATTTCGAGAACTTCGCATAGAGTTGCTCGGTCCTCAAAATGTCTAACACTATCCGCAAATGATAGGTATGCTCTTCCTCGTTCCTCGAATAAATAAGAATATCTTCAATGAAGACGAGGACACACTTATCCAAATACTCGATAAAGACTTTGTTCATCAACTGCATGAACACCGCCGACGCATTAGTTAATGTCCGTATCTCGTCCGAAAAGTTGTTTTCGGCACATCGGACTCCCTTACCCGGAGCTGATAGTACCCCGATCTCAAATCAATGTTTGAGAATACCGTAGCTCCATGCAACTGATCGAACGAGTCATCAATCCTCGGCAAAGGATACTTGTTCTTGATGGTCACCTTGTTTACTTCGCGATAGTCGATACACAAACGCAGTGAACCATCCTTCTCCCACACAAACAGGACCGGTCCGCCCCAAGGCGAGGCACTCTGTTGAACATATCCCGACTCAAGAAGCTCACTCAACTTCCTCTTCAACTCAGACATCTCTGAAGGTGCCATGCGATACGGCGCCTTCGAAATCGGAGCCGCGCCCGGCTCTAACTCTATAGCAAACTCGACCTCACGATCCGGTGGCAATCCCGGTAACTCGTCAGGAAATACATTAGGAAACTCACTAACGACTGGAATTGACGGAATCTCGACTCCACCATCCTCCGCCTTCAAGGCATAGCACCAATAACCAGTACACCCCTTTCGCAGGAGTCTCATCGCCTTCAAGGCGTTAATAACGAACTTCTGGTTTCCCTTCTTTCGTCCCGAGAAAGAGTGCTTGGTGCCGTCCTCGGCTAACATTATGATGATTCTCGTGCGGTAGTTCATGATTGCGCCATGCCGCTCGAGCCAATCATCCCCGAGAATAAATCCTCACCCTCAATATTAACGACAATAAGATTAGAGAGCCAAACTCTCTCACAAATAAACACAGAGCAGTCTTGGACCTCTCGATTGCCAACGATCCTATCACCGCTAGGAAGTTTAACGATGAAAGACTCGCAAGGCGACCAACAGTCGAGACTCAAAAGGCGCACACACCCCAACGATATGAACAAATGTGCAGCACCAGAATCGAAAAGCACACTGACAGGATGAGAATGGATATAAACGGTACATGTCGCCACAGTGGCTGCTGGATCATCGGCCCTCCTCATCTCATAGATACGCGGCTGGGCAGAGCCGACACTGGAAGCTCCTTCCCTAGCGGGCTGACCTCGACCTCTACCTCGACCGGAACTCGGCGGAGGCTGCGGAGCAAACGAGCCCTGATTCACACTCGGCTCTCTAAGTGCTGGAAAAGAATCACGGGGCTCGCGAAACTGTCTGACCTGATCACAAAAGAGGGCCTTGTGGCCCGACTGACCACAAGTATGACAAGTCAACTTCAGACGAGAACACTGCCGGTTCCTATGGCCCTGCTGGCCACAGTTAAAGCATGTGGGTTCACGAACGGAGGTTTCGGAGACACATCGAAAGCTCCTATAGAAACGAGCCGAACCGTCCGTAGAAATATTCGCAGCCTGGGATTTCTGCTGGCCTCCACTCTTGGGACCAAAAAAATTTCCGACCGACTCTTGCTTCTTGCTCTCACGAGCCACATCGCTAGTCGTCACCGACATATCGTAAGCAAGAGCCCTACTCTGATAATCCTTCAATGTAGTGCAAACGAGCCCAGACATATAGTCCCGAATGGACAGTTTCATCCTCCTGGAAAAATGGAAAATTTTGTCGCTCTCCTCGACAACTTGGGTCTTCACATAGCCCAACTCCTTGTTAAAATCGGCAATAGCTTGAGATACAGGAATATCCCGTGGTTGAGCATCATAGAAAGCATGGACTCGAGCTTGTCTGACTGGCCACGGGCAATATTCGGTCTCCATTAATTCCTGGAATTCGGCCCACGAAGCAACATGGTCCTTGGGCCCAATAACCTCCCACCAATCCGTAGCGTCCCCAGTGAGAAAGTACTGGGCAATAGGGACCTTACGGTCCTCGGGACAGTTGGTGGCAACGAAGACTTTAGATATCTCCTTGATCCACCCCTCCCAGCCGATCGGGTCTGAAGCTCCCGAAAACTGAGGAGGATGCATCTTGATAAAATCTTGGAGCCAACGGTCTGCTCCGCCCCGATTAGCATGGGCCTGATCCGGGTTCTGAACCACCTGAGCTATCGCCGCCATTTGGTTTACCATTTACTGCGTAACGGCTGCAATACCAAGGTCGGCGCGCTCCTGAGAAGAAGCATGACTGTGACGGTCACCGGTACTGCCGGCTCCCAAAGAATGCGATGTGGCCGCCCCACCGGCTGCCCCACGTCCTCGGCCGCGTCCACGGCCACGACCACGGCCCCCTCCAGCATCCATGCTGGTGATAAGAGGTGGAAAAAGCAACTCGATGATAAGTAAAAGAGAGAGAATAACCACAGTTCAAGGAACGGAAATACGGTACGAGAAAGTAAAGAATGGAGTAAGGAAAACTTACGAATCTTGGGCGAGTGGGAGCCCGTTGGCCGGCCTGTCTTCTGGGAGTCGGGTATGCCGAACTCCTGGTGACGGATTCGGACTTCGATGTCTCCTGGCTGGGGCCCGAATGCCCGGGTCGCCATGAGGGATCACTCTCTAGGCGGTTGAAGACGGAATCGTCCCGCCTTACGAGCGCCTTTTCCTGCGGATCGGGGCTTTCTGACGATTTCTCGACATATAGACCCTTGAGCTTCCGCTTGCCCGCACGGCGGATGGCTGAGAGAGTAATGGTGGGTGAGTCACATGCCCTCCGTCGCTGCCTGAGGATGGCCATAGCCTCCTCGATCTGTTCCGCGGTTTGGAACTGATCGAGTGAGAGGCTGGGGCCGTCCCTAGGGGGCGGGAGTGAGAGCATAGCGTCGCCGTGGTCGCCTTCCGCCGTAGGTTGGGATTCTGCCTGGGCCAGAATAAGATGTCCGGCAGATCGCAGGGTGGCTCTTTTGGAGGTCGTGGCAGATGTCATGATTGTGAAGGTTTTTCTTTGAAGAACAATGAGTGTTTCTTTAAGTATATGCCCCGGAGAACAGTGAGTGTTCTTCAAGATGGTCGGAATAATAAATGAAGGTTAAGAGGCCCTTCCTCTAGCGCCAATTTTTGTTACCCAAAATATTATCCGGAGATGATATTGCTGGAATGGTCGAGTAACACACAAATGCGAGAGCACGTCCGTAGGGAAAGTAAATAACACAAGATTTGCCGGGGTTGTTAGTCCCGGGCTTGAATGCTCTCGCGAGATGTTATTAATATGAATACTAGTGAGTACAACTATTAATGTTAGAGTACAATTACAATGAGTGTAAAGACTCTAGTTATCTTAGCTATCGAGTGTTGAAGGTTGCCGAAAGAACCATAGCTGAATCCCTGTGAGTTCTTGTTACAAAGATGGAGAGATCTCTGTATAGTTTGCTTTTGGCATTTTGTGTTTATGTTGTAAACTGTGTTTGTGTTCACATTTTTTACTGTCTGAGTTTTTGTGAATGTCTTCCACTGTCCTTCGGCCACTGTTGGAGGCCTTCTATTTATAGGAGAAGAGGTTGCTAGGTTCTCCTTGTCCATCGCGTGCGACCGCCGTTTCTTATATTAAAATAAGGTGGGCGATCGTCCCAGCACGTGGGACTATTTCCTTAAAGTCCGCGGCTGCTGCTGGTAGGCAGATGCGCGAGCCAATGAGAAGTCTGCACGCGTCCTGAGTCTCCATCTCGGGAGGTCCCACTTCGCACCTTTCGGTGGCTCTGTCGGTAGGTGAGAAGATGGTGACAGGCTGGGGTCAAAAGGTCTTATCCTGTGGCGCCTTTTGCGGATCTGCACATGGGACTTCATCCGAGATTCGGTCTTCGAAGACTTTGACGGGTGTCGGATTCATACGTCGCACGAGACGATCGTCTCCAGTCGGCCATTAGAGGCGATCGCCAGATGCCAATAGGCGATCGCCTTGGACGTCGACCGCTAGGTGCTTGCCCATCATCTGTCTTCTTTAGCTGGTTCTAGACCATTATGCCGATCGCCATCGAAGCGTATAAATCGCCGCACAACAGGCGGCGAAGGGTATTGAAGGGTGCTAGTTCGGGGGGCCTGAGTCTTTTGTTGGTCGGTTATGTATTATTGTTTTGGGTGTACTCCATCTCCATATGGTTTATACCGGATTTGGATCCTGTGTACGGTTGTATGAGTTGATGTATACGGTTTATACTCCTAATCGGAGTTATGATTAAGTTATTGTGGTTTGGTACCACACCTACGTGATGTCTATATTATGTTTTGATATTGCCCGGTGTGGGGTCCACGATACTGTAATAGCCGTCATTTTTCGGGGTGTTACAATTTATGTAACTTATTTATGTATTCCTTAATTGCTAACCTGAAACGGTTATTAATTTTCTGTGCAGTTAGTTAGGTTAGCTACAATATTCTCTTCTTTGTCCTTGATTTTGTGGATGATGTAGTATATGTTAATGTTGGGGCATCTATTAATCTACTTTGTTTGCTTTGTTTTTAGAATCCTAATCTACTTTGTTTGTTTTGTTTTTAGGATCCCTTTTAGTTTGCTGGTATTGCTAGTTCTTGAATCCAATCATCCATTTGACCTATCAAAGTGTGAGTTCTTCAACTAGGTGATGTAGTACTAAAAATGAGATAAACACAAATTGACCCTGTTGATCCACACGAATACCAGGAACAATTCTACCAATAATCGTTGATTCACAGAATGCCGATTATCAGGATAATTCTTAGCAAAAACTGCCAAAAATAGATTTTTTTATATATTCTAGAACTCGTCAGCCACAATGGCCATAGACTAATTAAATAGGCATACAAAATCGAAATGGGCCTTAGAAGATGAACGGTCTGGAAACTGGGCCACAAACAAAGTCCAACAAAATTAGAAAAAAATAAAATTAAAAATAACTCATAAAATAAAGCGTTTTGGGCTTAAAAGTTCCGTAAACCGACGTAGTCGGTTTACCACGATGTTCTCCTCGTTCCAAGCTTCGAACCGCCTAGTCATGGGTATGAAACGGAGACCCGTAGCTCAAGTGAGCAAAATCTCCTAACCTTCTTTCTCCTCTTTCATTCTAAGTTAATATTTTTTTATATGTAGGTTTCTGGATTAGTTTTTAATAGCTTTTATAGTTTTACAGGTTGTTTTTTATTAGTTGTTTGTGTTATTTATGTGCCAAATTACTTTTTAAATTTTCTGTTGACCTAGTACGTTGTTATTAGTTGTTTGTGTTATTCATGTGCCAAATTACTTTTTAAATTTTCTGTTGACGTAGTACCGTGCAATAAGTGTATATTAGTGAAAGTCTAACATGTGTGAATATATTACAATATGTTTTCATTTCCAATTGTTGGTGTGTAGAAAATAGAAATGCATCGAAGTTGGATATCAACAAAAAATCTGAGTGACCCAAAATATCAAGCAGGTGTAAGAGAATTCATCAAGTAATCAAAAATCCGAGTAACCCAGAAGTTGTCAAAATTTACGCAGGGGAATTATACAATTTAGCATTCTCAATCGAAATGATATTAAAAGAAAAAAAGAATCCAAAATTCGGTGGAAGCAGTATTTCATTTGATTTGTACTCTATATACTGTGATGTAGTACATTAATACAATAACTTAACTTATGGACTGCTTTTATTTCTTTAATTCCTTATGTTGTAGTGTCCTCGTCAACCTCAAAACAGCAATGACTCTGGATACTATGTGTGCCGCTTCGCTATATGATCGAGATTTTAGAAAAAAGAGTTCCATGGGTTCCTGACCATGTATTCATTTATCTTTTATACCAAGTATGTTGTTTAGATGAAAGTAAATATTTTGATAATATTAGAGCCCAAGTCAGTTTTGATGGATTATTAGTCCAAACTATAATCTCATGAGATGTTTAATTAAGCAGCTAATAATGTAATGGATAGATTAACACTTAATCCACTTGCAAATGAAGATTTTATTGCAACCTTGGTCTCGAAATGCGATCATGTCAGGACACTTACTAGCAGAGAATTAAATGAACTAAAATTATACCAGTGATACGATAGCAGCAAACTGAAATTATATCCTGCATTGGGAGATATAGTCATCTGTAGCAATGACTGTCTTCCTCCATGAGAGGTCTAGAACATACGAGCCAAGTAATAGCTGTCGAAAAAATTAGAAGTGCACTAAAAAATATATATATATATATAGTCCCCCACACAAAACATGGCCAAGCATGTGGGGTTGCTGAGCTATATATATATATACCATTTAACATGCTCAAGTTATCACCCAAGAATAGGGGCCTTAGTGTCGAGGGATCCTAATCGAACTTAAATTATGAGACTTCTAATAAAATTTTTAGAAAAATGTATTACATGTACAAAGGCATTTCAAGAAACCACATCAAGTAAGACGTGGTCTCTACCATGCCGATAAAATATATATACCAAATAAAACAAACACATCTAGATTAACGAATTAAATTTGACAGAATCATGTTAAAAACAACACTCCTGGTATTGCAGGCGCTTGAAGCACCAACTTTGCTACATAAGCCACCTGGTCATAAATAGATGAAAAGATAAACAAATAAATAACATGACTGCAAATTATCTTCTGTTTCTCATGATGGGGTTTAGCTAAGCAAATCAAATTAAATAATGATATAATGGTGTCGTTCGGCTTGACTAATGCCCCAGCCGTTTTTATGGAATTGATGAACAAGGTTCTGACAGATTTTCTTGATAAGTGTGTAGTGGTTTTTATTGACATTTTAATCTATTTCCGGAGCCGACAGGAGCATGAGGAACACTTGAGCCAGGTGTTAAGTGTTTTGAGGCAACACCAACTCTATGCAATGTTGGGATTCGGTGCCTAAAACGAAGGAACAGCGAAAGCAATATACGAATCTAATTCGATCCGAAACCCTTAATAGGATCGGTCAAGCTACGTAAATACGAATATAGAAACGAAACAAAGGAAGATTCTAAATCATACCCTCGTAGTCCGTTGATTAAATGGTGTACTCCACGAAAGCGATTCCCCAAGCTTTAGGTGATCTTTCCCCTCGAATTTTATTCGTCAAGCTTTTGGATTATCCAACGCCGAAAACACCGCTTCTCTCCTTGCCACGCGCCGGAGAAACGATCAGAACAACTTCACCTTGTTATCCTCTAAGGATATGGCTAGAACAAAGTCATATAAGCTTTCAAATATAATCTATATCACTCCAAGTGTATAGATATATTATCTCTCAATTATTTCCACAATTTTTCTCTAAGAAAAATTATGAAGAAGAAGATGACTCTTGGGAAAAACTATTTCTCTCTCTTGCTCTTGAAAATAGACGTGAGATTCCTCTTTTAAAACAAGAGGTAAGTCTTTCATTTTATTCTTTTTCCTTTAAGACCAAATCACCTACTGTGATCTCACATGATATGGTCCCATAAATTTGTCATTGGTCTTCCACCTATTAAGGTAGAGATAAAGACCAAGGCTTAGGTGAACTAGGTGGGGCGGCCATCTAGAAGAACCGGGCAATTGGTTCGTTTCGGTCTCTCGAGAGTCCAAATAGATAAACCCTAATCCGTTCCGATATATTATATCAATTAATTAATCTAATTAATTAATTATATTAAATACAAAAAAAATATAATTAATTTCTATAAGAAATAATTATATCTATGAATTAAATTAATCACCCAGTAATTTATTTAAATCATTAGCCGTAAATTAATTTATTCAAGAAATTAATTTAGACATTCAATGTCCCAATATTAATTAGACATCCAATGTCCTTTAAATTGATATCCAATATCTAATATTTATAAAGAGAGAATAATCTCGATTCATTCCGTCATCAATCCTATTGCGTGACTCGGTAGGTCCGTCTCAGTTAGCAATGAGAGGAACCAAAGAGTAGTAACACCACCTAGCCAGCCTGGAGGCCTACACTGTACCCTAACTGAGAACGAATGATGGGGATCATTCCAAAACCTTTCTGTCGTGAATACCAAAATACATATAAACCCGACTTTCAAATATCCCGATCAAGTTACAGGGTCATGGTCAGTCAAACCCAATCTGTACTTGACACTATGCATGAGTTAATGCAAATCGAGATCATCGAGCTCTCGTGTATCCAATACAACTAGCTCCAATATTTTGGCCAAAGACTTATGATCTCATCTGCCAATAACCGCATAGGACATATAACCCGTTCACTAATAGGAGAAAGAATCTTATCTTGGTATTTAGTAGAACCAGCTACTTGCCCGTCAAGACGCACGTCGAGGTTGACCCCCACCTTCTGATTTTCTGGGTCGAACTACTCTAATGAAAATGTTAACGTCACAAGCACATCCCTACTAAATCCTCAGGTCGAAGGTTCACAAATACCTATCACAACCTTTCGATTCCGTCATTGACTGTCCCGAAGTGAAATCCGTGTGACGAATCGAGGGTGAGTCGGTACGAGTATACTAATCTCATTAGCATACCTACAATGTGTGCTTCCACTAACTATTAGTGTTCGACATGCACTCTCCAAGTCAATGAACACGTCATACAAGTCCTCACATAAACTTAACGCCCAGTCAAGTTTCATCGACTTGCGAACGATTAAGTATTTGAGCCATAAACCTTTCCAGTGCCAATTCCCTTATCCAATAAGTGGTGAAATGTTTTGCCCTCAAATACAAGGACTAGTTTATATATATATATATATATATATATATATATATTTATGAGTCAGAAATGCTAGTGACTACCAGTAAATAAAGAAACATACAAATGCCTTCTGATAATAATTTACATAATAACAAGTACAATACCCTCACTCAACATCCTCTGAGTGGCAGGGCATACTCCTAATAATCCCCCACTTGCACTCAATGCTACATACTATGGTATCTAATACCCATGTTCTCCAGATGATACTCTAAGCTAATCTAAGAAAGTGGCTTGGTCAGTGGATCAGCGACGTTGTCGGCTGAGTCTACTCTATATAGCACAATGTATCCCTTTGCGAACAAATTCTCTCACAAGATGATACTCTCTCTCAATATGTTTTGTACCATTATGAAACCTAGGATCCTAGGCCTGTGTTACCGCTCTATTGTTATCGTATAAAAATGAAAGCATGCAGCACAGCACATGGTGTAACATGAAGTTTACCCAGTAACTTCTTAACCCTTCCTTTGGAGGCCTCTGAGACCGCTTTATACTCAGACTAATAGGTGGGATCAGCAGTCGCGCTATGCTTGGCACTATGCCAAGATACTGCTCCTCGATTAAGAGTAAAATACAGTCAAAAGTAGACATAGAGTCGTCTTTCTATCCTTGGAAGTCTGAATCAGTGAAGCCCATCACATTCAGTTCTCCATTATCATACATAAGAACCAGATCTCTAGTCCTTCTTAAGTACTTGAGAACGTTCTTTATAGCTGTCCAATGTTCCCTACATGGGTTTGCCTGAAACCTACTTACCATGCTCACAGTGTGTGCAATGTCAGGTCTCGTACACAAAATTGCATACATAAGGCTACCCTTGGCCGAAGCATATGGTATATTACTCATTTCCTTTCGATATTCCTCACTATGAGGACACATCTTCAAGGTGAGTTTTATTCTATGTCGTATCGGTAAGAACCCTCTTTTAGAATAATCCATCTTAAATCGTTTTAAGATCTTATCTATATAGAGGGCTTGGGAAGGACCTACCATTCTCTTCGATCTATCCCGGTAGAGTCGAATCCCAAGAATATAGGTTTCTTCTCCCAAGTCTTTCATGGAGAACCTAGTCGAAAGCCAATCTTTCACAGAATTGAGCATTCCCACATCGTTTTCCTATTAGTAGAATGTCATCTACATATAGTACTAAGAATGTGTTCTTGCTCCCACTAACCTTCTTATAT
The DNA here is from genome assembly GCA_033398695.1 of Orobanche coerulescens. Lineage (NCBI taxonomy): Eukaryota > Viridiplantae > Streptophyta > Magnoliopsida > Lamiales > Orobanchaceae > Orobanche > Orobanche coerulescens. The sequence continues at coordinate 99,828,029 of CM065801.1, read as the reverse complement.
ACACAAGGTTCCTCTTCATTTTGCACGAAGTGAAACTCTGTGACTGCCTTGTCAAAACGAAGGTCCCAACTATCTGAAGACTGCTACAGCCCATATCACGGAGTCAACATCCACCATCGCTTGGTCATAGGTCATGGGGTCGGTCTCTTGGCTATCACCTGGAACCTCATGAAGACCCAGTTCCTCTAGGTGCACAAGGCCATACCTCTCAGGTAATTTAGACACCTTACTAGACCTACGAAGTGGTTGTACTTGTGTTTCAGAAGGTTCGGTTCTAGCTTCTTGTACAGGTGTCTCTTGAGGAGTTTCATTGTATTCTTCCAAAGAAATACTTCTACCTGCTCCACATTCCTGAATGAGCTCATCTTCCAGTAAGTGTGCTTGCAAAGCAACAATGATCTTTCGATATCCAGGCATGTTGAATAGATAACCCATCGTCCTAGATGGAAATTCGATGAAACGTCCCTTCACAGACCTTGCTTCCAATTTCTCCACCTTAGTCTTCTTGACATAGGCGGGACATCCCCAAATCCTAATGTGATTAAGACTTGGTTTCCTGCCCTCCCACATCTCATGTGGAGTTTTAGGAACGGACTTGGAAGGACATCTGTTCAAGACATAAGTAACAGTCAGGAGTGCATAACCCCACAGGTAAATCGGTAAATCGGTGTAACTAAGCATGGAACAAACCATGTCCAACAAGGTTCGGTTCCTTCTTTCCGACACACCATTTAACTGAGGAGTTCCTAGAGGTGTTAGTTGTGATACTATTCCATGATCCTTAGGGAACTCGTCAAACTCTGTTTTCATATACTCACCATCTCGGTCCGACCGAAGTGCTTTGATATGATTAACAGTTTGTTTGTCGACTAGGGCCTTAAATTTCTCAAAAGCCTCGGATTTATGTTTCATTAAGTATACATCACCATACCTAGTATGATCATCCGTAAACATAATGAAATACTGATATCCATCACGTGCTGCTTCCAAAGCACCACATACGTCAATATAGACTAATCCAAGTTTATCAGCAGCTCTTTCAAACGTCTTTGTGAAGGGGAACTTAGTCATTTTGCCTTTAAGGCAAGATTCACAAGTTGGAAATGGATCCGATCCCAATGGACCCATAAGTCCATCCTTTTCCATTCTGTAAACCTTGGTCTGACCAACATGACCAAGTCTAAGATGATATTTTAAAACTTGATTATTTTCATCACTACCACGCTTTCTGGTCATAGTATTCACAATGACTTTGTTACTTAGGTTTAGATGATATAGTCCATTTAACAATCTAGCAATGCCTACTAGTTTATTTCTAAAATAAATTTTGCAGGAACTATCACCAATGAAAAATGAAAAGCCTTTACGATCCATGACCGGGATGGATACAACATTTTTATGCCCCTTGGGCAACACTTGTATATCATCTAAAGTTAAAACAAAGCCGGATTTCAAATCTAAAATAAGTGATCCTATATCGGTTGCTGCGACACTATGCCCGCTTCCGATAGTAATCATCACTTCCCCAGCTCCAAGATTTCTACTTTGTTCCAGATCCTGATTCATGGTACAAATATGAGAACTAGCACCTGAATTCAGTATCCAAGAAGTAGAAAATACAGTAGCAGACAATTTGTTTCCAAAACTAAAAGTTCTGTACCTGAAGTGCCATGAAGAATCGGACAGTCTCTTACCCAGTGGACCAGCTCACCGCATTTGAGACATGTGTCCTACTTCTTATTATTGCCTTTTGGAGCCATCGGGGCCTTGCCCTTGTAATGCCCGAATTTTCAGTATAAATTTTTCGCGTTATTTTATCTGAGATATACTGTATAGTTTGGTATCTATACAGTATGGATAAAATAAATTGAGAACCGAGACAGTTATACTGGTGTGATTATCGTTTTGATTGACAGATATATTCAGGATATGTTGTATCAGGTTGAACTGATTTGGATATCAGGTATATCGTATGAGAATATTTTTGGATTCAGTATGTGTATTCAGTATGACGTATGTTTGTATTTTGTACGTCGAGACGTCGGACAGGAACAGTTGGATTTTTGGCTAAGTATAAAAGCTATTACGTACGTTAAGCCTTGGAGCTTACGTACGTAAAATGTGTTAGCTTACGTACGTTATATAGTGTACATAACGTACGTAACAAGAGGAATCGGACAGTTGGGCCCGTGGTCGGCAGCTTTCGGCGCAGATGTGGACAGGTGAGTCAACGGATGGAGTTACGTACGTTATACAGGGTGTATTACGTACGTAATACGAGTATTATACTGTAGCAAGTCAACTTACGTATTACGTACGCAACAGAATAAGTGTTACGTACGTTACGGGGCGGCTGGCCGAGTCGTGGCCGAGATGACCTGGATGGCCGAGTATGGCCGGTCATGACTCGTTGGAATGGCCGAACATGGTCGACAGTGACTCGTGGGGGTGGCCGATCACGGTCGGCAGTGACTCGCAGGGATGGTTAGGATTGGCCGATAACGTACGTAAGGCTCGCGGCGATTCGGCCGTAGGGCGATTACGTCGTAAGCCGCCTTCCTACGCACGTAAGGGTTCCGGCGTAATCGGGCAGGGGTAGGCCTCGGTCGGCTACGTACGTAAGGACCCGCCGGTTACGTACGTAACGTGACGGCAGGTCTCGGCCTATATAAGGCCTGGACCGAGTCACCTGCTCATTTTTTCGTTTTTCTTCATTTCTTCGCGATTCCTTCAGCAAGAATTGATGGATTTGAGTAAGAGCAACTTATAACAACATGGTTTGGAAGTTGGAATCATGTATTAACATCATCTTCCACCCGGATCGAAGGTAAGAACACCTAAACACTTGGTTTTGGATATTTTTGAGGTTTCTTGATGTTTTAGCCGATTTGATTCGTTTTAACTCAGATTATTGATGGAACATTATTGTATTCTTGAGATTATGCATTATTCTTGAAGTTTTGTGGAACAAATTTGAGTATTTCTTCGAATAAACGATTGAATTGGACTATGCCTTCAAAGTGTTCGATGAAATGTCTCAATGAGTAGAACTTGGAAAATTCTACACGTTTTCGTATGAATGGTGATGGAAATGATATTGTTGTGATTATTCTTGGTAATTATGGGAATTTTGTTAAAGGAAGATAATGAATTGGTGATCAAATGATTCGATTATGTTGTTATGGTTATGGAATCGTAGTATTCTCGATGTTCTTGGTGGTTTGTTGCGATTCATGATGTTATGAGAAGTATATATGTTTAAGAACATGATTATATACACCTTTAATTGTGAATAAGGATTGTTTAGATGTTAGAACACATCGGATTATGTCGTATTGGAGATTTTGAATATGATTTCGGAATTAGTTGTGTTCTTAAGGAACTCCTGGATTATATGAATTGTTGAACATGTTTAAGAGGTCTTGGTGTTTTAGATATGAATATGGAATATTCATATCTAGAACTAAGTTATGTGTTTTGGTACAATATTCGTATAGGAATACGAATATAATTCCGGATTTGATAAGGTTATGATTCACTTTTGAGTTTGAGAATTCATAGGTATTTAACAAGTGTTCAATTCGGATAATGGAATTATTTGAAACCTTTGGAATATGGTTATCTATAATGTTGAATTGATCGGATTGTCCGGATTGATGATGATAACCGGTAATTGGTTTATATTATGAATTTACAAGGAGGAAACTTGTATCCGTATTTAAGATTGAATTTGGAATCGGTAATGTTAGACCCTTGTTGGTTTAAATTTATTATTGATATGATCTTCAAATTTTGGAATCGTATTGTGGTTTTGAATTCGTGTTTGATTGGTTCGGGTTGTTTGGATATGTGTTTAATCGGGATATTGTAGAACCGTTGTTGATCGGTTATTGATTGTTATTTGTGATCATCGAGTTACGGCTTGTATCGTGTATATGGGTTCGTATTGTTGAGTTGGATTATTTGGTATTATGTATATGATCGAGGTTTCGTTGAACCGTTGAGTTTGTTGGTTGAGTATGTCGGTTATTAATTTTTATCGAATGTGTGTTAATCGGTTATTGCAATAGGTTGATATGTTTTGATCGTGGATTATGACCGTTGTGTTGCGGTTGAGGTCGAAGAGTTCGTAGATTGCTTTTGGTCGGGGCTGAGGAGCTCGTAGACGAAGGCAATGGATTTTGGTAACGGCTTCGTGGTATCGGTATCGAGGCAAGTTTATACTTGTTCAGTTTTTAATATTTGATGAATGGTTTCGTTTTCATTTCATTTATAATTCGTATAGCAATGTTGTTAGAAATGTAAGTTGTCGGGATAATGGTTTGTATATCGTGCTCTGGTTGTATTAAATCATAAGGTATATGATTTAATTGTGTTCAGGGAAGACGTGAGTTATCTTTAGTCAAGGATATAGAATATCGGATATCGAGGATAGTTACCGTGATGACATAAATATCGGGATAAAGGTTTATTGGTATTGAATGGATGGTACCATATTTGAGATTATTCGTATAATTGTGTATTCGTTCAGGGATATTGTTCGTGGAAAGGATGTTGTCTTCGACTTTGAGGTAATTTATGTATTGTTCAGTTATGAGATAATTATTATGTTGAGTTGTTGTATATGTTGTATGTTGAGGCTTCGTATATTGAGATTCATACTGGTTGTTCGTTGAGGGATGTTGATCCCAGGACTATTGTTGGTATTAATGGTTGTGTTGATCGTCTCATTGGGGGATGTTGATGGATATGTTCCTCGACTTTGAGGTAATCTAAGTATTTGTTCAGTCATGTGGATAATTAGTATGTTGAGTTGTTGTATATGTTGAGGTTTCGTGTAATGAGTTTCGTATCGGTTATTCATTGAGGGATGTTGATCCCAGGACTGTTGTATTGAGATCGTAGATCATGTTGGTCATTCATTTGGGGATGATGATCCCAGGATTGATGTTTTGGATATTGATTAGTTGTGTCGGCTTTTCATTGTCAGTCTGTTGTTGTTCACTTCGGTGAGTCTTTTGATCCTTATTGGATATGTATTTCTTTGAGTTTCGTTGTCATGTTGCATCGTGACATATCTGGAGTCATATCTGCGTGCCGATTGGTTATTGTGTAGGATTTTTAGCCGGACACATGATGGTTATGTGTTGATATTTCCACATTGAACCGTGCACACGAGACGTAGTTCGTGAGGCTAATTAGGTACAAGACCACACGTGTATGTGATCAATACCCGGGGTGGCTTGTGCACGGACACATTTCCGGATCGGGCGTACTATGACTTCCATCTTTGAGCCATATTGTTTGGTCGTTCATCCTCCATTCATGGTTGGGTATGTTCGACGGTTTGGGACTGGTTGTTCATACGCCCGAGGGGTATGTTTCGACAGTCGAGGTAATTTTCTTGAGATCCATTATTGTTGATCATTTGGAGTTTACCTTGTTGATGGTATTCTCAGTTATGGTTGGTCCTTTGTTGATCATTTGGAGTTTACCTTGTTGATGGTATTCTCGCTTATTGTTGATCCTTCATTGATTGCGTTCGAGATTTACCTTGTTGATGGTATTCTCAATTATCGTGATCCTTTATTGGTCGTATTGGAGTTATCATGTCGATGATATTCTCAGTGATGTTTTGGTTGATCTGGTTATTGATCGTATAAGCATTGATCGTACGTCGATGTTCGGGATTTGTTATCATTATCATATGGTAGTTGATCTACAGATATGTTGTGTACTGTTGGTTTATCCAGGTTGAGTTTTGATTGTGTAATCCGATGGACAGGATTTGGCACGGATGAATTATTTCATGATTATGAGTTATGATGATGTGATCGGTATCATTATTGAGTATTGTGGCTGACCCCATCGTGGGCTTTATTTTTAGGTACTCGGAGATCAAGCTAGTAGCGGTCGTGAGGGGATGAGCTTCCCGATGTGATACTGGCTGTGGCTTGTTTTCGGAGAATTGAGTATTGTTTTCCGGTTATTTATTTCCGCTGCAAATGTGTATTTTGAACTGTATTTATCCGCTGCGTGTGTATATCTCAAAATGGCTTTTCGGTATCTTTATCCGCTGCGTGTGTGTATTTTAAAAGGGCCTTTTTGGCATTTTGTGAACTTGAGTTATTTCGTTAAACCTTTTCCTAAACTATTTTATCGGTACGTTTAAGTGGTAGCTTAACGTACATTTTGAACTATCGAGATTTGGCACTTCGCCTTGTATTTTCAAATGGTATTTTATGACGGTATTTGAGAACTTTGTTTTTGAAAATATTTGAGTATTTGAAAAATATTACCGTCATCGGCCTCTTTGGCTTTTTGAACGTTTTTGAATTGGTTTTGTAAACGGTTTTTAGCCTGGTGGGTTCCGGCGTGGGATCCACGGCGCTATAATATCCCGGATGGTTTTGGGGGTGTTACAGCCCTTACCCTTAAGGTCCTTGCTTTGTGGGTCTGTCTGCTTCTTTGTCTTTTTCTTCTTATTCCTAGATCTCCGAGGTCCAGAAGAAATCACAAGGGAAGACTCCTTCACTCGCGGAGTCTTCATCTGAGACTGAGCAGTTACCAGTTTGTTCACCAACCCTACTAAATTGCAAACAATCTCATTTCAATGGAAGTTCATAACAAACTGTGAGAAGGAATCAGGAAGAGACTGCAGGATAAGGTCGGTCTGGAGAGAAGCATGCATCCTAATATCAAGAGCCTTCAATCTTTCAATCATAGATATCATTTTGAGGACGTGGTCCCCAACTTTCTCACCTTCCTTCATCCAGGCACCGAACAGTTGCTTGGATATCTCATACCTAGCAGTTCGACTGTGCTCACCATAAATCTCGGTTAAGTGAGATAAGATCTGCCTAGCAGAAGTCACTTTCTCATGAGCTCTCTGAAGCTCATTAGACATACAAGCCATCATATAGGCATGGACTTTTATGTCATCCTTAACCCACTTTTCGTGTTTTTCAATTTCTTCCTGATTGGCTCTAGTACGCACCGGAGGCACCGGAATGTCTGCCTTCAAGACGTATCCCAGTGCCTCTATACTAAGGACTATCATCAGATTGCGGAGCCAGCCCACAAAGTTAGGGCTAATTAAGATATTCTTTTCGAGTAGTATAGCAAGTGGGTTCATTGTCATATTGAGAGTTATGTTTGTATGCATTAAGTACGACATATTTATTAGTGACTCGTTCAATTATAATATGAGTATAGCGTTAAGGTCTTTTCTATTCTTTTAACCCAGCTCCCAATACATTTATCGAAATAACACACTCCCTTGTGAAATCCGGAAGTATTTGTTCGCTATACTTCATAGTGGTGATCGAGTTCTTTATAAATTTTAATATAGGACAACCGAACAGGTTTCTGGTCTATTAATCTTCATAAAGTGGTGTCCAACACCAACCCATCTAATGGATGATTCGATCTTCTTTTTCCTCTTGTTCACTCCCCTTGACCTATATGATTTCTATGGTTCGTGAACAAGTTAAGTTTATACCATCGACGCAAATCAGTTTCATAATTGAATCTTATCCGGCAACCGAACAGGTTTCTAGGGATAAAATTTGCTCCAACCGAAGGCATCCAATGTGCTCTCGGTAATTTATCGATCCTCCCCGAATAACTACCCCGATAACTCGGAAGCATAGCACATCCGGTTTGGATTTTAATTTTCCAAAAGCTCAATGGAGGGAAGGAAAACCTTGAAACCTTTTAAACTTAATAATTTGTCGTGGGAGCATTTTCGCGATTAATGTTACACTTTGCACATTAATTCATTTAAGCGCATTTGTAGCATTCATACCATATGAATAAACATTCACAACCTAGTTCCTACCAACATGTAGTTCATGGACCGTTCCTAGAACAAAAACATCGTAATCTAATTACAGGTCTTTGGTCTTGAATCTTCGTCTTCTCGAACGGATCTTCCTCCGGTCTTCGTCATTACATATAAATTTTATATTTGAAAAATTGCATCCTAGATAAAAATATTTCTAGTAAAATGAATAGGCCAAAACGGCCTTTACAGTCCAATCGAATAAAATCGAACGATTTAAAACTAGGTCCATGAACCACATCACCATTCAAAATAATGCATCAAACACATTAAAATAAATGGCATTCATAATTAATCTAAATATTGATCCAATTAATATAAATTAATCCATCCAAACGAATTAATCCAATTAATTCAAACAACCGTTAATTTTAACTTGTTCTGGATGAGAAAATATTTCATTAAATTAATTTTCCTAAGAATAAAATTACCGTAATTATATCTTCGTCAAATTAAATCCTATTTGATTTGTGGGAAATTAATTATCGAACAAAATATAAAAAACTGAGTCGAAAACCACGGTCGGGCCAAGCCCGGGGCACTGCCCATCAGGCTGCCGAGCAGAGATGGCTTGGGTCGCGATCCACTGTCTGGCAGCGGCCGGCAGGCTGTCGAGCAAGGCCGAACCGTAGGGCCGGATCGCGATCCACTGCCTGGGACCGCAAGGCAGCGCCCGACCAGCTCCAAGCTGCCGGGTCCGTTTATGTTTTCGGCTCGTTTTTTCCCCTGATTCCAAAAATAATATTTTTCTAATCTTTATATTATATATTAAGTCAGTTTTCCAAAAGAAAAATATATTAATTGTAACATAAAATCATGAAAAATTAATTCTTAGATGAACAATTGAAAATCAATGATTAATACGATTATGATTCCAAATCATAAGAACATCCAATCAAGTATTCCAAATACTAAATATCATATATACGATCGCAAGACCTCGCTCCAATACCACTTTTGGGATTTGATGCCTAAAACGAAGGCGCAGCGGAAGCACTATACGATTCTAATTCGATCTGAATCCCTTAAGAGGATCGATCGAGCTACGTATATACGAATATAAAAACGAAACAAAGGAAGATTCGAAATCATACCTTTGTAGTCTGTTGATTAAATGGTGTACTCCACAAAAGTGATTCCCCAAGCTTTAGGTGATCTTTCCCCACGAATCCTATTCGTCAAGCGTTTGGATGATCCAACGCCGAAAATACCGCGTCTCTACTTGTCACCCGCCAGAGAAATGATCGGAACAACTTCACCTTGTTATCCTCTAAGGATACGGCTAGAACAAAGTGATAGAAGCTTTCAAATATAATCTATATAACTCCAAGTGTATAGATATATTATATCTCAATTATTTTCTCACAATTTTTCTCTAAGAAAAATTATGAAGAAGAAGGATGAAGAAGAAGATGACTCTTGAGAAAAACTATTCCCCTCTCTTGCTCTTGAAAATGGACGTGAGATTCCTCTTTTAAAACAAGAGGTAAGTCTTTCCTTTTATTCTTTTTCCTTTAAGACCAAATCACCTACTATGATCTCACATGAGATATGGTCCCATATATTTGTCATTGGTCTTCCACCTATTAAGGTGGAGACAAAGACCAAGACTCAGGTGAAGTAGGTGGGGCAACCATCTAGAAAAACCGGGTGATTGGTTCGTTTCGGTCTCTCAAGAAATTCCAATCCCTTCCGATGTATTTATATCAATTAATTAATTCAATTAATTAATTATATTAAATACAAAATATTATAATTAATTTCTCTAAGAAATAATTATATCTATGACTTAAATTAATCAACCAGTAATTTATTTAATTTATTAGGTCGTAAATTAATTTATCAAATAAATTAATTTAGACATTCAATATCCCAATATTATTAGACATCAAATGTCCAATAAATGAGATATCCAATTGTTGACTCAAAGTATTTTGATGATGATTCCAAACTTTTAACAAAATCTATCCTATCAAGCTGCTATATTGAAGGGAAATCATGTTCTTAGCGCACGCTACAGCCTGTATGGTAGCGCACGCTATCAAGGGAAAAAGTCACCTGCAGTCAGGCAAGTAATCTGCAGCCTAGTGGAGTCACCTGATGGATAGCGCACGCAAAATACAAAATATCGTCGCACACTAAGTAGTTAATCTTAGCACACGCTATCATCTATTTATAGCGCACACTATCGCATTCAAGGTAGAGAGACAGTAAGGTCTGGACAGAAAATGAAAAAGCATTTGTGCACGCTACGGACGTACACTTACGTACGCTATTATGAGGTCTTAGCGCACGTTACATATCATATCTTGCGCACGCTACCGGAAAGTATTTTGGTAGTCCAGTAGGGTCTTGACTCAAATCAAAGGAAGCTATTACGTACGCTAATCAAGCTAACGTACGTTATTTAGAAAAGTTGTAGCGCACGCTACAATACACGTGTTAGCACACGCTAAGCGTTCAAACTCCTACCGTTAGTCAACTTATCTGTTGGAATGCAAACGTCAAAAAGGAGATCCGCAAAATCTGAAAGGCTAACATTAAATAATGTTAACGCACGCTAATGTATATGCACTAGCGAACGCTACACACATTTTATCCGTTGGAAAAGAGACGCTGGGGAGACAAACCGACAAGTCTCAACAGTTAAAAGTAAAGACCTGTTGACCGACGATAACGCACGCTACAGAAGACCGACAAGCGCAAGCTAGACGTATAATATAACCGTTGGTACAGTTTAATGACCGTTCAGATCAGTCAAGTCAAAGCTCGTTAGCGCACGCTATGAAGGATTATTAGCGCACGCTAATAATAAATTTTTCAGTATATGAAGAAGGACTTGATACTATAAATACCCATAGGACTTGGGTATCTCACACACAACTTCAAGCATTTAAGTATACAAGCAATCAAAGCATTCTTGAGCTCAGATTTCTATCTATTATTGCATTCTAAGTTGTGAGGAGAAAGATACAAAGAGTGATATGATATTAGATTCATAATTGAAGCCAAAGTAAGAATAGCAGGTGAATTCACAGAAACACCGACTAGATTTTTACCAGGGCTTGGAAAAAGATCATATGCCAAGAAACGACGAGCAAAAATAATAGTCGTTTGCTATAAATGTGCTAGATGGAACTGTAATTTAAGATGTCAATCTTTAGGAATTCCATCTACAAACAGAGAAGATAAAATTCAATTCATTAAGGATGGTCTGAAGAAAGAGAATTTAGATGATATCGAAATTTCTCTTGACATGCATCCTAGTGGACTCATACATTACAGAATTCGATGTTTGTGGAATAAATTCAAACTAGAATATGAACAATATCTTGGGAATCTGACGTTAAAAGACCCTGTTTGCCAATTTGTAAGAAAATTGGATGGGAAGCTTCTTCCCGACTCATAGAAGGCGTTTAGGCCGTTTCTGAATGTAAAATCAGAGGAAGATGTGAGCCACAATCAAAACTACTATACATACGCGTAAGTATCTTTTATTTTTGTCGTAAGGTGAGATTTTCTGAATAAAAAAAGGGGGTGATATGCAATAAATGCATTCATTATTCTATTGAGTAGTTGAAGCGCAATCAACGCAATCACAGACTTGTTAAACAATTTTACCTCATTTTTCTTCTATAAATAAACTTTGTGCTTGTTTCTTTTATTCATCCCTCAAACTTGTGCTATTCTCTTTTTCTCTCTAAAAAATTTCTTTTCAAAAATGGAATCATCATCTTCAACAAAAAAATTTAGCACAGTCTTCATTTTTGGTGGAGCTAGTTATGGAAAAGAGGCATGTTTTACTGAAGCAGCCCACAATTTGGGTCGTACCTTAGGAGAAAAATGCATTCATGTAGTTTACGGAGGATGAAGTATAGGATTAATGGGACGAGCTGCTGCTTCTGCCTATGTGGAAGGAGTAAGAGTGTTGGGAATAATTCCAAAACCTCTGGCTGAAAGTAAAATCACCGGGGCAACTATTGGAGATGAGTTTAGATCTATAAATATGCAAGATCGCATAACTCACATGATAAATAATTCTGGCGCCTTTATCACCCTTTCCGGTGGTTTTGGCACCCTTGAGGAACTTTTTCATGTGGTTACCAGAGCCCAGCTAAATGTTAATCAAAAACCAATAGGTCTGCTTAATGTCAATGGTTTCTTTGATGGTTTACTATCTTTCATCGACTACTCTGCTGAAAAGGGTTTTATTTCCAAGCGTGCTAAACGAATCATAGTCGTTGCAACAACACCAGAAGAACTAATAAAAAAACTCAATGAATTTGTTCCTCAACCAGATCCAGCTCTAGCTAAAATTGTCTGGATGGAAGATTTTACCGTGATAAAACGAAACGTGGATTCATTCCTCTCCCTTTGATAACCCATGTCGGACCTCTTGTATTTTTATTTTCTGTCGTTTGTAATAATCGTGCTAAATGGTGGCAGCTTAAGGAGTTTCTTCTTGATCTCTTCACGCGCATCTATTCGTGATTTATGTATTGTTATTTTATTGCTGTAATTTTTATTGTTTGTTTTTTATTAAAGCATTGATGGCAGCGTAAGGCGACTCTTCGGAATTTCTTGAAGTGCATCTTAAAAATTGTTATACTTACGAGTATATTTTATTTTCTTTTGTTGTTTGCCTCGTATATTTATTCTTTTGCGGATTCTAAAAGGCGTTAGCTCAAGCATCAACTTTCATAACAGGGAGTATTCTGTTTTACTCCTTGCTTTTTATTTTATTTTTTTTATTTTTTTTAAAAACTGAGGACAATTTTAGTTTCAAGTTTGGGGGTGTTTTGGAACTTGTGTGTTTATTTTGTTTGTTTTTGAACTATGATGTTTATTTTGCTTTGAATCTTATGATTGTGGTATGTTTTGATTATTTTGGTGTGTTGGTATTTTGGTGTGTTTTGATTATTTTGGTTATTTGCCTTAAATTATATATATATATATATATATATTATTTTGATTTATGAGATTTCTAGATCTAGCCATAACACCAATAAGTTAGCTATATACAAGCTTCTAAAATCGTTTTAAACCGGTTAAAAAATTGTATATTCCAAAAAATTTTTAGCCTTAATCTCTCTTTTCAAGCCTTGTAGTTATCATATAAAATCGAGTCATTCGTTACCTTGATAAAAGAAGAATCACGGTTGATGAAAAATAGAATCGAAATTTACTTAATTTGTGGAGTTTTTATTTTTCATGCTTAACTAATAAATGATTTTCTTAAAAATTCTATTCCCTAAAAAAGGAGTCATTGGTGAAAAGAGCTACATGTTAGCAAATAACGTGTGAAAGCTATCACCTAAAAAATGACAAAAAGGAGAAGTGTTGAGCGTGGAAATGCCTAATTTTGGGGTCTTAAAATTTTGCGAAAAATAAAGGACTAACCATTGTTGGTGCGTAGCTGCCGTCTCACAGAAAAATTGGTGAAAAGAGCTACACGTTAGCAAATAACGGTGTGAAAGCTATCACCTTTAAAAAAAATACGGCCGTAAGTTATAAGTCTTACGGCCGTATGTTGTTCCAATATGATTTTTCCGAAAGCACCTTACGGCCGTAACTCTTGTACGTTACGGCCGTATCTTAAAAAACTGTCTAAAAAACGAACACTACATACGGCCGTAACTCTTGTATGTTACGGCCGTAACTCAGATTTTTTACAAAAAAAACGAATGCTCCGTACGGCCGTAACTTGGGAATGTTACAGCCGTAACTATACAGCTTTATAAAAAAAAGACACGGTTTTGAGAAACAGATTCACAAACCCGGCGGGAGAAAGAGGAGCAGTTCCGAAATTTTTTTCCCTTGTAAAATCCCTACTTTCAAAAACACAAATTCTTCAATACAATTCATTCTCCTATCAACATTAACACATAAATCATGAGGTTTTCTTTCAATCCTTGTTTCAAATTATATATTTTTGATTTTTATAGTTTTAGTTTCTCGCTTCATATTTGTTTTTCGATTCCTATTTTCGTAAGATTCGTTGTTTGAAACATGTTTAGTTGTTAGTATTGTTGATATTTGTGTGGTTATTTGATTCATTGATTTGTGGTGACTTTGTGGATTTGAGTTTGAATGAAAAACTTGTTAAAAAACTATGAACTCAAGGTGTCCGATGAAATGCCACAACGAAAATCTTTGAATTTTTTGATGTTTTTGTTGGTTTTGCTTGATGATTATAGTCGTATGATGAAGAGGAAGTTGATTTTGTTTAATTTCAGGGATGGCACCGAAGAAATCGTCAAAAGGAAAAGAAAAGGTCAGTTCGTCGTCTCAATAACCGGCACCACCGCAAAGAAATCAAAACACAAAGTGCATTAAGGAGAGATTTGTAACACCCCAAACTAGGCGGATATTACAGTGTCGTGGACCCCCGACTGGGACCCACCAGGCGAGTGAAAATGAATGAAATACACAGGGTAAATGTAGTACCAAACCACATTACATCATTAATTACTCCGATGAGGAGTTTTATTACAACACACCCAAGGAAATGACCGAATACAAGTATATTTTATATGGAGATAAAATATACAACACTGAATGAACTCAAAATCCAAACGGAAATCTGCAGCGGAAATAAAATAAGGAAACACGGTGAATGAAAGGACTGGGGCCCCCTACTAGTATCACTGGGACTCCTCGCCATCAACGTTCTCTTCCCGTGCCTTAGTCTTGCCACGACCTGAAAAACAAAATCCCCAATGGGGTCAGTTGCACAGAACAACAATCCTCAAGAGTTGAATAAACACAATCATATATATGCTGTATAAACCACAAGTTCGATCAAAAATAAATTGGTTAGATTATAACCCAATCTTGTTGAAAACATACGCAATCAAACATGATGTATGAATCAACTAACGGTACGGCTCAAAGGGTGGCGCCACACTACGCCCGGGATGGAAATGTGTCCGTGCACAAGCCACCATCGAGTATCGATCGAATACACGTGTGGTCTTGTACCTAATCAGTCTCACGAAGTGATCTTCTCGTATGCACAGTCCAATGTGAGGCCAACAACCAACACACGACTTAATATGTGCCCGACATGAAAATCCTACACATACCAACCGGCACGCCAGTATGACCCGAAATTCCCCGAGATAACAAAAGTGACATCGAAATCAATAATGACTCACCGAGATGAAATGATAGTGAAATGAATGATAGCTCAATGAAATGATTGGAACCGTCGTTCCTCGTGACTGAAGTGATTAATTGACAATGAAAAGTCTCGATACGGTTAATACAATATGAATGAATTATGATTATGAATGAACAACAACGAAAGGAATGAATATCGCTTTAACTGAGTAAGAATTAACTTACCTTAACACCGGTGATGATACGATCTCTCTCGAACAACATCCTAAGGAAACTACCGGTCCCTCGAACAACCTTCAATAACACAATTACCAACAATCCGTTCAACATACGAATCAAACACGAATATAACTAACTCAAAACGTCGATACGACTAAACCAAGTTCATTGGGGCATTATATCAAACATGTTGAGGCTAAACTTCGATTGTTTACATCCAAACTTCAATAATACCAATATCAATTCCCCAAGAAGTGTTTCAAACCAACAAAACATCTTCAATACGATCAATAATCCAATATGAATATCTAAATTCGTGATTTCAACAACAATTAATCGAAAACCTCCAAATCCAACTCAATATTCAAAGTGTTCTTGAATAACCTTTCAATAATCCGATGAATATTCATACATACTCATAATCATACGTATATCTCTTCATACAACATGATTATAACGTCCAAAACATCATATCTCAACACAAATCGAAATCCAAGAGGTTTGAGAATATTACCTTTGAAGATCCAAACACTTTGATTCGATGAATACGCATTAGATCGACGATCCGAGCTTCACAATCAAATGAAAATGATGAAGAATCGAGTATTCAAGTGATTGATGATGAAACTTTCTCCCGCAAACCCTCTCTCTCGGATATAGGATGAAAAATGAGCTTGATCCTCTCAAAAAACGTAATTATAGTGCAGACTGCACTGTGTGCCGCGGCCCGGCCGAGTGTGCCGCAACACAGGGCCAAAATTTGACCCCAGTGCTCGGCAGCATGCCGCGGCCCGGCCGAGTGTGCCGCGGCAGTGACTCGGCAGTGTGTCGTGGCCCTGCCGGCAGGAGCCGCAGCCCCCGGTACAGGCTGGTCGGCCAAAACTGCAATATGTGTGTGCCGCGGCGCACACTCCCTTGTGCCGCGGCACACACACCCTTGGGTCCTAAAATGATGAAAAATGACCTGGGAAGAGAATAAAAGCAATAGTAATCAATATTTGGGAAATAATAACATGAAATGGAAGTGCGGAAACCCCAAAACGGTGGTTCCAAGCAATGATTACAAGGGTTCGCCCAACAAAAGCACAATTAGAACAATGAGGAGATTTGAAATGACATGAATTCCAACGTCAACATCGACTAATGAATCAATTACAACAATCAAGATAATACTCTTGTCTCGATTCCCAAGTAAGGTTGAAACAATGAACAATATCGATACACAACTCGAAGTTATTCCGAACGGTGAACACAGATGAATGAATGTAGATGATGAACGGTTATTACCAAGTGAAAAATTACATAGAGACAATTACCGAATGAAATTACTGAATGATAATGACTGAATTACAACCGGGTATTACATACACCCCCCCTTAAAAGAGTTTCGTCCCCAAAACTAAGGCTCAAACAACTCGGGATAACTCTCCCGCATACTACCCTTGGTTTCCCAAGTAGCCTCTTCGACTCCGTGTCTAGACCACTGAATTTTAACCAAAGGAATCGCCTTATTCCTCAACTGTTTGATTCGCCGCTCTAAGACTCGTATGGGACGCTCTTCATACGAATGATCATCTGCGATCTCGATTTCGTCGAACTGAAGTATGTGACTCGAGTCGGCAACATACTTCCGTAGCTGAGAGACATGAAACACATTATGAATTCGGCTCAACGCCGGAGGTAAGGCCAATCGATAAGCTAGCTCACCTACTCGTTCCAAAATCTCAAACGGTCCAATAAATATTGGACTCAACTTTCCCCGCTTCCCGAAACGGAAGATACCTCGACTCGGGGACACCTTGACCAACACGTGGTCACCTGTCTCGAACTCTAATGGTCGGCGACGATTGTCTGCATAAGATTTCTGTCGACTCTGAGCGGTCAACAAACGACTCCTAATCAAATCTACCTTCTCACGGGCGGCTATAAGCATATCGGGCTCGGTGCCGATTGATTCTGATAAGTCATCCCAACACAAAGGAGATCGACAACAAAGCCTCGTAAGGTTCCATCTTAATCGAAGCATGCCAACTATTATTATACATGAACTCGATCAATGGTAGTTGGGCTTCCCAATCGTCTTTCCAATCGAGGACGCATGCCCTCAACATATCCTCCAATATCTGAATAGTCCTCTCTGATTGTCCGTCGGACTGAGGATGAAAAGATGTGCTGAAATTAAGGTGAGTTCCCATTGCACGATGAACTGATTTCCAAAAATGAGACACGAATCGCCCGTCACGATCGAAAACGATACTCTTAGGAGTACCGTGCAATCTCAGTATTTCTTTGATGAACAACTGGGCAAGTCTCTCGGGACCCCAAGTATCCTTAATCTCGAGAAAATGAGATGACTTAGTTAGACGATCCACAATTACCCAGATTGTATTCATGCCACGATGACTCGTCGGAAAACTCGTGATGAAGTCCATTGAAATATCCTCCCACTTCCACTCCGGAATAGGGAGTGGTTTCAGCATACCCGCCGGTCGCTGATGTTCTATCTTGACTTGTTGATAGGTGAGACATCTCGAAACAAACTCGGCGACTTCATGCTTCATATTACTCCACCAGTAATTTTGTTTCAAGTCTTTGTACATCTTGCTGGACCCCGGATGAATAAGGGGTAGCATGGGCTTCTCTCAAAATCGAGTTTTTCAACTCGTCATTCGCCGGTACACATAACCGATTCTTAAATATCAAGAGTCCATCCTCGTGGACCACAAATCCAGGGGATTTCCCCTGTGCCACATCCTCGCAGATGCGCAATAAAAATGGGTCTGAACCCTGATTCACTCTGATCGCCTCTTCAAGTGGCGATGAAATCTCTAGCATACAAAGCTGTCCCTGAACACGCTGTAACCAAACCTCGATCTTATGCCTAAGTAATTCTTGCTTAAGTTCCTTTTAAACTGTTAATCGAGCAAGCATCTACTCCTGAACGGACTTACGACTCAAGGCGTCGGCGACAACCTTCGCCTTGCCCGGGTGGTAAAGTATCTCAATATCATAATCTTTGATTAGTTCCAACCACCGTCTCTGTCGCATATTTAAATCCTTCTGAGTAAATATATATTTTAAACTCTTATGATCGGTGAATATCTGACAGGTAACGCCATAAAGATAATGACGCCAAATCTTTAATGCGAAAACCACGGATGCTAGCTCCAGGTCGTGGGTCGGATAATTTACCTCGTAAGGTCTCAATTGCCGTAAAGCATAAGCAATAACTTTCCCGTTCTGCATTAGTACACATCTGAGACCCTATCCGGACGCATCATTATAGACCACAAATCCTTCCGTCCCTTAGGGTAAAGAAAGGACAGGTGCTGAAATTAACCGGCTCTTGAGTTCCTCAAAACTCTGTTGACACGCGTCGGACCACGTGTATTTCTTATCTTTCCTTAAAAGCTTCGTCATGGGTTGAGCAATTTTAGAAAATCCTTCCACAAATCGCCGATAATAACCAGCTAATCCGAGGAAACTTTGGATTTCCTTAACATTTCTTCGGAGGTTGACAATCTCGAATAGCCTCCATCTTCTGAGGATCAACACGAACTCCGTCTGATGAAATTACATGTCCGAGAAACGTCACTTCGGACATCCAGAATTCACATTTGGAAAACTTCCCATAAAGTTGCTCTCGTCTCAACACGTCGAGCACCTGATGAAGGTGAAACTCATGCTCCTCCCGGTTACGAGAATAAATTAAAATGTCATCAATGAAGACAACCACGAACCGATCTAAATAGTCGATGAAAACCCGATTCATTAACTCCATGAATACCGCAGGTGCATTAGTTAACCCAAACGGCATTACCAAAAACTCATAAGGACCATAGCGTGTTCGGAACGCCGTCCTAGCAATATCCGACTCTCGGATTCGCAACTGATGATACCCAGATCTTAAATCGATCTTGGAAAATACTGAAGCTCCCTGAAGTTGATCCAAAAAGATCATCAATACGGGGTAGGGAATATTTATTCTTGATCGTCACCCTGTTCAGCTCTCGGTAATCAATACACAAACGGAAAGAACCGTCCTTTTTCTTGACAAATAATACCCGTGCTCCCCACGGAGACGCACTCGGCCGGATATAACCCTTCTCGGTCAAATCCTCCAATTGATTCTTTAGTTCCAGCATTTCGGTCGGGGCCATCCGATATGGTGCCTTCGATATTGGAGATGTACCAGGCTCCAACTCAATCGTGAATTCCACATCTCTCTGTGGAGGCAAACCAGGTAACTCGTCTGGAAATACGTTGGCATATTCTCTCACTACCGGAATATCCACCAATATTATTGATGATTTCTCGGTCTTAGTCATATAGCACCAATAACTGACACACCCCTGATTGAGTAATTTCACTGCTTTCATCAAGTTGATGACTCTCCCAGAATAGTTGGGATTACCTCCCTGAAAAACACATTCGACCCCATCGTCTGAAATGATAGTGACCAAACGCTTACGGACGCTAATGAGGGAATCGTGACGATCCATCCAATCAATACCTAGAATGACATCGTCTCTCGGAAAATCTACCACGATTAGGTCTGCTAACCAATCACGGCCATGAAGCTGAATCGGACAATCCTTAATCTCACGATTCCCGATAATTCTTCTACCATCAGGTAGATCGATGACATAAGGCTCACAACTAGTAGCACTACCGAGACGTAGTCTACTCAAACATGATTCGGAAATAAAAGAATGCGATGCACCAGTATCAAAAAGGGTACACACAGGTTGAGATAGAATATCTAGTGTACCTGAGATCATTCGGGCCTCTGGATAGTCGGTCTTCTTCATCTCATAAATTCGAGGCTTGCCGGCCCCCGAACCAGACGCTCCCGTCTGATAGCTCTTGGCTCCGCCTTTGTTAGCTCTTGTCGTCTTAAACGACGCGGACTGAGTGGACTGATTCGGAACCGCTGACTGGTTTGGGGGCCTGAGATGTCGCCGGAGTGGGTTTGGAGTCCCTTCGGCAAAATGGGCCCTATGCCCCGCAATTCCACAGTTATGGCATGTGACAGTCTGCCTCGGACATTTGGTACTAAAATGACCCTGTTCTTCACAGTTGAAACAGGTGATGGCCGAACTGGCCGCTCGGGACTGAGATTCCGCGGGTTTAGGTGCCATAGGAGGTTGCTCAGAAAAAGTTGAGCCCGCACGAGGTTTCTTGAAAGTGGCCTGACTGCCGTCAGACTGATTACGATTCTTTGACTTCTTGCCAGTAGATGAAGTTTGATTCTTAGCAATTTCCTTAGCAGTAAGCTCATAAGTAAGAGCTTTCTCGATGAATTCAGCCAGGGTGGTGCAATGATGATTAAGCAACTGTAGTCGCATACGAGGTTTCAACCTCTTGCTGAAATATTTGATCTTGTCCGCCTCATAATGAATAATGAACGAGGCGAAAGGAAGTAGCTCCTGAAATTTCTCGGCGATGGTGAGAACATCGTCGTCCGCTGATGGGTCGGGAGTGAGTAATTCTGATAACTTGGCCTCTCTGAGTGGGGCCGGATAATACTTCTCCATTATGAGAGTCTTGAATTGTTCCCAAGTACAAAATCCATCGGTGGGCTTCAACGATAACCACCATGAATGAGCGCTCTTACCCAGATAGTAAACCGCGACTGAAACTTTGTGTCCTTCAGGACAGTCCACCATAGCAAACAGTTTCTCGAAATGCTCCAGCCAATGAATGATATCCGCCGGTTCAGATAAACCCTCAAAAGTAGGTGGTCTTTGGCGAGAGATGTCGCCAATGATACTGCTCACACCCCTCTCTTGCCTCTGAGGTGGCGGCGGAGGAGCCTGTTGATTCTGAGTGGCTGAGTTATGCATCGTTTCCATCAGTTGTGTCATCTGAGTCATTTGGGCCATCATGCCCTGCATAAAAGCGAGTGGATCAACCCGAACACCTTCTGACTGAGCTGTGTCTCGGGTACGACTCCCTGATAGTGAATGATTATGCCCAGGTGAATGAGTGGCAGCTGTAATATCCGGAGGTAATTTTTTTTTTCGTGTTACTGTAGAGTTGCACGTATTCATTTGGAATTGTACAAGTGTTGTTGTTTGGACCGATACAATGTATATTGTATTAGAATATTTCGGGATCGAAATATTTATACTGGTCGTCGGTATGGTTTCGTCGTTTGGTTATTGCTTGGCGAGTTTGGAATTTTCGCTAAGTTTATAGCCATAGCATACGCTACCTGTGTAGCATTACGTACGCTAATTTGTTGCGATTACGTACGTTACGCCCTGAGGTTTTCGTACGTAATGCGTGGTCGGTGGTAGGAACCTTCCTCGTAGTCAACTTTCGGCTGGTAGGGCCAGAGTATCTTTGGGGTATCATATATATATATATATATATATATATACATGTGAAGTGAGAAAGGGAGAAAGTAAATATATATATATATATATTATCACATTGTCATGTTACTTCTCCCTCATCTTCCCACTTTTTCTTCTCCCTCTCACGTTATAATTCCCTTCCTTTCCAGCTCTCATTTCCTCTCTCTCTCGTTCCCTCTCTCTCTTCTCTCCATCTCTCTCGTTTCTTTTTTTTTTCGGCGAGTTGGAGCTGAAGGATGGCATCCGGCACTTTCCGGCAACGGACTGGAGTTGATGACCGGAGTTTGCTGACATCTCCGGCGACGACCAGAGCTCGGCGGCGGCAGGTGGCTCGTGACTGGAGCAGCGACGGCCTGGTCGGAATTTCCGGATCGGAAGGCATTGCAAATCCGGCCGATTTGCTCCAGCATTTTTCTTCTCGCGAGACGGAGCTCAGCGCCGGTTCTTCATGGTTTCCGGCCATGGACGCGCTCCATTGTTTCCGCGGCCGGAGGCGTCATTCGAACGGACGGCGGAACGGAGCACGGCAAACTTCCGGCGAGGAGTTGCAGGCGGAGATGGTGAAAACCGGCCATGGACGGAAACGGACTGGAGTTTGACGAAGTCCGGCGGGTCAGTTTTTCCGGCGGCCGAATTCCAGCATGGGAGTTGTTGTTTTTTCTGACCTGGCCGATCGGCTTCTAGTAAGCTGTGTGTGTTTTTGCAGTTATATATATATATATATATATATATATATATTGTGTGTACTGTGTGTTTCGTGTGTGTTATATATATATATAGTGTGTAAAGTAGTGTGTTCATGTGCAGTGCAGGTATATATATATATATTATGTAAAGAGTGTGTGTGTGTGTCATGTGGGTATATATATATTTTTATATATATATATATAGATATTGTGTGTTGCATATATATATATATATGTGATGTATGTATATTATATATATATATATATATGTGTGTGTATATGGATAAATACGAGTATAGTATGTGTTTTGTGTTGGAATCGGAGTTATCTATTATGTTGTTTTCGGTCGATATCGTATTATCGAATGAATTGTATTTCATTCAAGGTTGTTCGAGTGCTTGTGATTGTCGGAGGACGCCGTTGATCGATTCGTGGTAGGACGTTGATCGTGGAAGGACTTTCTCGTCTTCGGTTTGAGGCAAGTTTTATACTTGTACTAGTCAATGAGATTAATGTTATCATGTATGTGTATGAATGTGTGTATCATTTCGAGACTTGGTCTCTTTATGATTTTGTTGATATCAGGGGATTGTTTGATACGATACCCTTCGTCAAATTATGCCAAATATTATTGTTGTTCGTAAATGGCCGATTTAAGGCATTGCAATACTTGTTGGTAATATTGTTGTCGATAGCCGGTTCGCGGTATCGACATATCGATTGTTATTGTTGATTGATGTTCCTTTGAGATATTGTTGTCGATAGCCGGTTCGCGGCATCGACGTATCGATTGTTATTATTGATTGATGTTCCATCAAGATATTTTTGTGAATCGTCGTTATTGATATCAGTGTTTTTCTATTGATGTCGTTTTGGCCGATTGAAGGCATTGACGTATTCGATTATCATCTTCGTTATCGGTAACCGATTAAAGGTGCCGAGACATCCGTTGTATAATTGTTATCGGTTAACCGTTCTGAAGGTAATCGATATACGGAATCGGGATTATCAAAGATAATTCCCATCCGTTGTATAATTATTATCGATTGTCCGCTCTAAAGGTAATCGATATATTGAATTGGGATTATCAAAGATAATTCCCATCCGTTGTCAAAAATATTCCCATCCATTGTATCGTTGTTATCGATTGGCCATTCTACGGTAATCGAAGTATTGAATTGGGACTGTCGAGGATAGTTCCCATCCGTTGAATTATTTTTGTCGTGTTGTCCGACTCACGACAGCACACTATTATTCTTGTGAACTCGGTAATTTTGTGATTGTTGAAGGTTGAGGATTTCCTGGACTGTTGTGTTGTGATCGTTGCTCGTGTTAATCGGTCCTTAGGGATTTTGATCCCAGGATGGTTGTTTTGAATATTGTTGGTCGTGTCGATCTATCATTATTCGTGTGTCATCGTTCACTTGGTGAGTCGTATGATCCGTATTGGATGTGTTATCCTTTGAGTTTCGTTGTCATGTTGTATCGTGACATATCCGGAATCATATCTGCGTTCCGATTGGTTATTGTGTAGGATTTTTAGCCAGGCACACGATGGTCATGCGTGGATGTTTCCGCATTGGACCGTGCACACGAGACGTAGTTTGTGAGGCTAATTAGGTACGTTGTCCCACGTATATTTCTGGATTCCGTATACGGGGTGGACATGTGCACGGACACATTTCCGGATCGGGCGTACTGTGATGTCCATCTTTGAGCCGTACAATTTTTGATCGTTCATAGTCCATGTTTGATTGGATGTGTTCGATGTTTTGTGATTAAGCGTTCATACACCAGAGGGGTATGTTCAACAGTCAGGTTTATTTCTTTGAGATCTGTATTGTGATGATTTACAGCTTCGGGCTGTTCAGCTTTCAGGCCATCGTGATATTTTGGCAGCTTCGGGCTATTCGGCTTTCAGGCCATCGTGATATTTTGGCAGCTTCGGCTGAGGGATTTCAGGCCATTGTGATGTATCGGTATTTCCGTTGGAGCCTTCGGGCATTGTGATCCTTATTTATTTCAGTGTTGGTTTGATTTACCTTCGGGTAATGTATTGTTGTGTTCTATATTGATGATTCGCCATTGGGCACATATGTTCTAACCTATTGAGTAGGTATTGATCGTATGCTGTGGGCATAGTGTTCCACGAATGCTCGATTCTTACTTTGGTTTGTGAGCATCTCGTACTACCATTGTTGTACTGTTCATTCTGCCTTTGGATGCATATCATGTTGTACATGTATTTGATATTCATTATCTGGATGACTGACCCCGTGGGGGCGGAACATGTTTTCATGTTTTAGGTGCTTGCGAGGAGAGAGTTGAGACACAGGGGCATGACGATGGCTACGAGGCATTCGAGCGATACTAGTCCGAGATATTTTGGGTTCATGTCGGTCAGACAGTTTGGAGTACTCCAATTTTGTTCAGTCATTGTCGTTTGTATTATCCGAGCAAGGCTCGTGGATGTTGTATTTTATTTTGGCATGTAGGCCCATCCTTGTCGTTGAAATTCCATATCGGAATAGTATGTCGGACATCATAGTAGGGTCTGTGATTTCCTATTTTGGTCAGTTTGTTGTATTTTAGTCGTGTTCGCCTGGTGGATCACCTGGTGTGGGGTCCACGGCACTGTAATAACCCAATGGGATTTGGGGGTGTTACAGCAGCATCACTGCTCGATGAATTAGCATTATTCCTAGCATACGCACGTGTATTCACACGAGCTCTCGAGTTTCGGCCCGCACCGCGGCCTCTTCCCCCGCGTCCTCTGCCAGCTCTTTCCATACTGAAGTGGGAAAGTCGCGAAATGATTATATATCTCGCACGAATATCACATTATGATTACGTTATGAAATGATGAAAATGAGCATACGCGCTCAAAAACAATGATTACATGAATGATCAACTGAGGTGACGTGATTATCTGATGAAATTTTTGAAATGATTATTTTGAACAAGTTAATACGATAAATGATACGATTCTCAAGATCAACAACTGAACAGTGAAATGAACTGAGTGATTAATGAATTAACATGATCGACTTGATCACAAATGAAAATGATAAAAGAGGAAATCTTAATGTTCTTTGGTCTGAAGGGCTCGGCTCTTGCACGGGTCACACGTGACGCGAAAGTCCAATGATACTAGTCTGATGAATGATGATTTCAAATGAAACATGACTCGGAAGGTAGTATTCAAAACCACGCTCCGATACCAACTCTGTAACACCCCAAACTAGGCGGATATTACAGTGTCGTGGACCCCCGACTGGGACCCACCAGGCGAGTGAAAATGAATGAAATACACAGGGTAAATGTAGTACCGAACCACATTACATCATTAATTACTCCAATGAGGAGTTTTATTACAACACACCCAAGGAAATGACCGAATACAAGTATATTTTATATGGAGATAAAATATACAACACTGAATGAACTCAAAATCCAAACGGAAATCTAAAGAGGAAATAAAATAAGGAAACACAGTGAATGAAAGGACTAGGGCCCCCTACTAGTATCACTGGGACTCCTCACCGTCAACGTTCTCTTCCCGTGCCTTAGCCTTGCCACGACCTAGAAAACAAAATCCCAACGGGGTCAGTTACACAGAACAACAATCCTCAAGAGTTGAATAAACACAATCATATATATGCTGTATAAACCACAAGTTCGATCAAAAATGAATCGGTTAGATTATAACCCAATCTTGTTGAAAACATACGCAATCAAACATGCTGTATGAATCAACTAACAGTATGCCTCAAAGGGTGGTGCCACACTACGCCCGGGATGGAAATGTGTCCGTGCACAAGCCACTGTCGAGTATCGATCGAATACACGTGTGGTCTTGTACCTAATCAGTCTTACGAAGTGATCTTCTCGTGTGCACAATCTAATGTGAGGCCAACAACCAACACACGACTTAATATATGCCCGACATGAAAATCCTACACATACCAACCGGCACGCCAGTATGACCCGGAATGCCACGAGATAACAAAAGTGACATCGAAATCAATAATGACTCACCGAGATGAAATGATAGTGAAATGAATGATAGCTCAATGAAATGATTGGAACCATCGTTCCTCGTGACTGAAGTGATTAATTGACAATGACGAGTCTCGATACGGTTAATACAATATGATTGAATTATGATTATGAATGAACAACAACGAAAGGAATGAATATCCCTTTAACTGAGTAAGAATTAACTTACCTTAACACCGCTGATGATATGATCTCTCTCGAACAACGTCCTAAGGAAACTACCGGTCGCTCGAACAACCTTGAATAACACAATTACCAACAATCCGTTCAACATACGAATCAAACACGAATATAACTAACTCAAAACGTCGATACGACTATAAACCAAGTTAATTGGGGCATTATATCGAACACGTTGAGGCCAAACTTCGATTGTTTACAACCAAACCTCAATAATACCAATATCAAATCCCCAAGAAGTGTTTCAAACCAACAAAACATCTTCAATACAATCAATAATCCAACATGAATATCCAAATTCGTGATTTCAACAACAATTAATCGAAAACCCCCAAATCTAACTCAATATTCAAAGTGTTCTTGAATAACCTTTCACTATCTTTTCGGCTCTACATGTCAGATTTTTACCGATCATAAAAGTCTGAAATACATATTTACTCAGCGGGAGTTGAATATGAGGCAGAGGAGGTGGTTAGAGCTGATTAAGGATTATGACCTCGAAATCCTTTATCATCCGGGCAAGGCGAACGTCGTGGCCGACGCCTTGAGTCGGAAACCAGTTGTGTTGTGAACGCTTGAGATCCTTACGTCTCAGTATGAGCTTCGGCGAGATTTGATCGAGTTAGATGTTGAGGTTTTGCTGCCTGGAGCTGTCAGGCAACTTTGTGCTTTAGAGATTTCGTCGTCTTTGATCGACGAAATTAAGCTGAAGCAGTTGGAGGATCCGATGATTACTCAAATCCGAGAGAACGTTCTTAAGGGAAAGTCTCCTGGGTTTGTGATTCACGAGGATGGTGTTTTGAGATTCCAGAGTCGGCTTTGTGTACCGAACGACTCAGAGTTGAGACAGAGTATTTTGCGTGAGGCCCATGCTACACCTTACTCTGTTCATCCTGGTTCGAGTAAGATGTACAAGGACCTGAGAAGGAATTTCTAGTGGAATGATATGAAGGAGGAGGTCGCACAGTTTTTAGCGAGGTGTTTGACTTGTCAGCAGGTCAAAATCGAGCATCAGCGACCGGCCGGGTTATTACAGTCACTTCCCGTTACGGAATGGAAATGGGAAGATATATCGATGGATTTCATTACGATTTTGCCGAGATCGAGATCCGGCATGAATATGGTCTGGGTGATTGTTGATCGTCTGACCAAGTCGGCACATTTTCTGGGCATCAAAGACACTTGGGGTCCGGAGAAGTTGGCTCGTGTGTTTATCGCGCAGATTGTGAGGCTTCACGGTACTCTGAAGTCTATTCTTTCGGATCATGACGGCTGTTTTGTATCGCACTTTTGGCAGGCGGTGCATAAGGCGTTGGGTACCCGTTTGCGTTTGAGTACCTCTTTTCATCCTCAGTCAGATGGACAGTCGGAACGCACTATCCAGACGTTTGAGGATATGTTGCGTGCTTGTGCTCTCGATTGGAGCAGTGACTGGGAGGAGCATTTGCCATTGATTGAATTCACGTACAAAAATAGTTGGCACGCGTCGATTCGGATGGCACCGTGTGAGGCACTATATGGGCGGCGTTGTCGATCACCGATTTGTTGGAATGAGGCGTCTGATATGGTCAGGACCAAGCCGGATAACGTTTTAGAAACGAGGCGGAAGATAGAAGTAATTCGGGAACGGATGTTGACTGCCCAGAGTTGACAGAAGTCATATGCCGATGTCCGTCGTCGACCTTTGGAATTCGAGGTGGGAGACCACTTTTTGCTAAAGGTGTCGCCGACGAGGGAATTTTCCGTTTTGGGAAAAAGGGGAAGTTGAGTCCGAGATTTATTGGACCCTTCGAGATTCTCGAGCGAGTCGGTGGTTTGGAATACCGTTTGGCATTACCCCCGGTTTTGAGCCATGTTCATAGTGTTTTTCATGTTTCCCAGCTGAGGAAATATGTCCCGGATCCTAGTCACGTCATTGATTATGGTGAGATTGACGTCGCCGAGGATATTACTTTTGAGGAGCGTCCTTTGAAGATTTTGGAACATCGCAAGAAACGACTGAGGCATAAGACCTTCCCTTTGGTCAAGGTGCAGTGGTCGAGACACGGTGTCAAGGAGGCAACTTGGGAAACCGAGGATAGCATGCGTGCTAAGTACCCTGAGTTGTTTGTTTCTTAAGTTTCGGGACGAAACTTGTTTTTAGAGGGGTAGAATGTAATATCCGCATTTTTCTTCTTTTTCCGATATTCCCGTTTTAGTGTATTTTCATTTTTAGTAGCTCGTTTGTAACCATGTCGACATTTTGAATCTATTTTATTCTTGGAGTTTCTCCATTTGGGACGACCTTGGTGATGTTTTGATATTATTCTGTTTTATGTCGTGTATTATGGCATGGACGTTCGATTCTCGTAGAACCCGTTCGCTTTTGTGATTTCTTTAGTTTCATGAGTTCGTATAGTTGAGTTGTTCGTGTTGTGAGTTTCGATTTGTTAATCCGACGTTGTATCGCGATTTTTGGACGTTTGGGCCGTTTCGTAATTTTTCTAAGTTTAGGGTATTCTTGTTATCCTTGTTGTTCCTGAGCCTTCGAGTATTCGGAATCACGCTTCATCGTAACGTTTTGCTTTCTGACTCAAATCCGTGGTGAGTGTATCTTTCTCCTCGTCGAGCAGTGCTTCAGACTTTGGCCTGCTGTCACAGGCCATGTTACGGCCGTAAGCCGTATCTCTTATGGTCGTAATAATCGAGAGTTACGGCAGTAAGCTTTCCTTCATACGGCCGTAACAAGGCTTCGTTTCTTGCCTCCTGGTCCAGTTCTGAGTTACAGGCGTATCATGTTTGAGTTACGGCCGTAAGTATCGATACGGCTGTAATGGTGTTCTTAATACGGCCGTATGTGTCTTTCGTCGAATTGGCCTGTTTCTCTCCAGAGGCCAGTTACGGCCGTAAGAGAGTCAGGTTACGGCCGTAATGTTCCTATGTTACGGCCGCATGTGGGGTGTGTTACGGTCGTAACACCTGCCAGTATATAAACTGGCAGCGGCCCGTTTTTCCTCATTTCTCACATCTCTCTTTTCTCTTCGCGACGGGAGCGACGACAGAGGCTAGGGTTCGTCCGATTTTGATCCAAACTCCATTATAAGGGCATATTCAAGTATCATATCATCCACCTATCACTAATCGTCCATCATTCATCTTCGAATCAAGGTAAAATCTCTTAGAACCCTACCTTGGGGGATTTGGGGGTTTTCGGTCTTATTGTTCGTTTTACTCCGTGTTGTTAATTAATCCTTGATGATTATGATTGATATCGTTAGCATTCTTGTTCTCCTACGAACTCATGGTGTATTTCGTGATATTTACGTAATCGAGAGGGTTTGGTTCTGATCCGCCCTCGTCGTTGTTTTGATGCGAATACACATAAGTCGTAGGCGGGTTTTTAGGTGTTTTCCAATTTGTATTCGTTTAGAATTGGTTGTGATTGTGTTCTTCGTATCGTTAGGTTCGTAATTATCGGCTCCTAACATCCGTCGGTGTTTTCCTTTCCATTCGTTGGTCATCAATTATTCAAGGCAAGTATTTTTGGAAACCTTTATGCTTAACGTGAAATGGTAATGTATATTGTGTGTGATTTTGCTCACCCCGGGAGGGTCCGACGGGGCCTCGGGGGAATCTATGACTTCACTCTGGATTCACGAGTTTGTTTAGCTAGCCAGCCCGGGAGGGTCCTTAGAGGCCTCGGGTGGGATTTGTGGCTTTGTCCCTATCCTAGGCGATGCATGTGCGTGATTTGTTTTATGATATGGCCAGCCCGGGAGGGTCCTTAGAGGCCTCGGGTGGGATTCGTGGCTTCCTCCCGGTCCTAGGCAAATTGTTTGACTGTTTGTTTCCGGAAAAGACATGTCTGGTTTTGATTTTTGAAATGAATTGGTGCATTGTACTATGAAACGTGTAAGTGAATGGTTTGTCTTGATTACTTGTACTAGCGTAATTGCTAACCCCTTTGGGGACCCGTTTTGGGGAAATTCTTGTTATGGATTTCAGTTTATGTTCTGTCGGACGAGTAGGCGCTGGGACAGTACGAGGATGTTGGCCAGGGTCATTGACATGTGCATTCGAGTCTTCTTATTTCTCTTGTCTAATTCGATATGGTTGTTTCCCACATTTATAAACTTATAGATTGTACTCGCGAGTACTTAGGCTTTTTATTTTCAAACTTCGCTTTGTATTAACTCAAATTGCTATATTGTCGGTTGACGTTTATTACGCCGGTTGCTCCGAGCGTATCTTTATATGTTGTATTATTTAAATGTGTGTCTTTGCTAACCGAGATGGTTAGTCGAGTGGTGTTTTCCTTGTTTCAGCCTGGTGGGCCCCATGTAGGGGTCCACGGCGCTGTAATATACTCCGAATATCTCGGGGGTGTTACATGGGGGGTGCGAGCGCCGACAGAACGACGGAATCCCTCCCAATCCGGTCGCTAGGATCGAGCAGAACGAGCCGGAGTACTCTGACGAATCAATCCCTCCGATCAACCCCAGCGGCTGGATCAATATGCTTCAGTTGGGAGGTGGAAACCTCGGAGGCCTTTCCCCGGTTTCCACCATGTCGAATAGAAAGCGGAAGGCCGAATTGAGGGCGTTCGCCGGGGCCCATATCGTGGTACCCCCAGAGCCAACCATCTCCAAAGACGCGCTCATCACTTTCTCCAACAAGGATAGGGGGAGTGCAGTGCCCCAAAGAGGATTTATTGGTAATCTCTGCATGTATCCTTGGGAAAATGGTCGATCGCATGCTGGTTGACAATGGGAGCTTTTGCAATATCATATTCAAATCTGCTCTTGACCAGCTCGGCAACCTGACCAAGTTCAACAAGCCATTTGATACCGTGCTTCAAGGTTTTGGCGACAGCACAGTCCAAGCCTATGGAAGGGTCAAGCTCTTTGTCGAGCTAATATGTTATTACGATCCCAAGGTTAGGATTACTAGGAACCTCAATTTTGTAATCATATATAGGCCTAGCATCTATAATGGGTTCCTAGGTCGCCCATTTCTAGAAACCTTCGAGGCGGTCGCCTCTTCTTTATTTTACTATATCAAATTCCCCACTGCCGACGGGACGGTCGGTACTGTAAAAGGAGACCAATTAATGGCTAAGAAATGTTTGAATTACTCCTGTGTCGTAACTTCTTTAAACACTTCCCATACTATTTATAACATTGAGACGATCGACAATCAACCGATGGAGATCGATGAGCCAAGCACCTCGAACCAGCCCGACTCAGAGGATGGCATCTCACATCGATTGACGGACGACATCGAGCCAAGGATCGGTTTCGAGCCAAGCCTCGACATCGATCCAAGGATCGAGTCTGGAAATCATTCCAAACAAGAAGCGACCGTCCCCATTGAAGAGTTGGAAAGTATAACGATAGATCCGGCTCGCCCGGAGCGGGAAGTACAGATCGGCACAAGCGTCGGCCTCGAGTTAAAGGATGATATGATCAGTTTACTACGTAAGAACATCGGAGTCTTTGCCTGGTCGCATCAAGATATGGTCGGCATAAGTCCTGAACATGCTTGCCACTATCTAAAGATCGACGCGGCAAGGAAACCTGTTCACCAGAAACGTAGGAAATTCGGTCCTGAGAAGTACGCAGCAATCGACACAGAAGTCAAAAAGCTATTCGACAACAAACTAATTGGAGTAGCTACAGACGAGCCACAGTGGGTAGCCAACGCGGTGCTCGTCAAAAAGTCGAGCAACTCCTGGAGGTTATGCATCGACTTTACCGACCTCAACGCGGCATGTCCAAAAGACCATTTTCCGATGCCTCATATTGACCACTTGGTCGATAGCACGGCAGGTTGCGAAATGATGTCGTTCATGGATGCTTTCGCCGGGTACCATCAGATCCCAATGGAGGAGAAAGACATAAAACACACGTCGTTCCACACGGAAAAAGACGTGTACTTTTGGGTCCGAATGCCGTTCGGTTTGAAGAATGCGGGGGCGACCTACCAACGGCTAGTCAACGGGATGTTCGCCAACCAGATCGGCAAGACCATGGAGGTTTACATTGACGACATAGTAGTCAAGAGCCTCAAAAAGGAAGATCACCTCAATGATCTTGCCCAGACGTTTGCTATCCTCGAGAAGTTCAACATGAAGCTGAATTCTAAGAAATGCAACTTTGGGGTAAGCTCCGGAAAATTCCTGGGGCACATCGTGAGCCAAAGAGGGATCGAGGCGAACCCCGCCAAAATCCAGGCGATCCTCGACATGCAGGAGCCACAGAATGTCAAATAGGTGTAACGCCTCACAGGTTTTCTAGCTGCCCTTAACCGCTTCATTTCTTGGCTCGGAGATAAAAGCAAGCCATTCTTCGCGACCATAAAGAACAAGAAGTTTGCATGGACAAAGGAGAGTCAAATAGTGTTCGCCAAAATCAATGAGTATCTGTCTAATCCCCAAATCTTGGTGAAGCTGATCCCCGGCGAAAAGCTATTCCTTTACCTGGCGGCCTCGGAGGTCGCGCTGAGTGTTGTTTTAGTGCGAGCAGAGGGGCAAACCCACTTGCCGATCTATTTCGTTAGTCAAGCGCTCCACGACGCGGAAACGCGTTACACGCCTCTGGAGAAGATCGCCTACGCATTAGTCATCAGTGTTCGCAAGCTGCGGGCCTACTTCTTCGAACACCAAGTGGAGATTCTGACGACTCTCCCCTTAAAGCAAGTTTTGCACTGGCCAGACACCAACGGGCGACTCCTCAAGTGGTCGCTGGAGATCGCCCAATACGGTATCACGTACGCTACTCGCACGGCGATCAAAGGCCAAGCTCTGGCGGACTTCGTGGTG
Source organism: Orobanche coerulescens (assembly GCA_033398695.1). Classification (NCBI taxonomy): domain Eukaryota; kingdom Viridiplantae; phylum Streptophyta; class Magnoliopsida; order Lamiales; family Orobanchaceae; genus Orobanche; species Orobanche coerulescens. The sequence goes on along the minus strand of CM065801.1, from coordinate 99,794,759 downwards.
GAATTAACGTTTCCACCCAGTCTGACCCAGGTCGGCCGCCCTGCTTGGAAATTGTATGTGGATGGCTCGGCGACCAACTCGCGAGCAGGGGCAGGGATTGTCCTCATCAGCCCCGATGGCCAAAGTTTCACAAACGTTGTGCGTTTCGGGTTCCGTGCGACCAACAATGAAGCCGAGTATGAAGCCTTGGTAGACGGGCTCGATCTAGCACTCGCCTTGGACGTTCGTCGCCTCCACATATTTATAGACTCCCTCTTGGTCGTGAACCAAGTCAAGGGAGAATATGAGGCGCGCGGAGAACAAAAGATCAAATACCAAGAATTGGTCACCGAAATGTGCACAAAGTTTGAAGAAGTGCTGATCGAACAAGTCCCGAGAGAGCACAACTCCCAGGCCGATGCCCTATCCAAACTAACATCATCAGATGGGGCGGCAGATTTCTCTAACATCCAAATCACAAAATCAGCAAAGCCGGCGATCGACAGAAGCTTGATTACCACAGTTGCCATCGCCGAAGAGAACTGGATGACTCCGTTCATTAAATACTTGAAGGACGGAATGGTCCCTGCCGACCGTGTCAAAGCTCGCTAGCTTCAGCTCCATGCAACCAGATACACCCTATTGGATGACCGGCTTTACAAGCGAGCTTTTAGACTTCCTCTCCTCAACTGCATTACGCCGGAGGAAGGCCAATTCGTTTTAGCCGAGATCCATGACGGGATCTGTGGAAATCACGCTGGGGGACGAGCTCTCATCCACAAGACAACCACACAAGGTTTTTTCTGGCCTACACTACAAAATGACGTGATCGCCTATGCCCGATCATGTCACAGGTGTCAAGTGATGGGCCCGAACATCAGGCTATCCCCCGAGCAGCTCACTTCTATGTACAGTCCATGGTCGTTCGCCCAATGGGGCATCGACCTCATCGGTCCTTTGCCGACGGCGCCAGGGGGATGTAAATTTGCCATCGTGGGGGTCGATTATTTCACGAAATGGGATGAGGCTGAGCCACTCAACAAGATCGACCAAGAACAAGTAATCAAGTTCATTTGGAAGAACATCATATGCCGGTTCGGTCTACCCCAGGCTATCATCTCCGACAACGGGAAGCAGTTCGATGGTTTGGAAGTCATGCAATTCTGCGAGAAATAGGGAATCAAAAAGTTGTTCTCGGCCCCTTACCACCCTCAGACGAACGGGCAGGTAGAGGCTAAAACAAGATCCTCAAACACACGATCAAAGCACGACTCGAATCCAAACAAGGACGATGGGCGAGCGAGCTCCCAGATGTTTTGTGGTCCTACTAAACGACGACAAGAAACTCAACAGGCGAAACCCCGTTCGCCCTCGCCTTCGGGATAGAAGCGGTGATCGCTTCGGAGATCGACGTCCTCAGCCACCGAACTGAACAAGAAATGACAACGGACAATGATATAGCCCAACGGATCGACTTGGACATGCTCGAAGAACTACGACTGACCTCGGAAATGAAGAACACGATCCACAAAAGGAAATCCGAGAAATTCTACAATTCGAAGGTCAAGGAAAGGCGATTCCAAGTGGGCGACCTAGTCCTCGAAAAGGTCCAGACTCACACGGGAGTATTTGGCCCAAATTGGGAGGGGCCCTTCAGGATATCTAAATGGCTGACCAGAGGAGCCTACGAACTCCAACACCCAGATGGCACTCCGGACCAATATCCCTGGAACGCCGTGCATTTGTAGAAATATTACCAATGAAAACTCTGTATTCAATTACCCGATGTACAAAGAGTTTAATGAGATCCTTCGATCCCCTATATATGATTCGCCTCGACAAAACAAACATATAAAAAAGAGGACGACTCGCTCTCCCTACAAGAGGTCGTCATCAAGCCTGACAAACCTATACAAGCGATCGCCCCCCCCATCACAACGTATACCGTCGAGGATCGTCATTTAACATGGCGATCCAAGGTAGAAAAGTGCTTCCATGGTTCCGGAAGTCGATGGAACCGACAGCCAGTCCATGCAAGATTCCTTTGGGCTGCGATCGCTCGTCCTTCGTTTAAGTACGAGGCGGGCGTAGCCGAAGGACCCTCCAAACAAATCTGTGGACACACTCGCCCGCCCTCAAAGGTTCATCATCTAACATGATAGACCCGGACAAGGCGACGTGTCCCTACCCCCATCACAACGTATACCGTCAAGGATCGCCATCTAACATGACGATCCGAGGTAGAAAAGTGCTAACAAGCTGCGGACGTGGAGTCGAATAATCCGACGACGCCCCGTGCAAGGACTCCTCCAGACCAAGATCGCTCTTCTTTCGTTCAAATACAAGGTGGGCGCAGCCTAACGGAGGACCCTCACAATAAAGTGAGTCGCGAGACAGATCAACAGGTGGAATGTCCCTCGCGCACAAGACACGGTCATGGAGGTCGGTCCATCGAACTCCGCGACCGTGCACGGTTCCTCAAGGTCGAAACAATCGACCTCCCTCGATGAATCAACAAAATTGAAGATCGCAAGAAACAGACTAAAGATAGCTCACCAAACGTATTATTTTCGTTCCCTTACTTTAGCTAAGAAAATAAAAACAAGGGGCAAAGCGGAGCTATTCATACATGCGATCAGGAGGACGAAACCACACACGATCGGCTTTGTTCAAGCACACACGTGACGATCGATTTTGTTCAAGAATATTTACAAGTAAGAATTTCAAGTGTACCAATGCATTCGGATCTATTCAGACAATTGTACAAAGTCGAAATGATGCGAAATGGTCAGACAAGGCGATCATATAAACAAGGCATCAGGTGCAATTGTATAAACACTTGTGTAAATTCGTATGCAAACATTCAGAAAGGCGATCGCACAAATAAAGATTCAGATGAAAAAGAACGTATTTTTATTCCATCCAAATTGTTTGTACATACACGCCTGAAGGCAAAACAAGAAGAAAATGGAAATTACAAGGAAAGAAAACATCATAAAACAGCGGTCTCGCTCAGGCCACCCCCGCCTGACCTTCGCCTCCAGCAGACGGATCCACGCGCGCTTCCTCACCGGATTTCGGATAAACAAGTTTGTCCGGCGAAGGGTACCAGCTCAGATCGATCCCAAAGTCGGTGAGGTCAGAGAGAATTCCGACTGCAAAGGATGCTCGAGCACGTAGGCTTTGAAATTTTCGATCAGAGGGCTAACCTCGACCCCTCCTTTCTTGGCAGCACGGATGGCATCGACGTAATCCATGTAATATACGAACTCGCCGACGTACTCCACACTGAGGTAGGGATAGGTCTTGATCGCCTCCAGCTTCTCCTTCAACCCCGCGGCTGTCTTGTCCGCATCCTTGAGCTCGACGACCTTGGCAGCCAGTTCCCCTTTCGACGACTCCAGCTCGCCATTTAGCCGATCCACCACCGCCTTCATCCCGATGACCTCCTCTTGCGAGGCCACATGCAACCGATGAGCCTCTGTTATCTGGTCGCGCATCTTATCGACCATCGCCCGGGATCGGTCGAGCTCCTGCCTCATTCGGTCAAGATCTTGTTTAGCTCGCTTGGCCGTCTCGGTATACTCCTTCTCCATGGCCACGATACTATTGGCAAACTCGGCGTTCTAGTTCCGAGATGCCTCATGGTCTGAGTGAAGGCGAGCATTAGAGGTCCGCCCCTCATAATCTTTAACAGCTTGAGCGGCCATCGTCGCCGCTTGGAGGGTCAGAGCAAGTGTCGCCTATATGGCATCTCCAGACCGCTGGCGCGCAATCGTGTCCAGGTCGGTCGTCCAAGCCCTCGGAAGAGAGGAGATGGCCTGGGAGATGTAGGAAGGGACGTCGATAGGCTCGCACGGGGACTTTCTCGCCAAGAAATCCAGCACCATCGGCGAGGTATTAGGATCGGCAAGGCGGACCCTGCAACACAAAAAACGAAAGAGCTAATATGCATCCTACACAAGTAGCTTAAACTCGGAAAGATCGAACCAGTCTTACCTTGCGACCTTCTCGGGGTCGCGGCCGAAAAAAGGCTTGCCCCGCGGAGTCTTGGCATCAGCAATCGCCGCAGTCTTTAGGAAGGCCGCTGAGTCCGTGGACCCCTCCACCATTGGAACGGCAGAAATAGGAGGCACGGTAACCGGCAGCACCACAATGGACGCTTCCGCAGCAACAGTGGGCAAGGGCTCCTCTGACCTCCGCCTCTTGCGGTTGCGCTGGAGCTGCTCCTCATCCAGAGCCTCTGGCTCGACGACCGACGCGATGATAGGTCTCTCCTCGGGGATAGGACGGGACGTCATTGCAGGGACACGACCCGCCTTCTTCCCTTGGCGAATACGACTCATAAGGCCGGGGTTCGAAATGATAATCTCTCTCGAGGGCTCGGAGTAGCGGGGAAAGTGGATCTCTATCAAAGAAGAAAATTCAACCAAGTTAGACATCTCTTTCAATCAGACGATCGTCAAACAGAAAAGAGATAGTAAGTATTCGTACCTGGAACCTTCAGGTGGCGAGGGAAGCGGAACAACCGAGCGCCCAACCAATGAGCTTCGCGGTTGACCGTGCGAGCGTCGATATAGTTGTCCGGCAGACTGTGGATTTGCTCCCAGACGATCAAGAAGTCAAATAGAAGGTCGCTGATTGCTGGAACGAGGGAGCCTGCAAAAAGGAAACCAAATTCGATCAGTTCAAGGTGTATCCGAACAAAGGGAGAGTTAAAACCCTTACTCGGATTCCTCTCCCGAAAGCTGGTGGGAATATCCAACTCATCCTCTGGTCTATCTCTCGCCGCCAACCTCCACGCTCCGGTGACCCAGCACCATTTTGCCAGGTCGCCCGGAACTTTGTTCAGCACCCCTAGGACCATCCTACCCATGCGACCCTGAATATCATAGCCGCCAATTGAACCCTTCTGCGCAGTCAGCTTGAAGAGGTAGTTCATTTCTAGCGCAGAAGGTAGACGGAACAGCCGATGACCGCCAAAAAGTGTCAAGGTACTAATAATCTGCAGCCAGGCGTTCGGCGTCAATTAGAGCGGCGCCACATTCCAGGCGGTCAGCAGGAATGACACGGCGAACGGCAATGGGAACCGCAAACCAGCCTCCAGGATCAGTTCGTTAACGGCGACCATACCCTCGAGAGGTCGGTCGGCGTGTTTGCTCTCCGAGGGCACGTACAATGAGACATCAGAAGGGATGTGGAACTTCGCCCTCCAGCGACTCAAGTCCTTCCTAGTCGCCGAACTACGGATCTGACCGAGGGTCTACGGGGAGCGGTCCGTGGTCCGAAATGACGTACGCTTCACGGGTTCATAGGGGTGGGCGACCGAGTATGCACCGAAGTCAAACTCAGGCCGTGGTCCGGCCAACCTCTCCATAATTCCGGCGAATTCCATAAAGGCCCGGCCAAACGCACTATTATGCTCCCAATATATCCTCACCGCCTCATCCTCATCTACCGGCGAGCCATTCTACCCCGCCACCGCCGACCTCGCCACGCCTGCCTCGTTGAAAAGCTCTTCAATCTCCGCGGGTGCAATCCCCGCACGAATGGCCTCAACGGCCGTCTCCAAGTGAAGAGCCACGGAGGTTTATTCCCGGGCAGGCGAAGTCGCGGCGGCAGAAGAGCTACCATCCTCATGCACATTGGATCCTCCACCAGACATATTCGAAGAGAAAAGGGGGAAGAGAATTTTTGTTCTTACCTAGAAAAAATGTCGATCGGCGCAAGAAGCTTCAAGGAATTTCTGCAGAGTCTTCGTCTAAAGGCAAGTGCACATAAAGATCTAAACTCCAGCAGCCCTAGCCCTTTTATAGGCGAGAGCAGGGACCTCTGTGCAAATAGGCAGAATCCTGGGGGCTGAAGTGAAACCGCCGGGGGAGACACATTAAATGCAGCCCTCGAAACCCGCGTACGTGTCGTTTCGAGGGCACGCCAGGCGACAAGTTTGACAAAAACCGTCGGACTCCCCCAATAGGAGCGCGACGTGTGCCCCTATGATGTTTCGAAAGCCCGCCTCCACTTCCCGCTATTTCCAGCGCCTGAGGAGATCGTCCGAGGTCAAAACAAGCTCGTCCAGGCGACGATCTTCTTTGTCATAAATAGATTAATCACTCATCTAAAACAGGCGATCGCCAGCAGTGCCACCTCACCCCATGTCTTCGACATCGGAGCGAGCTGGGGGGCAATTGTTGTGCGGCGATTTATACGCCTCGATGGCGATCGGCATAATTGTCTGGAACCAGCTAAAGAAGACAGATGATGGGCAAGCGCTTAGCGGTCGACGTCCAAGGCGATAGCCTATTGGCATCTGGCGATCGCCTCTAATGGCCGACTAGAGACGATCGTCCCGTGCCACGTATGACCCCGTCAAAGTCTTCGAAGACCGAATCTCGGATGAAGACCCATGTGCAGATCCGCAAAAGGCGCCACAGGATTAGGGCCTTTTGACCCCAGCCTGTCACCATCTTCTCACCTACTGATAGACCCGCCGAAAGGTGCGAAGTGGATCTCCCGAGACGGAGACTCAGGACGCGTGCAAACATCTCATTGGCTCGCACATCTGGCTGCTAGCAGCAGCCACGGACTTTAAGGAAACAGTCCCACGTGCTGGGACGATCGCCCACCTTATTTTAATATAGGAAACGGCGGTCGCCCGCGATGGACAAGGAGAACCTAGCAACCTCTTCTCCTATAAATAGAAGGCCTCCAGCCGTTGCCGAAGGACAGTGGAAGACATTCACAAAAACTCAGACAGTAAAAAACGTGAACACAAACACATTTTACAACATAAACACAGAACACCAAAAGCAAACTATATAGAGATCTCTCCATCTTTGTAACAAGAACTCACAGGGCTTCAACTCTGGTTCTTCCAGCAATCTTCAGCACTCGATAGCTAAGATAACTAGAGTCTTTACACTCATTGTAATTGTACTCTAACATTAATATTTGTAGTCACTAGTATTCATATTAATAACATCTCGCGAGAGAATTCAAGTCTGGGACTAACAACCCCGGAAAATCTTGTGTTATTTACTTTCCCTACGGACGTGCTCTCGCATTTGTGTGTTACTCGATCATTCCAGCAATATCATCTCCGGATAATATTTTGGGTAACAACACCGCCATCGTGCTCTTCCTGCGCCTTGCTCTTTCCTCGCCCTGAAATACAAGTATTTCGCCCAAACCACAGAGTGAGATATAAATGACAATAATTCTCAGGGCATTATATATTCATATACATATGGATCTCAAAGAAACAACCGACTACTTAATATACCACTCGGGCGTATAAACAGTCAGTCCCAACTGTCGGACATATCCAATCATAACGGAATATGAGCGTCCAAACAACATGGCTCAAGACGGACGTCACAGTACACCCGATCCGGAAATGTGTCCGTGCACATGTCCACCCCGTATACGGAATCTAGAATATATGTGGGACGATGTACCTAATTAGCCTCAGGAACTACGTCTCGTGTGCACGGTCCAATGCGGAAACATCCATGCATGACCATCAAATGCCCGGCTAAAAATCCTAAACATAACCAATCGGCACGTAAATATGACTCCAGAGATGTCACGATGCAACATGACAACGTAACTCAATGAATTACACATTTACCCAAGAATCGAAAGACTCACCGAAGTGACAACAAGGCTCAACGAGTCTAACGGTATCAAAGGCGATCAACTAGGGAATACAATCCCACCACAAAATGGTAATACGATCAAGAACAACATTATTTCATGAATCGTAGATTCACAGAGCATTACTTATACACGAAACATACAATATTCACAAGAATTCAACCATCATTATAACCAATCAAGATAACTTGCCTCAATTCCATAGACGAATAGCCCTTCTTCAAACGAACGAATGGTCGGAATCCCCGACTACTAATACTCACTCGAACGAGCAACCTTGAGCGAAATGTAACTCATTCAACAACACATTCATGCAATAATGATATCAATTCCTAGGAAACGACACCCGAAATATTACTCGAATGGTTCATCCTATTCCAACGAATATCCCTATAGCTTCATTAACGAATTATGTTTCTAAGTTCATCTTTAAAAACCAGTTTTACCAAGTTATTTAGGTTCACCACATTTACGTCTTCTATTTTACAATAATCGTTGTAAATTAATTCAGACACTAATTCTATAGTATCATTATCACCCATAATCGTTATAATCATCCTAAGAACACCATCAATGTATTAATATGATGTTCAACACCTTCTTAAGTTATCAACACATCCGATGAATTTGAATATATAAAGGTTATAATTGTGTTCTTCATAACCCATTATTATCCCTTAAAAATTTGCTCAAAACATAATTATATCATTGACGGTTTTTGAAACTGTAAAGACATCATTAAAATCTTTGATACTCATCGAATTCTTCCCAATGAGTTTGTTAAACCCTCTCCAATGTATGGCTATAACATCATATGATCTTACTAGCATTAAGAACATACTCATAAACCCTAATAACCTGGTTTTAACATGATTTCCTAAGGGTTTTATAATGAACATGTTATTCCAAAACCTCATCAATCATTCGAGTGATGATACTAACAATATTATCATGTTCCAAACTAAATTTGTTCATAAATCCAATGACCATCATGTTCTACTTGATTATTCTAACACTACAAGAATTACTCCTTACTAACATCATCAATCATATGAAAGAACGTGAGTTAAGATAACCAACCTCAAGAAAGGGATGAAGAATAGCACAAAAAGTCCAAGAACACACTCCAAGCTTCTAGTTACCAAGCTATAATCCAAGTGTTGTAGCTCTAACACGAGATTGGAGGGGCAAAACGTGATTTAGCAGGGTAGGGGATCGGTTCTGAGAGAGAGATAGAGAGAATGAGATAGGGTCGTGTAGAAATGAAAGGCAACCCATGCCTTTATAATTTGCATTAAGAATTACGTACGCTATAGCTAACGCTTAACGTACGTTAAGCATGTTACGTACGTAACCGTACGGGCATTACATACGCAATGAATCCCCAGAGCCAACTGCCTCAAATGACATATACTATTACGTACGTTATCAAATTAACGTACATAAAGCCCAGGCACATTACATACGTTAATGCAGACCCATTATGTATGTAATGGCTGTTGACCAGGCTGTCACAATCGGATCACCGACCACTGTCTACGTTTGGCCCCACCTGCCGAAAGGCGAGATGCTGTCTGATACACCACATTACGTACGTTAACGTAGCAGTGTTTCGTATGTAATGTTACATACATAGCGTACGTAACGATAGCATACGCTAAGGGCAACACATAGTCAAAAAATGAAATTCTCCAAGCAATATCTAACAATCAACTCTAGTGTGAGCGACAATGATAAACAATTCGATTTAACATATCTCAACAATATACTCATAATAATATATACGGATATGGTACGACAATACTAGAATTATCCGAAAAATACAACAGTAAAGACGAGAGTTCAGGCAGATATTACATACTCCCCCCTTAAAAGGACTTCGTCCCCGAAACTAAGGGATAAATAACTCGAGATCTCTCTCTCGCGTGCTATCCTCAGTCTCCCACGTAGCCTCCTCGATTCCGTGTCTCGACCACTATATCTTTAATAAGGGAACTGTCTTGTTCCTCAACTGTTTGACCCTCCTCTCAAGTATCCGCACAGGACACTCTTTATATGAATGGTCATCGGCTATCTCGACCTCTTCGAATCGAATAATGTGGCTCGGGTCAGCAACATACTTCCTCAAGTGGGATATATGAAATACGTTGTGAATCAGACTCAAAGCTGGTGGTAATGCCAAACGATAGGCCAGGTCGCCTACACGTTCCAAAATCTTAAACGGACCAATATACCTAGGGCTCAGCTTGCCTCTCTTCCCAAAACAGAAAACACCTCGAGTCGGGGACACTTTTACTAGTACATGATCACCAACCTCAAACCCGAGTGGTCGTCGATGATTATCTGCATATGATTTCTGGTGGCTCTGAGCCGTTAATAGACGACTCTTAATCAGAGCAATCTTCTCGCGGGCTGCTAACTAGATATCAGGCTCCGTACCCACAGATTCGGACAAGTCGTACCAACACAAAGGGACCTACAACGACGGCCATACAATGCCTCATAAGGTGCCATCTTAATCGAAGCATGCCAACTATTATTATAGGTGAATTCCACCAATGGTAGTTGGGCTTCCCAGTCGTACTTCCAATCAAGAGCGCACACCCTCAACATATCCTTTAGAGTTTGGATAGTCCTTTCAGAATGACCATCAGTCTGCGGATGAAATTTCGTACTGAAGTTCAACTACGTACCCATCACATGATGAACTACTTTCCAGAAGTGTGACACGAATCGACCATCACGATCTGATACAATACTCTTGGGGGTACCATGTAACCTTACAATCTCTTTAATAAACAGTTGGGCCAATCTCTCGGGCCCCCATATGTCTTTAATCTCCAAAAAATGGGCTGATTTGGTTAGAAGGTCCACAATCACCCAAATCGTATTCATCCTTCGATGACTCATCGGCAAGCTAGTGATAAAATCCATCGATATGTCCTCCCATTTCCACTCAGGAATCAGGAGCAGTTTCAGTATTCCTGTGGGTCGCTGATGCTCAATCTTAACCTGCTGACAGGGTTAAACATCTCGAAACGAACTCTACAACTTTACGTTTCATATTACCCCACCAATAACATTGCTTCAAATCCTTATACATCTTGCTCGACCCCGGGTGAACGGAGTATGGGGTAGCATGGGCCTCCTTCAGAATAGTGTTCCTCAACTCTTCATCCACCGGTACACAAACTCGATTCCTGAAGCGTATCAATCCATCCTCGTGGATCACAAATCCAGGGGCTTTCCCTTGGTCTACTTCTCCCCGAATTCTAGATAAGAACGGGTCTGTCATTTGTTTCGCTCTGATTTTGTCGTCAAGGGACGATGAGATCTCAAGCGTGCAAAGTTGATCCTGAACATGCTGTAACCAGATCTCAATCTTCGGACTCGTGAACTCTAACTGCAATTCTCTCTGAACTGTTAAGCGGGCAAGCATCTGCTCATTAACTGTCTTACGACTTAAGGCATCGGCAACCACATTTGCTTTTCCCGGATGATAAAGAATCTCGATGTCATAGTCCTTGATTAGTTCTATCCACCTTCTCTGCCTCATATTAAACTCCTTCTCAGTAAAAATGTACTTCAGGCTTTTGTGGTCAGTAAAGATCTGACAGGTGACTCCATACAGATAGTGACGCCAGATTTTCAAAGCAAACACCACAGCTGCTAGCTCCAAATCATGGGTCGGGTAGTTGACCTTGTAGGGTCACAGATGTCCTGATGCATAGGCAATCACCTTCCCATTCTTGATTAACATACATCCAAGGCCCTGTCTCGACACGTCACTATACAAATCCTTCTGTTCCTTTTGGTAGAGCCAAAACAGGTGCTGAAATCAATCGACTCTTGAGTTAATCAAAACTTTGCTGACATGCCTCCGACCACAAATATTTCTTATCTTTCCTTAACAGATTATTCATCGGTTTTGCAATCTTGGGAAAACATTCCATGAACCGTCGGTAATAGCCTGCTAGACCCAGGAAACTACGAACTTCCTTCACGTTCTTCGGAGGTAGCCGGTCTCGGATAGCTTATGTCTTATGTAGGTCTACTCTCACCCATCGGCCGATATCACATGCCCAAGAAAAATAACCTCCGACATCCAGAATTCACATCTGGAAAATTTTCCATAGAGCTGTTCCCGCCTCAACGCATCGAGCACCTGACGGGGGTGCTACTTGTGCTCATGGTCATGAGAGTAAATCATAATGTCGTCAATAAAAACAACTACAAAGCGATCCAGATAATTAATAAAAACTCGATCCATCAACTCCATGAATACAGCCTGTGATTTAGTCCGTCCGAATGGCATCACTACGAACTCATAATGCCCAAAACGAGTACGAAAAGCTATCTTTGGAATATCAGACTCTCGAATCCTCAACTGATGGTATCCGTATCTTAGGTCGATCTTGGAGAATACAGTGGCGCCTTGGAGTTGATCCATCAAGTCATCAATACGAGGCAACGGATATTTGTTCTTGACTGTTACCCTGTTCAGTTCACGGTAATCAATACACAAATGCAGAGATCCGTTTTTCTTCCGTACAAATAACACCCGTGCTCCCCAAGGGGATGCACTAGGTCAAATATTTCCCTTTTCAGTCAACTCCTCAAGCTGGCTCTTCAACTCCTGCATCTCGGTCGGTGCCATACGATATGGTGCTTTCGAAAGCGGGGACGTCCCTAGCTCCAACTCAATGGTGAACTCTACCTCCCTATATGGGGATAAGCCTGGAAACTCGTCTGGAAATACATCTGGGTAGTCTCGAGCTACCGAAATATCGGACAACTCAACTGGTCGATCGGTTGTCTTGGTCATGTAGCATCAATAACCAACACACCCCTGATTAAGCAGTCTCACTGCTTTCATTGCGCTGATGATTCTCCCAGAATGACTGGGATTATCACCCTGAAAAATACACTCAACACCATTATCATATGTGACGGTCACTATCCGATTGCGGATGCTAAGTATGGCATCATGACGATTCATCTAGTCGATGCCCAAGATCACATCACCTTTAGGTAAATCAACCACAATCAAGTCTGACAACCACTCACGGTCATTCATGCGAATCGGACAGTTCTGCACTTCACGATTCCCAGCAATTCTTCTACCATCGGGTAGACCAATTACATAATGTTCACAATCAGTAATATGATCTAATTGCAAACGACTCAAACAAGAGGCAGATAAAAAAGAGTGTGAAGCACCAGTATCAAAATGGACACAAATGGGCTGAGATTAGATCTCGAGAGTACCTGCAATGATGCTGGATTTGGGATCGTCGGCCTTCTTCATCTCGTAGACTCTGGGTTTCGCAACTCCGGTACCAGGTGTACCAGTTTGATTTCCACGACCCATCCCTTTGTTTGTCCCGGTAGTCTGATAAAAAGCGGACAGATGTATACGATCCTGAACATAGGACTGTACTGGAGCAAGAGATGTTACTGGAGCACGCCTGGGTCCACCCCTACAATAACGAGCACGATGTCCATTCTTCCCACAAGTATGGCACGCGACGTCCGGCTTCGGGCATTTGGAGCTGATGTGTCCCTGGTCCCCACAGTTATAACACACGATAGATGAGCTGGCCGCTCGAGAGTGCGATCCGGTCGGCTTCGACGTCATAGGTGGCCGCCGAAGGATTCGATGCATCGGGCTTCTGAATGTCCCCAGTTACTTGCCTGTCAGTGCAGTTCCTGGATCTCTTGTTGGAGGACTGAGGCTTCTTCTTGGAAATTTCTTTCGCAGTAAGTTCGTATTCCAGAGCCTTCTCAATAAACTCTGGTAGGGTCGTACAGTGGTGGTTAAGCAACTGCATCCTCATCCGGGGTTTAAGCCTCTTGAGGAAATATTTGATCTTATCAGCTTCCGTACGAACAACTGACGTAGCAAAAGAAAGAAGTGCCTGGAATTTCTCGGCAATAGCTAACACATCCTCGTCGCAGATGGATCGGGGTTCAACGATTCTGACAATTTGGCTTCACGGAGTGGTGCGGGATAGTAGCGATCTAACATGAGATTCTTGAAGTCTTCCTAGGTACTCACGCTGTCAGCAGGTTTCATAGAAAGCCACCAACTATGGGCGCTCTTACTAAGGTAGTAAGCAGCCACAATAACTCGGTTCTCTTCTGGGCACTCCACCATCTCGAACAGTTTCTCGAAATGTTCTATCTAATGTACAATATCAGCACGCTCAGAAGAGCCTTCAAAGTTCCGAGGTAGCTGACGCGATATGTCGCTAATGATCCGGCTCACGATCCCACGGTGCACCGGAGGCAGAGGCTACTGTCCCTGCTGTTGGCCAGTAGTAGCATTCCTCTACATAGCTTCCATCATCTGACCCATTTGGGTCATCTGGGCCATCATGCCCTGCATAATCACATAAGGGTCGACATGGGCACCCTCATGTCGTTCGGCGTGGTGGGACTGACTCCTAGTGGGTGAATCACTCCCTGCCGAGCTTTGTCCCACACTCGAACGCGTGTTAGCGTGTGGCCTTGGGATTCGGCCTCTCCCGCGGCCTTGACCCCCTCTACCATGGCCTCTCAAGTTATGTTCCATACTGAAAAAATCAAACAATAATCATAAGCATAACCCAATATACATCTTTACGGCAAGATTACCAATTTATGATAAATTAATAGCAACAATGGAACTACATATATATATATATATATATCAAGAAAACAGTTGCGAGTACCACACAAAATATCACATCGACATCAAATCGAAACAGTTTCGATTAATTACTCAATTTAGGATTTTTCCTCAAGAAATCAAACAGATGAATCTTACACACATTCTCAAAATGCCAAGATCAACAAAGAGATCCATTCGTCATCAATATTATGCCAATAATTAAATCATGGCTCATGAGAAACATACCGTATTCGACGGGTCAGGCGCTTGCACAGGTCACACGTGGCATGAAGGTTTCTTGATGCTAGTTCAATCCACAATGACTCAAAAAGAAAAAGACTCTCTCCGATACCATCTTCTGTAACACCCCGAAAAATGACGGCTATTACAGTGCCGTGGACTCCACACCGGGACCCATCAGGCGATATCAAAACATAATTTAGACATCACATAGGTGTGGTACCAAACCACAATAACTTGTCATAACTCCGATTAGGAGTATAAACCGTATACATCAACTCATACAACCGTACACAGGATCCAAATCCGGTATAAACCATATGGAGATGGAATACACCCAAAACAATAATACATTCGTCCAAATTAAAATAGAAAAACGAAATTCCACAGTTAAGACATAACCGACCAACAAAACACTCAGGGCCCCCAAACTAGCACCCTTCAATACCCTTCGCCGCCATCGTGCTCTTCCTGCGCCTAGCCCTTTCCTCGCCCTGAAATACAAGTATTTCGCCCAAACCACAGGGTCATCTATACATGATAATAATTATCATGGCATTGTACAATTCATATACATACGGATCTCAAAGAAACAACCAACTACTGAATATACCCCTCGGGCGTATAAACAGTCAGTCCCAACTATCGAACATATCCAATCATAACGGAATATGAATGTCCAAACAACATGGCTCAAGACGGATGTCCCGGTACGCCCGATCCGGAAATCTGTCCGTGCACATGTCCACCCCATATACGGAATCCAGAATATACATGGGATGATGTACCTAATTAGCCTCACGAACTACGTCTCATGTGCACGGTCCAATGCGAAAACATCCACGCATGACCATCAAATTGTAACACCCCCAAATCCTATTGGGTTATTACAGTGCCGTGGACCCCACGCCAGGAGATCCACCAGGCGAACATGACTAAAATACATTAAATTAAACAACAAGGGAAAATCATAGTCCCTACCATGATATCCGACACAATATTCCGATAAGGAATTTCAACGACAAAAGTGGCCTACATGGCCAAAATGAAATACAACAGCATCCACGAACATCTGTTCAGGTAATACAACACGACAACAACTGACAAGACTGGAGTACACTCCATCTGACTGACCATCAATGAACAACTCGGTCTAGTATCGCTGGTATGCCTCGTCGCCATCGTCATGCCCCTGTGCCTCAACTCTCTCCTCGCAAGCACCTAAAACATGAAAACATGTTCCGCCCCCACGGGTCACCATCCAGATAATGAACATCAAATACATGTATAACATGATATGCATCCAAAGGCGTAATGAAACGGTATAATGATGATAATAATACGAGATGCTCACAAACCAAGGTAAGAACCGAGCATTCGTGAAATACTATGCCCACGGCATACTATTAATACCTCGGAGTGTTAGAACATAAGTGCCCAACGGCGAATCATAATCACGAATACCACAATGAATTACACGACATGAACCAAACCGTAAGATTAAATATGAATCACAATGCCCGGAGGCTCCAATGAAATTAACAAGACAATCACAAGGCCTAAAAACACCAAAACTGTCAAATATCACAATCACATGAAGCCGAAACACTTAAGTCGTATTGATTAGGGCCGAAGCCACGGCATGAAAGCCGTATCACAATTAGGGCCGAAGCCACGGCATGAAAGCCGTATCACAATTAGGGCCGAAGCCATGGCATGAAAGCCGTATCACAATTAGGGCCGAAGCCACGGCATGAAAGTCGTATCACAATTAGGGCCGAAGCCACGGCATGAAAGCCGTATCACAATTAGGGCCGAAGCCACGGCATGAAAGCCGTATCACAATTAGGGCCGAAGCCACGGCATGAAAGCCGTATCACAATTAGGGCGGCCACAGATGAAAGCCGTATCACAATTAGGGCGAAGCCACGGCATGAAAGCCGTATCACAATTAGGGATGGTATGCTGTCTTGAGTCGGCCAGCACCATCCTCGACAGTCCCAACTCAACACCTCGATTGCCTTAGAACGGCTAACCGATGACAATGATGCAGCGGATGATTCCATGAATGCTTGAGCGCTTCGATTTCCTTATAATGGCTAATCGATATGAACGATATGATGAATGATTGAATACCTCGATTGCCTTAGAACGGTCAATCGATACAATGATATAGTGAATGATTGAATATTTCGATTTGTCTGCGAACGGCAATTCGATAACAATGATATGAAGAATGCCTCGGTACCTTTAATCGGTTACCGACGACGAAGGTGAGAAATGAATAAGCCAATGCCTTTAATCGGCGTATGCTTTTAATGACAATCCAAAAAGGAATAACAATAAATATTTGGCAAAATTGCCGAAAGGTATCGTATCGAACGATCTCTTAATATCAATGAATTCATGAAGAGACTAAGTCTCGGAATGATACAACACATTTATACACATATATGATGACATTAATCTCATTGACTAGTACAAGTATAAAACTTGCCTCAAACCGAAGGCGAGAAGGTACTTCCACGATCAACGTCCTTAATGAAATTATCGGCCGCTCGAACAACCTTGAACAACATAAATACCAACAATTCTCTTAATACACGAATCAAGCATGATCACAACCAACTCAAAAGTCGATACAACAATACCCGAAACTCATTGGGGCATTAAAACAAATGCGTTGTAAACAATCTCCAATTGTTTACAACCAAAACTCAATTACATCCGAAACCAACTTCCAATGAATGATTCAAACCCACAAAACCCCATGAATACTATCAATAATCCAAAAATGAATATCCGAAAACGTGATTATAACGACAATTAATCGAAAACCCCCAATTTCAACTCGATATTCAAAGTGTTCTTGAATAATCCCTCAATAATCCAATGAATCCTTATATAAACTCATAATCATATACATGTCCCTTCATATAACATGATTATAACGTCCAAAACATCATATCTCAACATAGAATCGACATCCAAGGTGTTGAAGAATATTACCTTTGAAGATCCAAGTACTTTAATCCAAGAACACGCGTTAAATTGATTATCCTAAGCTTCACGATCGAAAGGAGATGAAGAAAATCAAACACCCAAATGATTTGTGAAGGAAAAACCTTCCCTCAAGCTTACTCTCTCGGTTGAAGGTGAAGAAAAGGGGAAAAATGGTGAAATGTGAAAAAACGAATTTAAGGAGTTGATGCTGCCGGACACGGCCGTGCCGATCGGCACGGCCATGTCGCATACCGGGCCGGCGATTGGCCGACAGGACTCGACCGTGTCCCGCATGACACGGTCGCGGCGCGGAGCCTCCCGACGCTGACTCCGTCCGGCAATGACTTCGGCATGACTCGATCGTGCTGCATTTACACGGCCGGGCGTGTCGGCGATCGCTCGCTTATCCGGAAGGGTTCGACTTCGGCCGTGCACGACACGGTCGGGTCCTCGAGGCGCGTACACTTCGCACTTTCCGGACGAGTACGGCACGGGCCGTGTCGGACGACACGGCCGAGTTCGTTCGGCGTGATCGCCAAAAAAAATGAGCGGTTGAGCTAAAACGACCATAACTCTCTCGTCCGGACTCCGATTGACTCACCGTTCAAACCATTGGAAAGCTAACTCGATGATCTATAATATTGCAAAGATTTAGAATTTTTGGAGTTACCAAAAATTAATAGTGATCTAACAAAGTCGAACTCATATGAGGAAAGTTGAAACAATGAACAATAACGATACACAACTCGAAGTTTTTCCGAACGGTGAACACGGTGAATGAATATGATTGATGAATGATTATAAATGAGTGAAAATCCACTGAGTGACAATCACCGAATGAAATTACTGAATGATAATGACTGAATTACAACCGGGTATTACATACACCCCCCCCTTAAAAGAGTTTCGTCCCCGAAACTAAGGGTCAAACAACTCGGGATAATTCTCCCGCATACTATCCTCGGTTTCCCAAGTAGCCTCTTCGACTCCGTGTCTAGACCACTGAATCTTGACCAAAGGAATCGACTTATTCCTCAACTGTTTGATTCGCCGCTCCAACACTCGTACAGGACGCTCCTCGTACGAATGATCATCCGCGATCTCGATTTCGTCGAACTGAAGTATGTGACTCGGGTCGGCAACATACTTCCGCAACATGAGAGACGTGAAACACATTATGAATTTGGCTCAATGCCGGAGGCAAAGCCAATCGATAAGCTAACTCGCCTACTCGATCAAAAATTTCAAACGGTCCAATGAATCTCGGACTCAACTTCCCCCGTCTTCCGAAACGGAAAATACCTCGACTTGGTACCTCAACGATTAGAGGTATATCCGACGATGAACTCGCCGCTAACTATGATCTCAGAAGGTCACGAGAATGAAAGTGACTAAAATGAATGATGAATGATAATTGACTATAAATCCGACCAGGATTAAGAATGGCTCACCAAGGTGAATTAATAACGTCATGAGTGATAGTTCAAGTGAAATTATTGGAACCGTTGTTCCTCGTGAATTAAATGATTAATTTCATGATGACAAGTCTCAACATGATTGATATATGATGAATGACTTAAGTGAATGAATGAACGACAATGAAATGAATGATTATCCTATTACCGAACAAGAATTAACTTGCTCTAAACCGTGATGGATGTCATATTGTATCACGCTTAAAGTAAACAATAACTCGTCGTCCGAGATGAAGATGCTCTTCCAAAGACGAACACGACTAGAAAACGATCCCTTGGACGCCGGAGTCCGATGTTCCTCTGATGCCTCTTTCCATACCGAGGCAGGAAAGTCACGTGATAATTACAGATCTCGTATGAAGATCGCATTATGATTATGAGACGGAATGATAACAATGAGCATACACGCTCTAACACAATGAATGCATTAATAATGCGTAAAATGATCGTCCACATGACACCGGAATATGATGAGATCGCATGAAAGATCAAATGAGGTAACATGATTACCTGATGAAATTCCTGAAATGATTACCTTGAACAAGTTAACAAGGTTGAAAATTCAATCCACAAGATCAACAACTGAACAATGAGATGGACTGGATGATTAATGAATTGGCTGAGCAATGAGTGAGTGATGAATGAACTAACTAAGCAATGAGATTGAATAAGTGATTAATGATTAACTGAGTAATGAGATAGACTGAGTGAAGAATGAATTAATTGAGTAATGAGATTGACTGAGTGATGAATGAATTAATTGAGCAATGAGATTGACTGGGTGATGGATGAATTAATCAATAATGAGATTGAGTGAGTACTTGAATGAATTACTTGAGTAATGAGATTGATCGAGTGGTGAATGAATTAATCGAGCGATGAGATTAATCGAGTGATTAATGAATTAATCGAACAATGAGATTAATCGAGTGATGAATGAATTGATCAACAATGAGATTGGTAGTGATTAATGAATTAATCAACAATGAGATTAATCGAGTGATGAATGAATTGATCAACAATGAGATTGGTGAGTGATTAATGAATTAATCAACAATGAGATTGACTAAGTGATGAAGGAATTAATCGAGTGATGAATGAATTAATTGAGTGATGAATGAATTAACGAGTGATGAATGATATTCGAGTGATGAATGAATTAACCGAGTGATGAATGAATTATCTGAGTAATGATATTGACTGAGTGATGAACGAATTAACTGAGTGATGAATGATATTGACTGAGTGATGAATGAATTAATTGAACGATGAGATTAACAAAGTGATGAATGAATTAACATGATCGACAAGATCAAAATGGTGATTGAGGATTATTAACTGGTGAATGAGTTGATCCTTAGCACTTACACAGGTCACACGTGCTCCAAAATAATTAGTCATGAATCAATCGTAACACTAATATCACATATATGTTTCAACAAACATGAAAAATTAATAACATGATGAATATATGAACACAAAGAGAATCGAGTACTTACAAAGGTCATACGAAGCTTCGAGGTCTCGCGATACTAGTCTTCACTGACGACGACTCGATGAATGAATGACTCGTGCAGTCGCACTAATATTACGACTCACAAAACCTGACTGACTAGATTGTCATAACCTGACAATCCCAGTACTACCACGACGGTAGGACCACATAACTCACATCTCAGGGTATTACACAACCCAAAGCTCCGATACCATTTCTGTAACACCCCCAAATCCTATTGGGTTATTACGGTTGTGGACCCCACGCCAGAGATCCACCAAAGCGAACATGACTAAAATACTTTAAATTAATCAACTAGGGATAATCTTAGTACCTACGATGATTTCCGACACTATTTTCAGATAAGGAATTTCAACGACAAAAGTGGCCTACATGGCCAAAATGAAATACAACAAAGATCCACGAACATCTGTCGGGTAATACAACACGACAACAATCGACAAGACCGGAGTACACTCAACCGATCGACCAACAATGAACAACTCGGACTAGTATCGCTCGTATGCCTCGCCGCCATCGTCATGCCCCCGTGCCTCAACTCTCTCCTCGCAAGCACCTAAAACATGAAAACATGTTCCGCCACTGGTCACCATCCGTATAATGAACATCAAATACATGTATAACATGATATGCATCCAAAGGCGTAATGAAACGGTATAATGATGATAATAATACGAGATGCTCACAAACCAAGGTAAGAACCGAGCATTCGTGAAATACTATGCCCACGGCATACTATTAATACTGCTCGACAGTTAGAACATAAGTGACCAATGGCGAATCATAATCACGAATACCACAATGAATTACACGACATGAACCAAACCGTAACAGGATTAAATATGAATCACAATGCCCGGAGGCTCCAATGAAATTAACAAGACAATCACAAGGCCTAAAAACACCAAAACTGTCAAATATCACAATCACATGAAGCCGAAATTCAAGTCAAGTATTGATTAGGCCAAGCCACGGCATGAAAGCCGTATCACAATTAGGGCCGGCCACGGCAAGAAACCCCTAACACAATTAGGTACGAAGCCACGGCATGAAAGCCGTATCACAATTAGGGGTTGCCACGGCATGAAAGCCGTATCACAATTAGTGGGCGGCCACGGCATGAAAGCCGTATCACAATTAGGGCCGAAGCCACGGCATGAAAGCCGTATCACAATTAGGGGCGGCCACGGCATGAAAGCCGTATCACAATTAGGGTCGGGCCACGGCATGAAAGCCGTATCACAATTAGGGCCGAAGCCACGGCATGAAAGCCGTATCACAATTAGGATGGTATCTTTGTCTTGAGTCGGCCAGACCATCCTCGACAGCCCCAACTCAACACCTCGATTGCCTTAGAACGGCTAACCGATGACAATGATGCAATGGATGATTCCATGAATGCTTGAGCGCTTGATTTCCTTATAATGGCTAATCGATATGAACGATATGATGAATGATTGAATACCTCGATTGCCTTAGAACGGCCAATCGATACAATGATATAGTGAATGATTGAATATTTCGATTTGTCTGCGACGGCAATTCGATAACAATGATATGAAGAATGCCTCGGTACCTTTAATCGGTTACTGACTTACGAAGGTGAGAAATGAATAAGCCAATGCCTTTAATCGGCGTGTACAGTTTTAATGACAATCCAAAAAGGAATAACAATAAATATTTGGCAAAATTGCCGAAAGGTATCGTATCGAACGATCTCTTAATATCAATGAATTCATGAAGAGACTAAGTCTCGGAATGATACAAAACATTTATACACATATATGATGACATTAATCTCATTGACTAGTACAAGTATAAAACTTGCCTCAAACCGAAGGCGAGAAGGTACTTCAACGATCAACGTCCTTAATGAAATTATCGGCCGCTCGAACAACCTTGAACAACATAAATACCAACAATTCTCTTAATACACGAATCAAGCATGATCACAACCAACTCAAAAGTCGATACAACAATACCCGAAACTCATTGGGGCATTAAAACAAACGCGTTGTAAACAATCTCCAATTGTTTACAACCAAAACTCAATTACATCCGAAACCAACTTCCAATGAATGATTCAAACCCACAAAACCCCATGAATACTATCAATAATCCAAAAATGAATATCCGAAAACGTGATTATAACGACAATTAATCGAAAACCCCAATTTCAACTCGATATTCAAAGTGTTCTTGAATAATCCCTCAATAATCCAATGAATCCTTATATAAACTCATAATCATATACATGTCCCTTCATATAACATGATTATAACGTCCAAAAACATCATATCTCAACATAGAATCGACATCCAAGGTGTTGAAGAATATTACCTTTGAAGATCCAAGTACTTTAATCCGAAGAACACGCGTTAAATTGATTATCCGGGCTTCACGATCGAAAGGAGATGAAGAAAATCAAGCACCCAAATGATTTGTGAAGGAAAAACCTTCCCTCAAGCTTACTCTCTCGGTTGAAGGTGAAGAAAAGGGGAAAAATGGTGAAATCTGAAAAAACGAATTTAAGGGAGTTGATCGCTGCATTGACACGGCCGTGCCGATCGGCACGGCCGTGTCGCATACCGGCCGGCGATTGGCCGACAGGACTCGACCGTGTCCCGCATGACACGGTCGCGCGAGGGCCTCCCGACGATGACCCGTCCGGCAATGACTCGGCATGACTCGACCGTGCGGGCGACACGGTCGGGCGTGTCAGCGCGCTTCGGATTATCCGGAAGGGTTCGACTCGGCCGTGCCAGAGCGACACGGTCGGGTCTCGAGGCGTACACTCGGCACTTTCCGGACGAGTACGGCACGGGCCGTGTCGGACGACACGGCCGAGTTCGTTCGGCAGATCGCCAAAATCAAAATGAGCGGTTGAGCTAAAACGACCATAACTCTCTCGTCTGGACTCCGATTGACTCACCGTTCGAACCATTGGAAAGCTAACTCGATGCTCTATAATATTGCAAAGATTTAGAATTTTTGGAGTTACCAAAAATTAATGGTGATCTAACAAAGTCGAACTCATATGAGGAAAGTTGAAACAATGAACAATAACGATACACAACTCGAAGTTTTTCCGAACGGTGAACACGGTGAATGAATATGATTGATGAATGATTATAAATGAGTGAAAATCCACTGAGTGACAATCACCGAATGAAATTACTGAATGATAATGACTGAATTACAACCGGGTATTACACAAATGCCCGGCTAAAACTCCTACACATAACCAATCGGCACGTAGATATGACTTCAGAGATGTCATGATGCAACATGACAATGAAACTCAACGAATTACACATTTATCCAAGAATCGAAAGACTCACCAAAGTGACAACAAGTCTCAACGAGACCAACAGTATCAAAGGTGATCAACTAGGGAATACAATCCCACCACAAAATGGTAATACGATCAAGAACAACATTATATCATGAATCATAAATTCACAGAGCATTACTTATACATGAAACGTACAATATTCACAAGAATTCAACCTTCATTATAACCAAGTAAGATAACTTGCCTCAATTCCGTAGACAAATAGCCCTTCTTCAAACGAACGAACCGTCGGAATCCTTGTCTACTAATACTCACTCGAACGAGCAACCTTGAACGAAACATAACTCATTCAACAACACATTCATGCAATAATGATATCAATTCCTAGGAAACGACACCCGAAATATTGCTCGAATGGTTTTTCTTATTCCAACGAATATCCCCATAACTTCATTAACGAATCATAAGACTAAGTTCATCTTTAAAAACTGGTTTTACCAAGTTATTTATCTTCGCCCACATTTACGTCTTCTATTTTACAAGGATCGTTGTAAATTAATTAGGACACTAATTCTATAGTATCATTATCACCCATGATCGTTATAATCATCCTAAGAACACCATCAATGTATTAATATGATGTTTAACACCTTCTTAAGTTATCAACACATCCGATGAATTTGAATATATAAAGGTTATAATTGTGTTCTTCATAACCCATTATTATCCCTTAAAAATTTGCTCAAAACATAATTATATTATTGAGGGTTTTTGAAACTCTAAAGACATCATTCAAATCTTTGATACTCATCGAATTCTTCCCAAATGAGTTTGTTAAATCCTCTCTAATGTATGGCTATAACATCATATAATCTTACTAGCATTAAGAACATACTCATAAACCCTAATTACCTGGTTTTAACATGATTTCCTAAGGGTTTTATAATGAACATGTTATTCCACCACCTCATCAACCATTCGAGGGATGATACTAACAATATTATCATGTTCCAAACTAAACTTGTTCATAAATCCAATAACCATCATGTTCTACTTGATTATTCTAATACTATAAGAATTACTCCTTACTAACATCATCAATCATATGAAACAACATGAGTTAAGATAACCAACCTCAAGAAAGGGATGAAGAATAGCACCAAAACTCCAAGAACACACTCCAAGCTTCTAGTTACCAAGCTATAATCCAAGTGTTGTAGCTCTAACACGAGATTGGAGGGGCAAAACGTGATTTAGCAGGGTAGGGGATCGGTTCTGAGAGATAGAGAATGAGATAAGGTCGTGCAGAAATGAAAGGCAACCCATGCCTTTATAATTTGCATTAAGCATTACATACGTTATAGCTAATGCTTAACGTACATTAAGCATGTTACGTACGTAACCGTACGGGCATTACGTACGCAATGAATCCCCAGAGCCAACTACCTCAAATCACATATACTATTACGTACGTTATCAAATTAACGTACGTAAGGCCCAGGCACATTACGTACGCTAACGCAGAGCCATTACGTACGTAATGGCCGTTGACCAGGCTGTCACAATCGGATCACCAACCACTGTCTACGTTTGGCCCCACCTGCCGAAGAGCGAGATGCTGTCTGATACACCACATTACGTACGTTAACGTAGCAGTGTTACGTACGTAATGTTACATACATAGCGTACGTAACGATAGCATACGCTAAGGGCAACACATAGTCAAAAAATGAAATTCTCCAAACAATATCTAACAATCAACTATAGTGTGAACAACAAAGATAAACAATTCGATTCAACATATCTCAACAATATACTCATAATAATATATACGGATATGGTACGACAATACTAGAATTATCCGAAAAATACAACAGTAAAGACGAGAGTTCAGGCGGATATTATAGAAATTCTGATGTAGCAAGTCAACAACTACCCCTTCAAATAGACAATAGTGTTTCCTAAAGTATACAAACAACACAAATCTTATAATCGGTGACAAATTATACATCTTAAAGTCTATATAATCGAGGAAATTTTCATAAGAAAAGCTATCATTCCTAACACATTTGCAATAATAGAAATATCATTTCGTATCTCAAAACTCAATAACTAGACTAATGGCTAATTGGGCATGGAGTCAAGGTAACCCAACTTATAATGCAGATATACTTTCAGGTTTACATTTTGTAAACACTTTTGCCATACTATAATACAACTTCCCAGATTACAACCACGCACTTCAGAGAGAAATATAACTTGCAAGGAATATTTTGAATAAACACAACCTTGTATGCTCATCATGTTATAGTAGAATTAAATATAGAGATATATACTTTGATGCACCAGACAGTTAAAGATACCTATCGGTTGTCATATATCTAACGAGATAATCCTTGTAATTAGTGAAAAGGAGGTCATCTAAATTAAGCACATCTTCTTTTAATGTAGGATAATAATGCCCCATAATAATACCTCATAAACTTATCATATTCCCCATATGTTTCCTCCCCTGCTCCAAGGTAGTTATTATTATTACTGCAATTATAATTATAATCATATGACGAGCGGTATGTACTGTTTGTAACATTGTATATTCTCATACCACTTCGTCTTCTACTACATAATAATAAATTGAAAACCATTATCAATTTCACTAAACCCCTCATTTTCAAAACAAAGACTAAATCTAAAATTAAAAGAGATTCAACGAAAATGAACGACACACACTAGTTTTCTTATATAGTTGTCTAATAAATCTGAAATCGTTGAAAACATACATGTAAATAGAACATAAATTTAAATGTATACATACTACACAACTGAAGATATATACATATACATATTTATACAAGAATTTGCAAATATAGACACACAAAGGGAACAGATTTATGCAAAAGCTTAAAGAAAAAGAAAAGCGTTGAATACAGATCAGAAATAAGAAGAATGTGAACACGAGTCTGCAGATGATCAAGTTTTCTATATGATCTATCAGTCTAACTAAATAAACTTGCCATTACAAATATAATCAAATAACATAGAATTGGAAGTTCCGAATCAAGACGATACAGAATAAAAAATTGATCTTTACATTTGCTACAACGAAAGCAAGATTAGCTCAGTGTTGATCTTTACATTTGCTACAATGAATGCAAGATTAGCTTATTTTCCATCTTATTCAATGAGCCGTCTATTAATATTTCAGAAAGCTTAAATGTAATATATATGCATATATTGCAAGACAAGAGCATGCCTCCTCCTTGCTTCTCTCATGTACACGCCGAGTCCCTTTTATCCTCGGCCCACAGAGACAAAATGTAGGACTGGTGCCAACAGTTCATCACGGAAAGAAAGAATGAACAACTAGAAAACTTGCCAAGACGAAAATAAAAAAAATATAAGTACCGGAAAATTATGCTTTTTTTAGACGTGCATAATCAGGCAACTGCCAATTGTTTCCACCGAATAAAACCCAGTTTGTTGTTGTGGTCTAAAAGTTGCAGAATATAATTGAAAGAGTAAAAGGATCACTGAATGGATTTATAGATAATAAAACCATACAGCAGGTACTCAGTCAATACTGATCCATATTACTAGGTTGATATACATAGCCGACAGCACCTAATTATTACTTGCAAAGTCTGAAGTCGGTAGTTATTTTATTTTTTTGATAGCCTTATAGCTACACAATCTTGAGCTACCAAATCTCTTCTCCTAAATAGAAAAACATCTTAAATCTGTATAATAGTTCAGCAAATGCGAAATAGTACTATGATGTATTAAATAAAAACTTGCAAACTTCATTGTTTCTCATATATTCTGCGGGAGGAATGCAAAAGCAGGAGGAGAAAGAGGCATCATAGTTTACAACTGACTGTAACTAATTCTTGCACGATTGCACCTTGGTGCTTAGAAATGTTTCTAATTATGTTGCAGTCCAATACTCAAACACTCATATTAAGAAGATAGGCTTGAAAAGTAATTTTAACTTGACTTGAATATATTTAATTAATGATATAAATGTTGATGTAATACAGAGAAGGATAAGCTAACAGCCTGTAATAGTCCTCGACAAACTTCTAGCGTTTGTTGCTCATAAAAAGCTTCTTCACTTCTTCATTGTACAACATATGCGTGGAAGTAAGATAAGAGCTATATCCTATATGACATCAATTCCTATAAGAACAAAAAAAAAAAAAAAAAGACAATTCAAAAGGCAGTATTTACTTTCCTTAATTTTTTATTTTGAATGATTGATATTATTTTTTTACTATGCAAATGCCACAAGATTCAGAGAAAGCTATCTTAAAGAATAATTGTCACCAAACTACAATAGTGAGGATATGTATGTACATGAAGAAAAATAAGTTTCCAATACTGTTGCTGCCTGCTCTGCCCACCGCCTCACGATAGATAGTTAGGGTTCCCCATGAAACTCGAAAACTCAATTAAAGACAATCAATGTTTAAACACAAAATTGCAATTACATGAATATTTATACACAAAATCGTAGCAATTGATATTTTGGAAATTCGGGGAGGGAGGGCGGAACCAATTAAAGAAAAAAACCCCACAAGAAATTCAGAATTTCGAAACAAAAATTAAAGAGAAGAAAGAGTGAAGAGAGTAATATATAAACAAAAACCTATTAGGAATATTCTTTTAGATTTTGATGATGTCATCCCTGTATTCATAATTACTTCAAATGTATATACTTGACATTATAAATAAGAACCAAATGAGTATCTTCTATAGACCTTTTCAAGGATTAGGCTAAGTCTTGATCAAGTAATGATCACTTAGAATTTCGGCTAAGTATAGAATAAGCAAAATATCAGCCGAGGCTTTGATCAACGGAAATATCAGTCGAGGTTTGACCAAAACACTGTAGCAACCGAGTTATGAAGAAAACAGAATATCAAACGAGCTTTCGGTCAAACAGTAATATCAGCTGAGGCTTGCAATGTTTTAAAAGGCGTGAGGCGTATTTGAGGTGTTTTCAAAAAATGAGGCGAGTTGTAAGCCTCGAGGCGTACCAAGGCGTAAGCCTCAGTTTTTATAAAAAAATATATTTATATATAATAGAAACTTCATCATAACATAGCTAAATAGTAATGTTTTGAATTACTTAGCAATTACACCAACGTAATGAACATAAAAACGCATAAAATAGAGTTTATTATCTAAAAATAACATTAGAATTTCATGATGAATTTAAAATGGGATCATCGGTATTTAGTGGTTCGAAAATTGGATCAAAACCACTAGTATTCCCACCACCATGTCGGGTCCTTCCGCTTGCCGGACGTCATATTCCTACATGATCAATTAAACAATTTTGATTATGAGCAGAATAAAAAAAAGTAGAATAAAAAAAACCTGCTGCATAAGAAACAAACGATCCGACAATCATATGAATAAAATAATAGAATAAAAAACGGAATATAAAAAAATCTGTAAAAAATATTTCTCTAAAACAAAAATGAAAAAGCAGAATAAAAAAGAAAGGAAAAAACCTGTTGCACAAGAAAAAACAGAATAAAAAAACATAATATGAAAAATTCATAAAAAACAGAATAAAAAAGAAAGAAAGGAGGTCGCTGGAAACGTACGGTGAAGGCGGAGCCGCGGAAGTCACTGGAAGTCGGAGCGACGGAGGTTGGAGGTCGTTGGAGGTCGGAAGTCGCCGGTCGGTGGAAATCGCACTGGAAGTCGCGATTTATTCCGTAGGCTGAAAGCAATTAGGGCTCCTATCTTCTATATTTTTTGCCTTGACCGTAAGTCTCTTTATAGTTTTTACGTTTACCTTAATAAAAAAAGGCAAACGCCTCATGCTTCCTAAGCGTACGCCTCCAAGGCGTACGCCTTTCATACGCCTCAACCGAAGAAGGTGTCCTCCTTCTTATTAGGCCTTGAAAACGCGCCTCGGGACGTTTTCCCGGCGCCTCGTTCCACCTTTTAAAACACTGGAGGCTTGACCACGGGCGAGTTTATTATCAGTCGTGCTTTCAGATAAAGAAAATATGAGGCCAGTTTTACCGCAACTGAAAATGGATGAGTTTTTAACAGGCGAGTTTCAGTCAAAGAAAATATCAGTTGAGTCCAGACATAATATCAGGCGAGATTTTTCAGGCAAGATTTGGTCAAAGCATGATACCAGCGGAGGTTGACCAAGAGAACATCAGCCAATTTTCTAAAGACATATAAGACAGCCTTTATCAAGGCAGAATATCAGAGAGGTTTGACCAACTCATCAGAAAGGTCTTACCAACATAATACAGAGGTTTCACCAAAGGAAATGTCAGATGAGTTTACCTCAAACAAAATATCAGCCAAGACTTGGATATCAACTGTACACGTCAGCAAGAGTTGAAAAGTCAACAATAATAGCTAGACTCATGCAGACATAAAAGCCAAGGGACAAAGTGATTGATTTCCGGAAGTTAAGGAATATATTATTCGTAGAGATTCACGCCCTGAAGACTTTCTAATTAGAGTAATCAAGAATAGTGGCGCAACAGGAGAATACATCTTCAAACGGTTAGATTTGAAGAAAGAGACAAAGCCTTGCAAGGAGATGAACAGATAAACAATGAAGTCCACTCTCCAACGGATGGAATTGTTACAAGATGCAACGGCTATGAAGAAGCTCAAGATCGTACTGTTGGCCACTTAAGTACACTGGGTACAGTTTGGAAAAATGGTTTAAACAACAAACTGTACGGATTCTAAATCTGAGTGCGTAGCGGAAGTCTTTGATACAGTAGGTTGCTATGGATACAGCAACTAAGTGTATGGTGTATACTTAATATATCACAGTAATTTAAAACAGTAAGAGCTGAAGGTAAATAACACAGTAATTAAAGTGGTTCGAGGTAAACCCCTCTACGTCCACTGGTCCTCCACACAGGAGTAAAAAGTTTATTATAATTACTGCGTACACAACTATGTAATTATAAACAAACCTATCCTTGTATCGTTCGCACAGATTGATACAAAGAATGTCGCTTTCAACCGTTCACACAGATTGGTTAAAGCTTTCTTCTTGACTAGCTTCTTCACACACAGTTCCAAAGCTTCGTCCTTATTCGTCCCACAGTCGAATAACTTGTTGAGTTCACACAGAGCTTGATTTTTACGGAGGTAAAAGGTAGGTAACTGTAAGAACAAGCAGCCTTTGAAGTTCTTGAGCCGATGATGGTCGTCTTGATGTTGAGCAATCGTATATCTCTTTCGCTCTTAATAGCAGTATGCTTTGGAGATATGTTTGCTCGATGATAACTTTTGATAGCTTGAGTGTTAGGTTACTTGATAATCGATCTTCAATGTCTTCAAGGATATATATAGTCTCTCAAGAAAGTATCCGTTGAGATGTATCCGTTTGAATAAGATTTCCTTCAACGGAATATGACATGATCCGGATTTCGCGGGATTCTCAAGATTCAAGACCGGCGTATTTAAATACTTTATCCTTGAGTATTTAAATACTTCTTTGTTCAACGGGACTTGACTTGTGTTCCTTCTTGTCCTTTTGTGAACAGTATGGAAGATAACAGTATTTTGAGCATCGAGACAGCTTCCATACTTGGCCTTTTACAAGTCTTCTTGCAGATCGACGAGCTTCACTTTATGCCGATTCGAGGCGGGTCTTCGATACAGATAAAGCCTCAAAGCTTCGATACGCTTCCTTTAATGTATTTGGCATATATGTCAAAAACTCTAACTAACATTCTACTCACGGATTCGAGTATCCCGGCTGTTTCGATACAGGGTCTTTGTTTTCCCAACAATTTCCCCCTTTTTGACAATTTGCCAAAACTAACTTTCTTAACTCTTCGAGTCTTCTTGATGATGCCAAAACCTTCTTCATGAAGCATTTCTTCTTTGATGACTTCGCATTTCTTGGTCTTTTGTCAAAAGGTCGACTTAGTGACTTAGTCTACAATAATGAACTGCTCGCAGGCACGTTCGATACAGTTTGAGATTTATTACAACTTAAGCCTATGATTGGCGCGCAGGCACAATCTTACAATGTATTCTAAGTTTACAACTGAAATTATGAACTGTTCGTAGACTAGTTCGTACAGCTTATTTTTCAATCAAGTTGATCTAACTTGAGATTCCTATCAAACAATTCTAAGTAATCATACATAAACGAAGTAGATTACGAGTTGTAATCTTTCAAGACAAACAAACGGTTTTTATTGATATTCAAAATGATTGAGTACAAAGTTTGCTGTTTCGAATAGAAATTACAAAAAACAAAAATAATATACATAAATTTCAGCTCTTTATCTATAATCCGCATGCCTCCATGGTCTTTTTCCGGGTTCGTTCTCGGTGCCGCGCCACCAGTTTTGAAGTGAATCATTGCCTCGATCCTGGTATATCGCTCTTCGTTCATATGAACGATCAAAGGCAAGTATCCAATCTTCTGGATGGGTGACCCGATCTCCTCTTCTATGTTTGGATTTCATTTCGATTTGGAGAGGGAGTTTACCTTCTTCTAGCATCTTCGTAAACTTATCTGCCGCTTAGCTAACGTTTTATAATTTTTGAAGATGGCGGATTCCCGATGAGTCCGACAAAATATCTCATCCGCTCGTTCTTCCTCCAAAGGCTTCACTTCGTCGGCAGTTGGGTTGCGGTTGGTCGGCAGACGAATTTCCGAAGGTCTTTGAATAAGAGTTTGCCAAGGGACATTAGGGTCATGGAATTCCGGTCTGGAGCCTGAAATTTTAAAGCTTTGGGATTGAGGTGCTAGCTTGTTCAATTCGGCAGTGATACTGTTCTGAGCAACCTCAAATTCCCTTTCTTGTTGCAGCCTTATTCTCCTAGCAGCTTCTCGTGCCTCTTCCCCCTTTTTGGCTTCATCAAGACTTTGCAGGATTTCAAGAGCAGCGTCCTGTTTGGTCTCGATGCTGGTCATTCTTTGAACAAGGGAGGAAAGAGTCTGCGACATTTCTTGAATGCATTTGTCGTGAGCACGCAGTTGAGAGCTGTTCTCAATCATTGCACAAGCGGTCTTGGCTTCAGCTATCCTTGTCTTTGTAGCTTCTTCCTTCAGCAGTTGCTCCTGCTTATCTTCCATGATCTTTAAGGCTTGCTTGAAAACTTCTGGCAAAAGAATGAATGCGTCGACTACTCGTGATACTTCGTGTTGAAGAGTGGTCATTTCTTCGACGGAAGAAGTGTGCATCCAATTCAGTGCCTTTTCAACGGAAGATAGAGCGTTTACTGCATCTTGGATAAATACAGTCTGAAGGCCAAGAGCTCGCAGGCGCTCTTTTCGTGCAGCAGAGATCGGAGAATCTGGTTGGGCGAAGTCTGCAGCGCCGTTCAACCTTCTTACATTCACGTATGGACGTGAAGTAAGTTGGACATCCTCAGGTTCGGTACCGTCCTCGGATTCCATTGTTGAAGGGGCGGGAGCAGCTTCCTGTGGTTCGGCGACAGTTGGTGGAGAGGCTTCCTGTTGCGAAGACTCTTCAGCAATTATGGATGCAGGAGGGACTGAATCCTCCTGTTGGCTTTCAGGAATAGCTTCTTCGGTCGCAGCAGGCTCGGGTGCCTGTTCCAAAATTTCTTGAAGTTCCTCGACTGGAGGGACTGATTCCTCTTGGTCGGGAATGTTCTCGGGCTGTGGCGAAGGGGGATTGGCTTGGGCAGAAGGCCCTTCGTCATTTCTGGGTGGATAGGCGTCTCGAGCTTCAGCCTCTTCACGGCTCATTCTCAGACCTGCTTGTAGAGCATCGTCGTCCTCGTCTGAGTCATGATCGTCGTCATCTTTTGGATTAATGGGAGAATCCTCTGACTTCTTCTTTCCTTTTCTTCGGGCGTCAGATTTGTGCAGCAGGTGGCTTTCTATTAGATCCTTGCAAGAGGTGTTGTCCCATCGAAGCAGGGCCTCAATTTCAGTTGAGTCTGTTACTTCGGAGACGAATCTCTCTTCGTGGCTCCATTCGCTCCGGTTACAGGTGTATATCGACGAGCTAGCCTATAGCCTTTCCATTGCAGAATCTTTCGTACGCGTGTTCAATTTGAACCGAAAGAAGTGTTTGATTTATGATCGAGTCGTGAGGGACTTCAATAACGTCTGGAGACGCTGTTTGAGGATTCCCGCAGTATGGGATCCTGTACGGAAGATGGACTCCTTGCAGGGGATGGTGCCCCGAAGAAAATTGGATCCTATACGGGTGTGGGATCCCGCAGAGGAGAGGTAGCTTTTGGCTCCGAATGGGCAGCCGACTTGCTAAAGTCTTGAGCGTTGGCAGATGTCTCTATATCCGTCGTAGCCGCCAAAGGCTCGGGATCTACTGTCGATACAGTAGGAGACACCTCTTCCACAGGGTTGGGCCACAGGGTTCTTCATCAGTGGGTTGCGCCACGGGGGAGACATCCTTGGAGTGCTTGGCTTTGATTTTTGAGAGCCTCCTGAGTCTCTTCTTGGACTTCTCACCAGCAGAGTGTTTCTTGCTGTGAGATCGCTTTCTCTTCTTTGAAGATTCCATTTCTGGGACCTTCACGGCTTCATCTCTTGGGTTGGCAGAAATAGGCATGTGCCTGGTTCTTGGGTGGTTGCAATGCATGGTGCTCTGGTTATATGCGGTGGGTTTGACACCTCCTAAGTATATCCTCGAGCTATTTTTCTTTGCATCGGCGGATTGCGTTAGTCCGCACTTCGTCAGAATGTAGTTCCGCATTAAACCAAAAGATTTCTTTTGGGTGGCAGGTTTGCACACCTCTTCTTGAAGACGTTTCAGAATGATTTGGCACCAATTGACCTTTTCACAGGTCAAAATAGCTACCATCATCCTGAACCTTAAGTTCGTGCACATCTTGAACGCACCGGTTCGGTTTTCAATGATCCTGGAGCAAAAGTCATGAAGATAGACAAAATGAAGGAGAAAATTTTTCTTGTGACAAGTAGTTGTCACCATATCAACCACTTTGGACCCTGTAAATAGTCCATAAAACTTAGTAATAAGCTCTTGAGACCCGAACGTCTCAAGTTGGTCCATGGTCAGGCCATCGGCGGGCAGCCTGTAGATTCTCTGGAGTAGATCGCGATTGATGCAGATTTACACTCCCTAGACTGTTGTAGTGATGTCAGCAACATGAACTCCCTGGGCCAGTGACAGAAAACGGACGGCGGCGTTGAGGTAGAATTCCTCAACCAGATGGGCGTCGTATTTGTCGGCGGTCTTGCTCCCGAAGCGATAGAGACCTTGTTGTTCAAGACGAGTAATGATATACTCAATCGATTCTGAGTCGTTGGTTTCCGAGAGAATACACTCGATGATGACAGGTTTGGAGAAGATCCGGCCATCAATGATGTTGGAGGATTTCTTCAGAACAGGGGAAGAAGATTGACTAGCCATTGATGTTTTCTTAAAACAAAGGTGGAAGAAAACAGTCGAATTTCGCAGTGAATATGCAGAAAAATATGTAGGCTGTTTGCTTGAGAACTCTTGTAATTGCAGAAAGCGTAAAGAGTCTCTAATGGCAGATACAGTCCTTTTATATTTGGGCGGCGAAATAGGGTTTTGCAGAGTACGAATGGTCAGATTTTAAGGGATGGGAACCGGTTTTGAAATCAACGGTCAAGATGGATTTAGTGTAACTGGTACGCTAATCCATTAAAAGGTTTAAAAATAGAGCGGGTCCCACTTCTGACATAGGTTGAAACACAAAATGCCTAAAACGGCGGTTTAAAAATAATAAACAATTTAAAAACATCGCGGCTTTTGAGATTCAGTTGTCCAGATGTCGTGTAAGGCATTTAATGAACATGACGTTTGACATAAAAACAGGACACGTGGACAAAAATTATTTTAAAAAGGAAATAATATTATATTATATACTGAATCGAAATCCTATAGCATGTGTTGTTCTCCGCGTCGATACAGCGTTCCCCCTTAAAAAGGTACTAATAGGTTTTGAATTCCATACAAAGAATATTTGGATTAATGTCAGTATTCATGGGTCCTACAAGATTCCCCCTTAATTATCGCACACACCGGTTGTAGGATTCATATGCCTTCGTTCGCTCTGATCGTATTGATGATTCCGAGTGTACAGATAATTAATGTTGATATCAGTATTCACGTGTCTTCTGAGATTCCCCTCAATTGTTGAGTAAAAACAGAAATTTACTTACAGGAGTCTGGCCGTAGTATTCCCAATTCTTGTCCGAGCATGTTGAATCTTGCCGTGTCGAGAGGCTTGGTGAAGATGTCGGCCACTGGATGTCTGTATGAACTTTTTCCAGCGAACATCCTTGTTCTCGACATGATTCCCGATAAAATGATGCTTCATGTTGATATGCTTAGTGCGCGAGTGCGTACAGATTGTGCGTGATTGCAATTTCACTCGTGCTATCACACATGATCGAGTCTCTCTAGCATCGATTCCATAATCGACAGCTTGTTGCCGCATCCAAAGGATCGCATACAGCCTACCAAAGATAGTACTCTGATTCACCGTGGAAAGAGAGTTAGCCAATTGCTTCTTATCAACCAAGAAACGAGTCTAGGTCCGAGAAAGTGACAAGTTCCACTTGTACTCTTCCTATCTAGCTTGCAGCCTCCGAGATCCGAGTCGTTGTATCCAACTAAATCGAATCCGCCTTCCTTAGGATACCACAGTCCTGCATCGACTGTTCCTTTAATGTACTTCAGATTCGTTTAGTCAGATTGAAGTGTGATTCCTTAGGTGCAACTTGGTATCTCGCACACACTCCAACAAAGAATCGATATCGGGCCTGCTAGCCGTTAGGTACAGGAGCGAACCAATGAGCTTCCTGTAGAGTGATTGGTCAAACGACTTTCCGGCTTCATCAGCACTAATTTGCACGGAAGTGCTCATAGGGGTTGGCAAGGATTTGGAATTGTTCATTCCAAATTTGTTGAGAAGTTCCTTGTTGTATTTCTCCTGGTTGATGAATATACACCGTAGGCAATCGCTTTACCTGCAAACCTAGGAAATAACTAAGTTCCCCCATCATACTCATTTCAAATTTACTTTGCATGAGATGTGAGAACCTTTGACATAGAGCAAGGTTAGTTGAACCAAAAATAATATCATCGACATAGATTTGTACCATTAGAAGGTCATCACCTTCCTGTATCTTGAACAAGGTTTTGTCCACAACACCCTTCTCAAATCCGTTGTTGGTTAGATATCTTGGACGTGGTTTTGTACTGTGCTCTAGGGGCTTGTTTAAGTCCGTCTGGCGCTTTCCTTAGCTCGTAAACTAGATCGATACCGTCTGTGTTGGCAAACCCTGGTGGTTGTTCAACATAAACTTCTTCTGCAAGTTCTCCATTCAGGAAAGCACTCTTGACGTCCATTTGGTATACGATAAAACTCTTATGGGCGGCAAAGGCTAAAAATATCCTAATGGCTTCTAGTCTCGCTACAGGGGCGAAGGTTTCATCATAGTCGATTCCTTCTTCCTGACAATAGCCTTGTGCTACTAGTCTGGATTTGTTCCTTATGATAAGTCCATTTCGATCCTTTTTGTTTCGAAATACCCATTTGGTTCCTATAACCGATTGGTGCGTCGGTCTGCGTACAAGATACCATACATTGTTTCTTTCGAAACCGTTAATCTCTTCTTCCATAGATGTTATCCAATGAGAGTTGTTAAGAGCGTCTATGGTCGAAACAGGTTCGGACTGGGCTAAGAATACGGCGATAGTGCACATATTTAGTCTCCTAAGTTCGGATTGAGATTTCCATTCAGGAAACTGTGAAACTTCAGCATTAGATTCTTCTTGTGCACAAAGTACATTTCCTTGTGTACTTTGTATTCTCCTACGAGTAGAAACACCGGCATTAATGTTTCCAATGATCAGCTCTTGCGGGTGATCTCTCAACCATCTTCGGTCGGGTTCTAGTTCAGGATCCCGTACTGTATCAAAAGTTTCTGTGGATACAGCCTTCATGCAGTCGCCTTCATCCACATCGATTCTTACAATTGCGGGGTTGATTTCTAAATCAACTACAGTTCTATGGGTGTAGGTGGATCCAAGATAGATAGATGGTGAATGTCCCGAGTGATATCATCTACTCCCGTAGGGTCATGGTGTGGTTCGTCGAACACTACATGAATCGATTCCTCGATCGTCACTTCCTTTTATTGAAGATTGAAGCTTTCGATGGAGGAGTATCCTATGAATATTCCTTCATCCGATTTTTCATCAAAGGTTCTAAGTTGGTCCTTCCCATTGTTCAATACATAACACCCGCATCCAAAAATGTGAAAATACGAAACTAATGGAGTTTTGTTATTCCATACCTCATAAGCTGTTTTGTTGTGGTGCTTGTTGACGATACAAATGTTTTGAGTGTAGCACGCCGTATTGGTTGCTTCACCCCGTAAACACTGTGGCAATTTGCTTGCGGCAATCATTGTCCTTGTTGCTTCTTTCAACGTCCTATTCTTTCGCTCGGCAACACCATTTTGTTGAGGTGTACGGGCACTGAGTATTCGTCCGTATTCCATTCTCCGAACAGTATTGCTCTATAAAGCGGTTAGTAAATTCAGTACCTCGGTCGGAACGAATGCACACGATACTCGACGCTTTTTCATTTTGCAACTTCCTCAGGAGCTCGGGCAGCCTTGATGTTGTTTCCTTCTTCTTGCTAAGAAAGATCGTCCAAGCATACCTGGAATAATCATCAACAACAACCATGCAATATTTCTTACCTCCCAAACTTACTGGGTCTACAGGAACGTAGAGATCCATGTGTAGCATTTCCAACACTCTTTGGGTTGAAAGGTAGGATTTGCTTTTCAGGGTTGACTTGATTTGCTTGCCTTTCTGGCATGGTCTGCAGACGCTGTCCTTTTTGAATGACACATCTGGCAAACCTCTAACCATACCCTGTCTTGAAAGCTTGTTGATCGTCTTGAAGTTGACGTGAGACATCCTCTTGTGCCATAACCAGCTAAGATCTGCAGTGCCTTTGGCAACAAAACATGGAATTGAGGAGCTCATAGCTTCCGATCAAGAATGTACATATTACCCGATCTGCTTCCTGTAAGCACAACTTCCTTGGTTTGGGTGTTCTTGACTCTACAATGATCTATATAGAACTTCACCAAGAACTGTTTATCAAGGCGCTAATACTAAGTAGATTATACTGTGAGCCTTCAACATATGCAACATCGGTGACCTTGAATTTCCCGACAAGTAGGTTTCCTTTCCCTCTTGTTCTTCCTTTAGACTTATCACCGAAGTGAACTTTTGGACCGCGACCTTCTACAAAATCGATAGCTTGCTCCTATCTCCACCATGTGACGAGAGCATCCACTATCGAAGTACCTGTATCCTCCTCTAGAATGTCCCGTAACAAAGAAATTAGGTAGATTTAGGTCCCCTTTGATTTTGGGTCCATATATGTTAGTTCCTTTAGGTACCCAAACTTTCTGACAAAGAATTGGTTTACTATAGGATGTACTGCATGTTGTTGCGATATCTACTGGGGCATATCCGTATTTGTTATAATCTTGAAAATTACTATTCATGTAAAATTCAGGGTTATTATTGTTATTCCAAGATGAAGTCTTTGTAGGAGGTGGAGCCATTTTCCTAGGCTTAACAGCCTGCCTTCTGGGTCTCCAGTTGGATTCCCAATGCTGTTGTTGATACTGAACTGGCATCTGCTGTCTTGAGGGATAACGGGGCTCCTGTATCCAATACCTAGGCGCACTGTACTGAGGGTACTGCCGTGCGGGCCTTTGGTGGTTGGATACCGCTTTCTTTCTGAATGACTGTCGGCTTTGATGATATGCTTGTGGAGCATGCTGTAGATTACGCCTTCTGAGTGGTTGTTGGTTCCACTGTCTCGAATAGTAGAGTTGAGGGGGCGGAATTGCAGCCTTCGGTTTTCTCGGTACAGCAGGTTCCTTTATGGGACTAGGAGTATCTTCCGATTCTGGAATGTGTTCCACACTCTTGACGAACACTGTACTAGTTTTCCCTTTATTCGAACATGAGCTGTATCCTAAGCCACTTTTATCATGAGCATATTGCCCAGTGCTTAGAATTTCTTCCATTCTTTTGGACGATTTTTCAAAAGACTTCAGAATGGTCTCAAGTTCAGGTTCTCGCTTATCGAGAGTTGTGATTTTGGTTTGTAGTAGAACCAAATCATTTGTCTTGCTCTCATTGTGGGTTTTAACCTCATTTAGTTCATGAGCAAGTTGATGATTGCTCTCCATGAGTTTTTCAAAATCGACCTTGCTGGTCTCACAATCAAGAGACATATTTTCATAATTTATTTTCAAAGTCATTTTCATCTTTCACTTCTAAATTTGTTAATTGAAGTCAGTATATTCTCGCTTTTAGAGTCTCATGGGCCTTTTGAATGTTTTTAAATTCATTCATCATATTTTTGAAAGTATGGGATGCATTAGATGGAATAGCCGAGGTTGAACTTACATCATCGTCATTGCCTTCACCTTCCTGAACATCTTTGGCCATAAAGCACATGTATGCTTTATCATCGAACTCATCGCCGATGAATCACTTTCAATGACCACCGAAGACATTCGCTGATTTCGATGGTGTGGGGAGGCTTCGATTCTCCAATCGTGGCCTTGAGCTTGTCTTTCCAAGCACGTCTTCTTTCATCTCTCTCTTATTGCTCGGCCTCGTGCAATCTTTGGACTTTGGGATGAGGACATTTGTTTGCATAATGGCTCGGTTTCCTGCAGCTTATAACACGAGTTAGCATCACCGGATGATGTTTGCACTTACCTTGTTGATGTGTTTGGGCTGTAGGAGTCTTTCCAGACTGCTTGATGAACTTTTGAATTTATGCATTAGAAGCGCCATTTCATCTGGGATGTGATGTCGTGCCATCACAAGCATTCTTGTGACCGGCTTCGACGAGCTAGGCATGCCGTGTCGACGGTTCGATGGCCGCGAGAGCCGTGACCTTTGAAGGAGATTCTTCACTTTCTCTCTCACAATGTCATACTCAAAAGCTTTAAGGTCGAGAAGATATCAAAAGTGGATATTTCATTAAGATTACAGGATACACGCATAGTTGTGGTCTTAATGTCCCATCGAGGCCGAGAGATCTCGAAAATTTTTAAGTTCTTCTCCTTTTGGGTGTAAATCTTGCCCAACGCTTCAAGTTCACCAACAATACCAAGAACTGAGGTCAAGTTCCTAAAGTGTTTCCGTTGGTTTCATTTCAAAAGATTCAAATTCTGAGTAAGTTTTGAAATCTTGTTTTCTTTTGAGAGCTGGCCTTCCTCACAAATTAACTTGAGTTTATCCTGCATTTCTTTGGTCGCTTTGCAGCTCTTTACCTTTGAGAACGTGCCTTTGTCAAGAGTGACAAATAATGCGTTCTTAGCCACGTTGTCGAGATTGGCTCGCTTCCTTTCATCTGTTGTCCATTGCTCGTGTTCTTTCTCGAGCATTTCAGCATGGGCTTGGCCCTCAATCCTTGCGGCTGGATTGACCTTCATGATCTTGATCGGACCATCCTGTATAACAAAAATCATCTCTTCGTGCAATGCTGCAAGATGAGCTTCCATTCTAATTCTCCAGTCGTCAAATTCGTTAATAGAGAACATAAGGACTTTGTTAATCATAGAAGTATCCATACTGATAATATAGAAATGAAAGAGACTGTTTTGAAAATAAGTGATTTGAATCTGATTCGGTTAAAAAGAAATACGACTGATTCTTTTTAGAATCAACCTCTCCGATACCACTTGTTGGCCACTTAAGTATACTGGATACAGTTTGGAAAAATGGTTTAAACAACAAACTGTACGGATTCTAAATCTGAGTGCGTAGCGGAAGTCTTTGATACAGTAGGTTGCTATGGATACAGCAACTAAGTGTATGGTGTATACTTAATATATCACAGTAATTTAAAACAGTAAGAGCTGAAGGTAAATAACACAGTAATTAAAGTGGTTCGAGGTAAACCCCTCTACGTCCACTGGTCCTCCACACAGGAGTAAAAAGTTTATTATAATTACTGCGTACACAACTACGTAATTATAAACAAACCTATCCTTGTATCGTTCACACAGATTGATACAAAGAATGTCACTTTCAACCGTTCACACAGATTGGTTAAAGCTTTCTTCTTGACTAGCTTCTTCACACACAGTTCCAAAGCTTCGTCCTTATTCGTCCCACACAGTCGAATAACTTGTTGAGTTCACACAGGCTCGATTTTTACACGTAGGTAAAAGGTAGGTAACTGTAAGAACAGCTGACTTTGAAGTTCTTGAGCCGATGATGGTCGTCTTGATGTTGAGCATCGTATATCTCTTTCGTTCTTAATAGCAGTATGCTTTGGAGATATGTTTGCTCTGATGATAACTTTTGATAGCTTGAGTGTTAGGTTACTTCGGTAACTGATCTTCAATGTCTTCAAGGATATATATAGTCTCTGAAGAAAGTATCCGTTGAGATGTATCCATTTGAATAAGATTTCCTTTAACGGAAATATGACATGATCCGGATTTCATGATTCTCAAGATCTCGAAGATCGGCGGATTTAAATACTTTATCCTTGAGTATTTAAATACTTCTTTGTTCAACGGGACTTGACTTGTGTTCCTTCTTGTCCTTTTGTGAACAGTATGGAAGATAACTGTATTTTGAGCATCGAGACAGTTTCCATACTTGGCCTTTTACATGTCTTCTTGCTGTACTGACGAGCTTCACTTTATGCTGATTCGAGGCAGGTCTTCGATACAGGATAAAGCCTCAAAGCTTCGATACAGTTTCCTTTACTGTATTTGGCATATATGTCAAAACCTCTACATAACATTCGATACAGGGATTCGAGTATCCCGGCTGTTTCGATACAGGGTCTTTGTTTTCCCAACACGTACTATAAATATCTGAAGAAAGATTTGTAATATCCGCAATTTTCGATTCCCGGTAATTTTTTTTTCTTTTTTTCAGCGGAAGTCTGTTTTGATGACTCGCTCATGACCGTTTCATTATTCTGAGAATGATTAATTCTACACTTTTTGACATCCGAGTTCGTTTCGGTGTCGTTTTGTTGAGTTCCGTGCTTTTTAGCGACTTTTCCGCACTTGAGTTCGATTCTTGCAAATCTCGCTCAAATCACGTTTGAGTTTCCCGTAAGTCCGTTTAACTTTGTTAGACGTGTTGTGAACTGCTTTGGTTATTCGATCACGATCGTGATTTCCGCGTTTGGGCCATTTTGTAATTTCTTGAAAGTTACGTATCCGTATCTGTAATTGTTGTCTCGACCCGCTTCTTGGTCACGATGATTAATTATGGTATTATGTTTTCATTTCGGTCGTTGATGTTGTCCGCGAACTTTTCTTCGTGTTCGCCCGCACGCTTTCGGAAATCGAGTCGCCGAGCCCTAGTGGCCTGCATCGCCGACGGTTGTGGGACTGCCGGACGATTGCGGGCACCGTCGGACAGTGCGGCAGAACCGCGAGCGCACGCCACGGCCGGAAGGTCGCGCGCTAACCGGCAGTGTAGCGCACGCTATCGGCCGCCTAACGCACGCTATCGCCCAGACAGTGGAGTCCTCGGGGTTCGAATCGGTCGGGCTCGGCAGTAGCGCACGCCATCGTTTGACGCTGCAGACGCTACGGCCGGCAGTGTAGCGACGCCACGGCCGGAAGGTCGCGACGCTACTCGGCCGAAAGCGGTCTAGTCCGTATACTCTTGGATCGCGGCTGGGCCGAGAAGCGCACGCTTAGCTCGGCACTTAGCGCGCGCTAGTCCGGCCCAGTATA
Organism: Orobanche coerulescens; assembly: GCA_033398695.1. Taxonomy (NCBI): domain Eukaryota; kingdom Viridiplantae; phylum Streptophyta; class Magnoliopsida; order Lamiales; family Orobanchaceae; genus Orobanche; species Orobanche coerulescens. The sequence continues at coordinate 99,751,175 of CM065801.1, read as the reverse complement.
AATGTGACAGAGCAGTCACATTTCATCTCGTTTTTCATTTCCTTCCTTCTCCGTCCGCGGCTGGCGATTCATGGGTGACGAAGCCATGTTGTTTAACAACAAATCCATGAAGTTCTTGAATTCATAACATCAATCAATCATCCGTTATAATCCTTTGATCCAGCGAATCAAGGTAATCTTCCTTAGAACCCTAATTTCGTGAATTTGGGGGTTTTTGCATTTTTGTCCGATTCGTTCCGTGTTGTTGATTAATTCATGATGGGTATGATTAATCTTGGTAGTATTCTTGTGTTTAACATCATTTAATCCATTGTTCTTCGTCGAATCGAAGTATATTTCTTGATTTCCTTCGAATTGACTTTTTGGGGGATTTGTCCTCGATCTCATTTTTCATCCGTTTTCGATGGATCGATTATGGTTAAATGATGTTGTTAAACATATTTTATGGATTGTATATCCATATTTCAACTTGGAATTCCGTTTTCGGGTTTTGACGGGACGAATCGTGTTCTTGGCCGTTTTGGGGGAAATCCTTGAACCTTCGTCATTTGTTCTTTGAATTCAGCGGCTTTGGGTCGTACTTTGGAATTCATTTTCGTTGTTATTGTTTTCGTTCGTAGTTCATGGTTGTGGATTGTCGTTTGGTGGAGTCGGCGAGTTCGTAGTCGGTTCGTGCCAACCTACTTCGGCCGATTCTCCGCATTGTGGATTATTCGAGGCAAGTATCGTGCCCATACATTTCATATTTCTTAGGCATAATTATTGATAAATGATTTTATACGAAATCCAATGTTTAATGAACGTTAAAAAGGATCGGTATGTTTTCGAAAAATATTGTCTTTCAACGATAATTCGTATACTTCGTGAATGGATATGTTCTCGGAATATGTGTGTTAGTTTCGTACGTTGAGAGACGTTATGATCGCATTGAGTGAATATAATAGACCATAATTGTTTGTCGAGGATTGTGCATTGAATTGTATATTTGTTCGGTGGGTATTCGACATGATGTGATGTTAGTCGTTACTCCTTTGAAAGGAGGTTGTGATGCTTAGTGTTGCTTGTCTTGATAATCGATTATTGTTGTGTGCTTGTTGTATGTGATGTGCCTCCGGGTAGGATTGTTGAATCTCCGGGATCCATACTTGCTAGTATGGGTCGGGCGAAACCGTAGGGTTATCCAATACGGGTATGTCTTGCGGGGACTCCGAGGTTCGGGGCTTGCTAGCCCGATGCCGGGATAACTTGTGGGGTTATCATCGGGTATGTCTTGTGGGGACTCCAAGGTTCGTGGCTTGTTAGCGCGATGCCGGGATAACTTATGGTTGTGGTTTGATTGTGATATTCGTGTCGTGGAGACATGCGATTTGATATGTTTTTCCTATTGGGTTATTCACTCGGGTTTGTTCTTCGGGAGCATCTGAGGTTCGTGGCTTGTTAGCACGGGACACGAATAATCCTTAGGAACATGTGATTTGTGATTTGGGTCACGGACCCCGTGTTTTGTGAAATGGGTTGCGGACCCTGCGTATTGTTATCGGAACTTGAATTTTGGAAAATGATTTTTTGGGTTGTGTCCCTAAATATTTTCGAAAGGTTTTAGAATTCCTAAATCCCAAATGTTTTCTAAACTCCCGAGATCGTCAAATGTTTTGTAATATGTACATTGGGTTATTTCCTACCTTTCACGTTTTGAATGGTTTGATCAAGTGAATTTTCTCGGGAAGTATATTCGCGATTATTCTGTTTTTGTGGAGTATGATATGTATGGCTTGTTTTCGTATTTATACTTGCACTAGCAAAACAGTGGAGTTTTGCTAACCCCCGAGTATTCGGGGGGTGGATGTCTATTTTTGCATTCAGGTTTTGGAGCATAGCACAGGGTCGGCACGAAGGATGATGAAAGATGAACGATACTAATCACATGAGGATCCGTTGATGTCGTATTGGTCTAGTTGTATTTTCTTTTCCGCAAAGATCTTTTCCCCGTTGTACGGGAGTTTATTGTATTTTGACCCCTGCGTGGGTATGTGTTTGGAATTGAGTCGTATGTTATTATTGAAAGACCAAATCGGTCTACTGAGTCATTTTAGCCTTAAAGGCGATGTTTAGATGTTTGATTTTAGTTATCAGCCTGGTAGATCCTCGAGGAGAGGGTCTACGGCGTGTAATATCCCTGAGCGGATTGGGGGTGTTACATAAATGGTATTAGAGCTTAGGTTGAGGAAACCTAGGCTGTCGGGTCAAGTCGTGTTGTTTGAGTCTTGTTTCGTCGGATTTTATCTGACTGAGTCGTGTCGCGACGCGTCGTCTGATTTGATTGGTCGTGATTAGTATCGTGGGGCGATCATCATCTTCGTGCGACCTGTGGATGTAAGTCTCCCTTCTTTGTGTTGTGCCTCGTGTGACACGAGCTATTTTTATGATTATTTGTTAAGTGATGGAATCCTCTTATGGATTTTGATTTCTTGATATGTGGTTATTTGACCCTCATATTTCGATCATATGAGGAGTAGTGTTACTGGATTGTGCATGTTTGACTTTATTTCTTTTATCCGCTGTGTGAGTTCTTTTGTAATGACTTTCGGTATTTTACCGACGGAGTTTTATTTCGAAAACCGATTCCCTTAACCGAGTTTTTGGCATTATGGCCTTGATCGTTTTGGCGAAATTCTTATGACGGTATTTAGCATTTTGTAAATGGCTTCTGTGAGTTTTTGAAATATTACCGTCATCGGCCTTTTCGGCATTTTTGTAAATGATTTTTAGCCTGGTGGATTCCGACGCGGGACCCACAGCGCTATGATGTTCCGTGTGATTACCTGAAATTTTTGGGCATTCTAGCCTTTTTGGCATCGTCCTTTTTGGCATTGAATTATTTTTGAAAACTTGAGTATCTTAGAAATAAATTTCGAGACGTACGTTTAAAATGAATTGTTTTCTCGCGGTACTTCCAAGGTGCCACAATATGTTTCAAAATTCTTCTACCTCGAGGACCAAAATGTTTTGAGATATTTTCAATGTTTTATAAACACTTTTACTTAGACCCGAGGGTCGAATATTCTGAAAGCTTTTCACTAAAAGAAAGTGTCCTCATTTTTATCAAATGCGAAATGGTTTTCCAAAGTCTCGATAACGATGTTTCACGTTTTTACTTTTTTTGAAAGGTGATACTCAAGATCAACTGGTGTTCTTCTAAATTATTTTCAAAATGAGCTTTTCGTTTTTAAAACCTATCCATTCCCGTTTGAGGGCTGGGTATGTATATATGATGTTCGCATTTTCATTTTAATGTTTGCTCCCGAGTATGATCGAGTTGGCGGCGTGAGCGTTGAGTTGTTTTCCACACATTTGTTGTGTTAGCCCCCCGTGAGAGGCGGGATGTTGGTGTTGAATGTTTTCGCCTCGTGGTGATTTCTGCATTGTCGCGCATGTGCGAGCTATTAGAGCTTGGTTTGGTATGACCGTGTGCATCGGTGATGGTTCCGTTATGTGTCGGTCGTTTAATGTCTTGTTAACTTGCTCCTATTTTTGTGAATTTCATGGACGAGGTCGGAGGCAATACCCGTACTATTTTGACTTCTGTATTTTCTCTTTCTCCAGTCTATCGATTCGCTCATGTTCGTTGATACTTTATGAACTTGTTCTGTATTTCGGTTTCATCGTCCGAACGAGCTGTGATCTTATTGTGGGTCGATCTGGTTATCGATGTGACTTTTTCGGGTTCTATTAGTTCTTTTATTCGAAGTGGATCGGATTTGGAACTCTTGTGTTTTCGACTCTGTCGATTCATTATGTTTGTTGACATTTCTGAGCTTGTCCTGCCCCTTGCTTTTGTTGATCGAACGAGTGTGGTATTGTTTTGGAATAACTCGTTTGTCGCTGTGACTTTTCAATCGCTATTCCCTTTCCTGTGGATCTTATGGGAATGGATGTCTTGTAGTTCTCACCAGATCATCCTGGGAGTTGTTGTTTGAATTTTATTATCCTTCGTGTTTCGGACATGATTGTTCGATCTTTGTTGTCTCGATCGTTTGCTTGTTCGGTTTTTGTTCTCGTTTCGTGATTGTTGAGCATTCAGGCTCCTTCCTAATTCCCTTAAGTTTGGGAAATTAGTCTCGTTTTCGATCTTCCAACCCTTTGGTGGTGGAATTCCGTATTTGTTCAGCGATTGGCTCGCGTTTTGATTGATGTACCGTTGGGTTGGTCAATCGTATTGATTTTCGTTCATTGTGTTTTGTGATTGTTCGGATAATTGACTTGATTGTATTATCCATTTGATGACGCTTGTCACTTGTTGGTTTTATTATATCCCTAACGGCGACGTTGTGTTGTTCGTCGTGGAGCGTGTTTTCACACCGTATATTCCTTTGCGTTGCTTGTAACGTTTCGCCGATGGGCGTAAGTTACGCGTTTCCTTGCGTATCTCGTTGAGTTTTCCTGGCGGGATATTGCTTCTCCCTACTTGTTTTAAGTTTCGGGACGAAACTTCTTTTAAGGAGGGTAGAATGTAATATCCGCAATTTTTGATTCCCGGTAATTTCTTTTTTTTTTCTATTTTTCAGCGGAAGTCTGTTTTGATGACTCGCTCATGACCGTTTCATTATTCTGAGAATGATTAATTCTACACTTTTTGACATCCGAGTTCGTTTCGGTGTCGTTTTGTTGAGTTCCGTGCTTTTAGCGACTTTTCCGCACTTGAGTTCGATTCTTGCAACTCGCTCAAACCGCTGCTTCGAGTTTCCGTAAGTCCGTTTAACTTTGTTAGACGTGTTGTGAACTGCTTGGTTATTCGATCACGTATCGTGATTTCGGCGTTTGGGCCATTTTGTAATTTCTTGAAAGTTACGTATCCGTATCTGTAATTGTTGTCTCGACCCGCTTCTTGGTCGCGTATGATTAATTATGGTATTATGTTTTCATTTCGGTCGTTGATGTTGTCCGCGAACTTTTCGCCGTGTTCGCTCCGCACGCTTTGGAAATCGAGTCGCCGAGCCACGGTGGTCGCATCGCCGGACGGCCATGGATCAAGCCGGACGACAGGCACCGGCCGGACAGTGCGGCAGAACCGGCGTAGCGCAGCTACGGCCGGCAGGTGCGCGCCTTAACGGCAGTGTAGCGCACGCTATCCATTGGCGTAACGCCGCTTATCGGTCGACAGGAGTCTCGGGGTGCTGAATCGGTCGGGCTCGGCGGGTAGCGCACGCTCTTTGTCGGACCACGTGCCTTACGGCCGGCAGTAGCGCGCCTTCGGCCGGAAGGCTGCGACGCTACTCGCCGAAAGCGATCTAGTCCGAAGGCTCATGGATCGCGGCACGGGCCGAGAAGACGCTAGCTCGGCACTAGCGCGCGCTAGTCGGCTTAGTATAAATGTGACAGAGTAGTCACATTTCATCTCGTTTTCATTTCCTTCCTTCTCCGTCCATGTTTGGCGATTCATGGGTGACGAAGCCATGTTGTTTAACAACAAATCCATGAAGTTCTTGAATTCATAACATCAATCAATCATCCGTTATCATCCTTTGATCCAGCGGATCAAGGTAATCTTCCTTAGAACCCTAATTTCGTGAATTTGGGGGTTTTTGCATTTTTGTCCGATTCGTTCCGTGTTGTTGATTAATTCATGATGGGTATGATTAATCTTGGTAGTATTCTTGTGTTTAACATCATTTAATCCATTGTTCTTCGTCGAATCGAAGTATATTTCTTGATTTCCTTCGAATTGACTTTTTGGGGGATTTGTCCTCGATCTCGTTTTTCATCCATTTTCGATGGATCGATTATGGTTAAATGATGTTGTTAAACATATTCTATGGATTGTATATCCATATTTCAACTTGGAATTCCGTTTTTGGGTTTTGACGGGACAAATCATGTTCTTGGCCGTTTTGGGGGAAATCCTTCAACCTTCGTCATTTGTTCTTTGAATTCAGCGGCTTTGGGTCGTACTTTAGAATTCATTTTCATTGTTATTGTTTTCGTTCGTAGTTCATGGTTTTGGATTGTCGTTCGGTGGAGTCGGCGAGTTCGTAGTCGGTTCGTGCCAACCTACTTCGGCCGATTCTCCGCATTGTGGATTATTCGAGGCAAGTATCTTGCCCATACATTTCATATTTCTTAGGCATAATTATTGATAAATGATTTTATACGAACTCCAATGTTTAATGAACGTTAAAAAGGATCGGTATGTTCTCGATAAATATTGTCTTTCAACGATAATTCGTATACTTCGTGAATGGATATGTTCTCGGAATATGTGTGTTAGTTTCGTACGTTGAGAGACGTTATGATCGCATTGAGTGAATATAATAGACCATAATTGTTTGTCGAGGATTGTGCATTGAATTGTATATTTGTTCGGTGGGTATTCGACATGATGTGATGTTAGTCGTTACTCCTTTGAAAGGAGTTTGTGATGCTTAGTGTTGCTTGTCTTGATAATCGATTATTGTTGTGTGCTTGTTGTATGTGATGTGCCTCCGGGTAGGATTGTTGAATCTCCGGGATCCATACTTGCTAGTATGGGTCGGGCGAAACCGTAGGGTTATCCAATACGGGTATGTCTTGCGGGGACTCCGAGGTTCGGGGCTTGCTAGCCCGATGCCGGGATAACTTGTGGGGTTATCATCGGGTATGTCTTGTGGGGACTCCGAGGTTCGTGGCTTGTTAGCGCGATGCCGGGATAACTTATGGTTGTGGTTTGATTGTGATATTCGTGTCGTGGAGACATGCGATTTGATATGTTTTTCCTATTGGGTTATTCACTCGGGTTTGTTCTTCGGGAGCATCTGAGGTTCGTGGCTTGTTAGCACGGGACACGAATAATCCTTAGGAACATGTGATTTGTGATTTGGGTCACGGAACCCGTGTTTTGTGAAATGGGTTGCGGACCCTGCGTATTGTTATCGGAACTTGAATTTTGGAAAATGACTTTTTGGGTTGTGTCCCTAAATGTTTTCGAAAGGTTTTAGAATTCCTAAATCCCAAATGTTTTCTAAACTCCCGAGATCGTCAAATGTTTTGTAATATGTACATTGGGTTATTTCCTACCTTTCACGTTTTGAATGGTTTGATCAAGTGAATTTTCTCGGGAAGTATATTCACGATTATTCTGTTTTTATGGAGTATGATATGTATGGCTTGTTTTCGTATGTATACTTGCACTAGAAAACAAAGGAGTTTGCTAACCCCGAGTATTCGGGGTGGATGTCTATTTTGCATTCGTGTTTTGGAGCATAGCACAGGTCGGAACGAAGGAAGATGAAAGAAGAACGATACAAAACACACGAGGATCTTTTGATCAAGAATTGGTCTAGTTGTAATTTCATATCCGCAGCAGTATCTTTTCCCCGTTGTACGGGAGTTTATTGTATTTTGACCCCTGCGTGGGTATGTGTTTGGAATTGAGTTGTATGTTATTATTGAAAGACCAAATCGGTCTACTGAGTCATTTTAGCCTTAAAGGCGATGTTTAGATGTTTGATTTTAGTTATCAGCCTGGTAGATCCTCGAGGAGAGGGTCTACGGCGTGTAATATCCCTGAGCGGATTGGGGGTGTTACAACATTGAGCAAAAGCACGATGCGAACAATACTTACAAGCAAACAAAGCAAACAAAGGAATCTGTAGCATTGTGAAGAGCTAGTGTCCAAAGTATTATACTGAGAAGCTATTGAAAGTTGGAGAAGATAAAATTTTGTCTAAGTACGGGGTACTTATTTGAACGAGGTTCTTAGAAGTTCAAGGTTGTAAACGCATCCATGGGTTCTTGATTGGAAGGTGATAGACATCTTGCGAGTTGTTGAGGCATCTACGGGTTTTCGATCAAGAGGTGCTAGGCAGCCAAAAGGGAGTTGCAACGGCCACGGGTTTCCACTGGTTGGAAGCTATTGTAACGAAGTTCATTGTAATAGAATTTCACTGGTTGAAAATTATAGTGAATTTATCTCCAACTGGATTGGAGAGAAGTGGATTAGTAGAGGATTACCTCACCTATGAAACCACTATAAAAGTGTTGTGTGGTTTACTGATTTATCATTATATTTAACTGCTGCATACATATTTACTGTTCCATTATAGAGTCGTCTATCTTTCCGCAAAACAACTTCTACAGTTGACATAAGTCATCTGCATTATTATCAGCTGTGTCTTCTGCATTACTTATCTGCAGCCGAGGTTTGTTAGCTGCACAGAATCACAGCTGAGGTTACTCAACTGATATATTCAGGAAAATATTTTAGATAGTATATTCACCCCCCAGACTGTCCTCTGAGTATCTGTGACCTGCAAGTGGTATCAGAGAGGTTGGTTCAATTTTACCGAACCAAATCTACATATATTTGACCATATATATTTTAATCTCTCATAAATGGAACACATGCAACATATGCACTCTAGATTACATGTATTCTCTGTTGATGAATATGACTTATGGAAGATAAGAATGCAGATACATCTATTATCCATACATGACGATATGTGGTGTATCATAGAGGATGGACCCTTCACCTTCCTAAAGGACAATACAGGTGAGGAAATAGCATTCGGGAAACCAAAATAGATTCCCAAGAAGAGAACAAAGATGTCCCCTGAAAAAAGAAAGCTGGCCAACCTTGACAACCAAGCCAGAGATGTCTTGTACCAGACTCTTGATAAAACCACAATGGTGAAAATCAAGAATTGCAAAAATGCAAAAGAGATACGTGACACATTAGCTGCAGTGTGTGAAGGAACATAGCTCACTACTACAAAAAAATCTTTTACCGACACTTTTGTTCTGACACTTTATCAAAAGTGTCAGTAACTTACGACATTTGATCTATTTTCTGACTCTAATATAAATGTGTCAAAATATATTGACACAAAGGTATCAGTAATTTAAATGAGAAATAAAAAAAAGATGTTAAATCATTATCCCGATGAAAAAGTCTTCTCATCTCACACTCTCTCTCTCTTTTCGTCGCCCCCTTTTTGTTCTCTCTCTCGTCGTTCTATCTCTCTCTCTCTCTCTCAAAAATGCTTCCGAGCATTCTATCTCCGGCGTGACCACCACCCGCTCAACTCGGCAGCGTACATGTCCTTAATTGGAGTAAATCGGAGCGACTGGAGCCCGATTCAAGGGCCTGGTTTGGAAATCCGAAATTCCAGATCCGACTACCGGTGGAAAAAAGGTGGAAGCCAAGGTCTCCGATAAGCTTCGACGGCGACTATCCGTGGATTCGACTGAAGGTGTCAGCGATACGGAGGGTTGGGTTTTGTCGCGACTGAAATAATGAATTTCAGGTTCATTTTCTAACTGTTTCGATTTTAAATTCCAAAAGAAAATGGGTTTCATGTGTTATGTGAATTCTGGAAATGGTTGGTTTAATGAAGTGTGCTTGTGTGAAATTTTTCTGTACCAGTGAAGGAACTTGGCGGCCAGTGGTTGAGGTTTCGGATTAAAAGAGATGGCCCGATTTTAAATCTTTTTGATTTACTGTTGTTAAATCTCCACGCTAGCATATTTGAAAATTGTTGTCATTCTGATAGAAGAATCATGCTAGTTGAATTTAAAACGTTCTTCTTTTGTCCTTCTGATTTTGTTGTCTCTTACCTGCCAATCCACACATTCTTGAGGGGGTGGATGATCTTATAGAACTTAGCTACTTGAACAAGCCTTCATTTCTTCACAATCTACAGTATAGATATTCTCAAGACATTGTATATGTAAGTAACTAGTGGTCAAGTATTTGTGTTATGTACTATGTTAGCTGTCTGTGCTCTTGAAAAATTTGTTCCTGTTTTTCCTAGAGTAAGGCAGGCCCCGGTTTAATAGCAGTCAATCCTTTCAAAGATGTGCCGCTATATGGAAATGACTTTGTTACAGCTTATAGACAAAATCTTCTGGACAGCCCTCATGTGTATGTTGTTGCTGACACAGCTTACAATGATATGATGAAAGGTATTGTATCATCTCTAAAATTATTTGGAATGCTCCTTACCGTTGACATATATTTCAAATCTCATTTGTGTTTGCTATGATTTGTGAATTTTGCAGATGAAACAAACCAGTCTATAATCATAAGGTTTGTTGAAGTGTTTTTGCCTCTTTACTTCATCTATCTATTCAGTTCTTGTTCTGATGTTATGGCATGCTGTTAATGTGGTGTGGATTATACTAGTGTGGTGTTACACTATTAGGCAGGAGCAGTTCAGGTTTTTTACTGAGGCGCTTAGGGTTAATAAACTTAAACACTATGTTGATCAGATGGTTATTAAAGCTAAGGTATATTTTCTCTTTTCCTTTTCTTCTTTTAATTACTAATCGATTTTGCTTGGACTTTATGTTTATTTGATTAGTTGGTTGCTGAACTATTTTCTTGTTACTGCACATTCAAGTGTTTGTGTGAGTCTTTATCATCTTGGATCCATGAGTAACTTCAACATGAATGTATGCATCTTTTGATGTATGGAATATTTTTTACGCATATTCAGTTTGGGGGGATATGTTACAACTCCAATTGTAGTGCAATGAATGGAGAAATGTACTTTAGTTTCCTGTTTAGTGCAAATAATTGTAGTTGTCCTGTTTAGTGCAAAGATTTGTGGAGCTTGAGTAACACTCAATTTTCTATACATAGTTTTGCAACACTTAGAAACATCTTGATCTTTACAAATATAGTTTGTAGATCAGAAGGCAAACATAAAGATTGAATATGTGATATAGAGAGCTACATTAGGCCAGGTTGTGTCATTCTGACTATATATCTTCGTCTATCTGAGGCTACATGGGAGGAGGTACGGATTCTTATAGTACTGTGCAAACATGATGATAGAATTGTGACTTTGCGCCATTATTGAACTAATTTTTTTGTCAAAATCTTTAAATGTTCTTTTCTTTTTTTCCTTGTTAGCTTTATTATGACCTGACCTCCAGCCTAAATAGGCTTCTAAATGTCGCTGACGAAGTTAATTTTTGGAGTACTGGATGGATCTATGCCAGAGTGCAGAATCATATGGCATTTATCTATAATGGTTTCCTCCTACTGTGTTTCTCCAATAACCTTTTGTCATATGTTACATACTCAAAGGTATAATTTTGTTTGAGGATATGTTATTAGACCTATTTGGCAATGCAGGTCAGGTAGTTGCCAACACCTTGAGAAAGCACTCTTGCCTTGATTTAGCCGATTGAGTTCTTTTTCTTCAGTATACTCTTTACATTATGCATAGGCGACGCCACAACTGAGTTTTGCAGCTTGTGAACTCTTTCCTTGCTCTTTACTGATTATTATTATTATTATTATTATTATTATTATTATTATTTATAGTCCAATATACTTGAATGAAACCTGCAGTTGATGATGACGACGATGTTATCTGATGCAAAGAGTAGATAGAAACTGAGATCAATTACCTTTTTGACTAAATTGGAAATTTAACATATCAACTGAGTTTAAGGAATTTCACTGCAGACCAAACTATTTTTGTTTATATAGTGCTTTCTTTTTTTCATGACTATTTAAATTACCCAATGGTTGCCTTTCACAGTTGAATCAGTTGAGTTTATTTAACACTTGAATTATGTGAATGCTTGTTGATGTGTATAATATATACATATATTTTTAAGAATGCCCCATTGAGTTTTTTGTTGTTTGTGCTCAGTATACGGTAACAATGATGGGTTTCGGTCTTGAAGATAAAAATGCTGTCATACAGTTGACGTACAATTATGGTGTCACTGAATATGACCAAGGCAATGCTTATGCTCAGGTTCGATGTCTTCCTCTGCCTAGTGTTTTTTATCCTACCACATTTAGCGTTTCTTCAGCACTGTGATACGCTGGTTTAATATTCAGACTGACTGAATCTTGCAGAAAGCAATAGGGACAGATGATGTTTCTCAAACCGCTGAAGCAGTTAGGCTTTGTGGTGGGAAAATTACCAGAGAACCTAGCCCTCTACCTGGTATTAGCACCAAGATTACGGCATGCCTAGATCCTGATGGTTGGAAGATGGTATGGCCATTGCTTATCAACATATATTTGTGGAATTAAATTTATTTTTAAGGGGGCTCATGCAGATTGTTTCAATTTTAAATATTATATCTGCGTGCAGGTCCGACTCATCTATGAAATGATGGGAGATAGAAGATGGGCTGAAGCCTATTCCAAATCCGGGAAGGACATATCCCATTTACATGACGTTCCTTTGTTTGCATTTGCTTTATACAATTTGAAGTTTCTATGTATGAGTCTTTTTGTCAGGTCTGGCAGCACACTCGACTGATTTACCCAACCAGCTTAAATCCATTTCCAAGGCCCAACTGCAAAACTTGGTTTGTAATATCCGCAATTTCGATTTCCGGTAAATTTCCTTTTTTTGGCGAAAGTTCATCTTAGCGACTCTATTATGACCGTTTCGTTATTCCGAGAATGATTAATTCTGCACTTTTTGTCATCCGAGTTCGTTTCGGTATCGTTTTGTTGAGTTCCATGTTCTTAAACGACTTTTCCAAGTATGAGTTCGACTTTGTAAAATCACCATCAATTCTTAGAAATCCCAAAAATTCTGAATCTTTTCAGTATTATAGAGCATCAAGTTAGATTTCTAATGGTTCAAACGGTGAGTCAATCGGAGTCCGTACGAAGGAGTTATGGTCGAAATAGCTAAGACTGCACCGTGTGCCTTTTGATGCTGGAGCCGGTTGTACCGCGGGCCGCGGCCCTCTGCTGGCTGGGCCGCGGTACTAAACCATGCTGGGCAGTATTAATAATAGTCGGGCAGGTCATTTCTTCACTCGTTTTTCTCACCCATTTCATCTCCTCCGCGGCCGACACTTGGAGAACACGAAGGCATGATGTTCTTCTATCAATGCATGAAGTCTTAGAGTTCATATCATCGATTATCCATCCTATAACATCTTTTGATCGAGCGAATCAGGTCAGATTTCCTGAAAAATCCTAGTTTGGGAAAATTAGGGGTTTTGTTGTTTTCATCCGATTTAACCGTAATAACTTAGAATTGTGATGGATTGATGATTATTTAGATGTATTCTATCATTTCCATTGTTATTCCATGGTTGGATTGTATTGATTCGTCGTTTTGTTTGAGTTCTTAGTCGACGCCTTGAAGGTGTCCGACAAAAGGTCTTAGAGGGGGGATTGGGCATTGTGTGATTATTATCCATCGTACGATTGTTGATTGATCATTGGTATGACTTAGGGACGAAATTCTTGTGAAGAACTCGAGTCGAAACCCTTCCGTTCGTTGTCTTCTTCGGGGTCCGAGCTTCCTGGTGGAACCGTGTTCTTCGGAGTATTCGGTAGCGGTTATTAAGGCAAGTATTTTACTATACGAATTGTGTCTTGTGAATAGGGACGTTGTGTTATGGTTATGATGAATTGATTTATCTTAGCGAATATGCTTCGTCTGAATTGATTATTATGAACGATTGATGGTAACGATAATACCTTCACTTAGTTAACATCGTGGAACTGTGTTGGATATGCAAATCATCTAAGTTTGTGCCAGGCGTGGTTGGTCATTGTTGAGTTGTGATGATTATGATATTTGTGTTGTTTTGGTTTACATACTTGATTATACATTTCGGTGTAATGTGGAATGGCTTGACATTTGATGACTATGAGTTGTGTCATGTCGATGTGTGTGTGTGTGTGTGTGTTCCAGGTAGGGTCTGACGAGGCCTCTGGAGTTCGGTACATGATGTGTACGAACAAGGTGTGTGATCCAGGTAGGGTCTGACGAGGCCTCTGGAGTTCGGTACATGATGTGTACGAACGATGTTTGTGGCCGGGTAGGGTCCGTCGAGGCCTCCAGAGTTCGATACATGATGTGTACGAAAAGTGTGTGTGGTCCGGGTAAGGTCCGTCGAGGCCTCCGGAGTTCGGTACATGATGTGTGCGAACAATGATCGTATAACAGTGATTGTTTGGGTAACATTTTAAATATGGGTCTCGGACTCATAATGATATCTTATCTAGTGTGTTTTGAAACGAGAATCGAGCTAAGGCCCTAATGTTTACGGAAAGGTTTTGTAAATTGGGACTCGAGGTCCAAAAGAATTTCTGCTTTAAAAATCCCCGAGATGATGTGTTCCTTTTCAAATATCTCTTGCTTGAGTTCCAAATTCTAAAACTTCTTGGGAACATTTTGATAATTGATTTCCGTATTAAATTTGTAGTTGCTATTTACTTGTTTCATTTCGTATCGTATTATACTTGCACTAGTAAAACAGTGGAGTTTTACTAACCCCCGAGTAATCGGGGGGTGGATGTCTGTTTAGCGTCCAGGTACATGCAGGTTCAGGGGAGCAGTCACAGGATTGGCACAAGAGGTTGACGAGCTGCGATACTAATCAAGAGTCGAGAGTTGGTAGAGTTTGGTTGTATTGTTAGAGTTGATTTCAGTCTTCCGCTGTATTGTGTTTTGACCCCTGTGTGGGTAATGTTGTCTTAGTCAGTTCTGTTGATGGAGTTGTGTGACCTCATCGGTCTGTGTATTCATGTGTAAGTGACCTTAACGGCATGTATTATTATATTGTTTGACCCTGGCCAGGCAAGCATTTGGTGTTTATGGATGTTAGCCTGGTAGATCCTTGTGGAAGGGGTCTACGGCGTGTAATATTCCCATACGGTTTTGGGGGTGTTACATTTATGGTATCGGAGCTTAGGTTACGGAAACCTAGGCTATCGGGTCGATTCGAGTCGTGATGCCGAGTAATGTGTTGTATTGTCATTCGAGTCGTCAGGTGACCAGTTGAGTAGTGCGTAGTCACAACGTGTCGGATATGTTGTCGGATGAGTTTAGTATCGTGAACCGTCATCTTCGTGCGACCTGTAGGCGTAAGACTCCTCTTTTATGCGAGGTACCCGTGTATCATGATTTTATCTTAGTGAGTTAATTGTGGTGCATAATTTTATTTACACGGAGTTGTGTAATATAGTTGTATATAATACTTGTGACACATACTATATGTATAAAAACTGGGTGTATTGTTGTTTTACCTTTGAACCACCGTGTGGGGTGGTATGGGGTGAAAGTTGTAAACCTTGATGGGTTTTGAAAAGGTATCGACGGTAGAGTTTGTGAGAAACTCCGATGAATGATTTTGTTGTGTGTTTAAACTTGGTGCCACGAGATGCATTTGATTGAATTAGCGACCCTGGTTTCCGTTTGAGCATGTGGTTTTAAATTCGACTATTTTTGGAATGTTGTAATTTTGCCCGCTAAGGGTAGGTTTGAGAATGTTTTCTGAAGGACTTTACGGTTTGAGCATTTTTGTAGAAATCGATTTTTGGAAAATATTTTGGTGGTTTGGTCCAACCACGGTTTGTATGGATTCTAAAATCGGTTAAATTTTGACAAATAGGCCGTGTATTTTCAAATAACACCATCAGACGGTATTTGGAAAATGTGTTTTAAAGTACTTCGGACATTGCAAAATACCACCGCCATTTTTACTACGATCGAAAGGATTTTTTTGGAAAATTTCTGTTTTGCAAAACGACTCTAATTTTTAGAATTTAAAGGTTATGTGTTTGTGTGTTGGGACTAAGTCGTTACGACAAGTTTGTTACGTTGTTATACTTGTCGGAAAATGTTATAGGGTTTTCTATAGGTTGGAGTACATTGTTAGGAGTCGATCCTTAACCTTTGGAGCCATGTCGGGGCTGCAAGGACACTGTCCTGCAGCTAGTGATTACGGCCGTAAGATGTTTTCCATTACGGCCGTAAGCACATAGATGTTACGGTCGTAAGCTTTTGACTGTCGCGGTAATAACCTTGTTATTATAGTTGTATCCGCGCCCTCTACCAGTTAATTGATTTCAGTAGATATAATCATATGGTCCACCAGGGACGACTGTGAATATCCTGTATGTCGTTAACGATGATAATAATAATATATGTATTGGCAACGCCATTTTGAGGATATCGTTTATCGAGAAGATTGAAGTTTCAACGTGTTGTTTTGTAAATAACTTCAAGCAAAACAGTTTTGATAATGAGTTTATGGTTTTGGTTAAATGACGAGGTATTAAAAATGTTTTCAAAAATTTCATTTCAGCAAAATCTTTCAAACTCACAAATTTTAAAATATTATCATTCGATCAAATACCTCGAAAAAAAATTATTTTTAAAGAATGTGACAAGTGCCTGATTTCAATGACATGTATGTGGTCTTGACTGTGTTTACTTTGGTAAAAGTCGTGCACTTCTGTTGGTGTAACCGTGCGAATTACTTATGAATTTAAGTCTATTATTGTAGTGTTAGTTCGTGTACTCGTGTGATGATTTGGAGTGAATAGTTTATTGTGCTGCTGTTTGTTGCCCTATGTCGATTATGTGATGTTTGTTTTGTTGTTCTGATCGGTGGCCGTTTAGTACGCCGAGAGGTAGAGGTCGAGAGTGTGGTCGTGGTAGAGGTCAGAATCAGGAGCATAACAGGGCGACTCGCTCGTTGTCGAGCGCCAATGAGCTCAGTACATGTGGTCGAGATGACCAATCGCATGAGCAGAGGCAATCAACTGGGGAAAATGCTGACATTGGCGCCGCCACCATTCTTCATCAGGTGGTTGACCAGTTGGCACATATGAATCAGACCATACGCCGGGATGGGATCCCAGATGAGGATAATGGAGCTAGTAAGTAGTTACGATGTGTGATGAGAATGCACCCGCCCCGTTTTGTAGGTTCTTCGGACTTGTTAGGTTGGGAGAACTGGCTCTTCTGTAATACCCCCAATCCGCTCAGGGATATTACACGCCGTAGAACCTTTCCTCAAGGATCTACCAGGCTGGTAACAACATATAACAACTCAACCATGCCTTTAAGGCTAAAATGACTCAGTAGACCGATTTGGTCTTTCAATAAGTATATACAACTCAAATACAACTCATGCCCATGCAGAGGTCAAAACACAACCATACCCGTACAATGGGAAGAATATAGTAGCGGAAAATAAAGTACAACTGAACCAATAAACAATGTACGGTTCCTCATGTGATTAGTATCGATCATCTTTCATCATCCTTTGTGCCGAACCTGTGTTATGCTCCAAAACCTGAATGCAAAAATAAACATCCATCCCCCGAGTACTCGGGGGTTAGCAAAACTCCACTGTTTTGCTAGTGCAAGTACAAGTGCAAAAATACGAGTCATACAATTCACATTCCACGAACGATAATATTTCGGAATCCTCAAAGATTCAAATACAACAAGATGAACACTTCCCGAGGCAAGAGTTTGAGTAAAGACTTCCCAAAATTTCAAGATCAAAATATCAAGGGAAACAATTTATAAAATGATTTGAAATACCATCGGGAGTTTTAATAGAAAACAATTTAGGATTATCAAATCCTACTTTTCAAAACCCAAAAGACGAAAGGGGTCACCACCCCAAAGGTTTACTTTCCATAAAATAACCTTTACCAAACCGTTGGGATTTTAGCCCCAAATCCGTTAAATAACCTTTACAAAACCGTTAGGATTTTAGCCCCAAATATCATCAACTCACAGTACACGAGAACCACAACAAGGTTCGTCTCCCAACATCAAAATCACAATTAAAGGATTTAACACAAACAACAAAATACTCTAGTGCCATCCTAGCCAAGTAAGCCAAACGAACAACTTACCTCTTACACACTTAGTCGATGCATGCAATCATGAAAACCATTCAAAAGCACTCATTTCCGGAAATGCCAATATCGAAACACATTTGCAAAATACACCACAATTAACCGCGGATCCACCCATCCGTGGACCCCTACCGAGACCCCGTCGGATCTAACCCATAGTAGATAAAAGCAAGCTCGCGGATCCACCCCTCCGTGGACCCCTACCGAGACCCCGTCGGATCTAACCCATAGTGAGCATACACACACGTTACTCATGCAATACTAATATGCTAAGAATGTAAGTTCATTAAGAACACTCACTAGAGATGGCCACTAACTCGACACCATTATCAAACTCTTCAAAACACAATAACAAGATTAAATACGGAATACACGATTCCATAACTTTAAACAACAGGGGGTATCATCAAAGCCTTCAACGTTCAAAACAATCAAACCATAATCAATTCCCTAAACACACCGTTCACAAAACACACACGCGTTTTTAAAAGGAGCCCTTAACGGGGCCAAAACGAATCTCTTGGAAATTCATTTCAAATAACCAAACAAACACACCAAGACGACCACCGATCATCATATCCATAAAACGAGAAGCGTATGAACAAGGTACTTGCCTCGAATAAGAACAACACGGAGAATCGACCGAAGTAGGTTGACACGAACCGACTACGAACCCGCCGACTCCACCGATCGCCAACTCGCATTCATAAACTACGAAGGACAATAACAACAATGAAATGAATTCCATAGCACAACTCAAAGCCGTTGAATTCAAAGAACGAATGACGAAAGTTCAAGTGTTTTCCCCAAAACGGCCAAGAACACGATTCGTCCCGACAAAACACGAAAACGGAATTCCAAGTTAAAATATGGATATACAATCCATAGAATGTGTTTAACAACATCATTTAACCACAATCGATCCATCAAAAATGGATGAAAAACGAGATCGAGAACAAATCCCCCAAAAAGTCGATTCGAAGGAAATCAAGAAATATACTTCGATTCGACGAAGAACAATGGATTAAATGATGTTAAACACAAGAATACTACCAAGATTAATCATACCCGTCATGAATTAATCCATAATATGGAACGAATCGGACAAAAATGCAAAAAACCCAAAATTCAAGAAACTAGGGTTCTAAGAAAGATTACCTTGATTCGCTGGATCAAAGGACGATATAGGATGATTGATTGATGTTATGAACTCAAGAACTTCGTGGATTTGTTGTTAAACAACATGGCTTCGTCACCTCCGAATCGCCACCATGGATGTAAAAGGAAGGAAGTGAAAATGAGATGAAATGTGACTGCTCATCACATTTATACAGTGCACTAGCGTGCGCTAGCCGCGAGCTAGCGTACGCTATCGGCCCGTGCCGCATCCGAGACATCGCCGTCTGTAGCGCGCGCAGCCTTCCAGCCATAGCGTGCGCTACCTACCGGACGTAGCGTACGTAGTGTCCGGCAGTAGCGTGCGCTACCTGCCGATCCACCCGAGTCCAGTACCCCACTGCCCTATTGCCTCGGCCCGTTAGCGCACGCATCCAACCGGCCGTAGCGTGCGCTACCTCCCGGCCGTAGCGTGTGCTACCTTCCGGCCGTAGCGTGCGCTACGCCGGTTCCTGCCGCACCCGTCCGTCTAGTTCCCGCAATCGTCCGGCCAGAACCCACAACCGTCCGGCCAGTCCCGCAACCGTCCGGTCAGTGCCCGACCACCAGGGCTCGACGACTCGATTTCCGAAAACATACGGAACGAACACGACGAAAAGTTCACGGACAACATAAACGACAGAAATGAAAACATAATGTAATCATTAATCATACGCGACCAAGAAACGGGTCGAGACAACAATTACAGATACGGATACCCATAACTTGGGGTAAATTATAAAAATGGCCCAAAATGCCCGAAAATCATGATACGTGATCAAATAACCAAACCGAAGTTCACAACACGTCTAACAAAGTTAAACAAACTTACGAGAAACTCGAAACAGCAGTTTCGAAGGAGATTCGCAAGAATCGAACTCAAGTGCGGAAAAATCGCTAAAAAGCACGGAACTCAACAAAACGACACCGAAACGAACTCGGATGACAAAAAGTGCAGAATTAATCATTCTCAGAATGATGAATCGGTCCCAAGCGAGTCGTCAAAACGGACTCTCAACCAAAAAGAGAAAATCACCAAAATCCGAAATTGCGGATATTACATCTTCCAGTTGGACAGAACATTTGATGTCATAGCTTGTCCCGATGAGAGAAGAGTGCCCATTGCTCAATACCTGCTCGACAGGGAAGCTGCATACTGGTGGGAGGCCGTAGCGCCTAGCGATCGTACCGCTACTTTGGCTGAATTCAAGACCGTTATAGAGGCCGAGTATTGCCCGCCGCCTGTTAAGAAACGTATAATTGTCGAGTTTTTCTCGGCTACGCCCAGAGATGTGTCGATATGTCAAACAATAGTCGATTACAATCGACAGCTGTGTTACGTTCGAGATCAAGTGCGAAGTGAGACAGATGAGGTCCGTTACTTTGATATGCGTATGAAACCTCAGGTTCGGCAGTGTATGGCCCCTTTTATGTGTACAATGTTGAAAGACTATCAGAATCGAGCCTTGGCATTTGAGATGGTTATAATGTCTACGGAGTCTGTATCGGTAGTGAAGAAGCACAAGATCTCCGATAACGCATCAAGAAGTGAGGGAATTGGGATTCCCACACCTCAAACCTTGTATCAGTCGAGTATGGGACCTGTTCGGTCAACTGTGGGACCTAAAAGACCCAAGCCGGTGTCTTTGAGTTCTGGTAATGCTCCTAGGTGTTTCAACTGTAACGTTATGGGCCATGAATGCGCGCATTGTAATAAACCGCCGGTGACTTGTTATAATTGTGGACGCGAGGGGCATCGAGTTCAGTATTGCGAGGTTGTTGCCAAGATGCTAGGGAACCGGAGTTCCATCCCTACTCCTGGAGGGGCCAGTGATGTCCAGTGATGGTGTTTTCATGCTCGTTACGCGGATTGTTTCTCGTGTAGAGATGTATTTTGTGACGTTTTTATGTTTGGAACTTGACGGCTAATATTTGTTTTGAATAAGTTTCTATATGGTTGCTGAACCTGTGGAGACGTGACAGTGGACCACGGAGTCAAGAAATTAGCAATTTATTATGTGTCGCTGTTTTTATTAGAGTTCATATCATCGATTATCCATCCTATAACATCTTTTGATCGAGCGAATCAGGTCAGATTTCCTGAAAAATCCTAGTTTGGGAAAATTAGGGGTTTTGTTGTTTTTATCAGATTTAACCGTAATAACTTAGAATTGTGATGGATTGATGATTATTTAGATGTATTCCATCATTTCCATTGTTATTCCACGGTTGGATTGTATTGATTCGTCGTTTTGGTTGAGTTCTTAGTCGACGCCTTGAAGGTGTCCGATAAAAGGTCTTAGAGGGGGGATTGGGCGTTGTGTGATTATTATCCATCGTACGATTGTTGATTTATCATTGGTATGACTTAGGGACGAAATTCTTGTGAAGAACTCGAGTCGGAACCCTTCCGTTCGTTGTCTTCTTCGGGGTCCGAGCTTCCCGGTGGAACCGTGTTCTTCGGAGTATTCGGTAGCGGTTATTAAGGCAAGTATTTTACTATACGAATTGTGTCTTGTGAATAGGGACGTTGTGTTATGGTTATGATGAATTGATTTATCTTAGCGAATATGCTTCGTATGAATTGATTATTATGAACGATTGATGGTAACGATAATACCTTCACTTAGTTAACATCGTGGAACTGTGTTGGATATGCAAATCATCTATGTTTGTGTCGGGCGTGGTTGGTCATTGTTGAGTTGTTATGATGATTATGATATTTGTGTTGTTTTGGTTTACATACTTGATTATACATTTCGGTGTAATGTGGAATGGCTTGACATTTGATGATTATGAGTTGTGTCGTGTCGATGTGTGTGTGTGTGTGTGTTCCAGGTAGGGTCTGACGAGGCCTCTGGAGTTCGGTACATGATGTGTACGAACAAGGTGTGTGATCCAGGTAGGGTCTGACGAGGCCTCTGGAGTTGGGTACATGATGTGTACGAACGATGTTTGTGGCCGGGTAGGGTCCGTCGAGGCCTCCGGAGTTCGGTACATGATGTGTACGAAAAGTGTGTGTGGTCCGGGTAAGGTCCGTCGAGGCCTCTGGAGTTCGGTAAATGATGTGTGCGAACAATGATCGTATAACAGTGATTTTTTGGGTAACATTTTAAATATGGGTCTCAGACTCATAATGATATCGTATCTAGTATGTTTTGAAACGAGAATCGAGCTAAGGCCCTAATGTTTACGGAAAGGTTTTGTAAATTGGGACTCGAGGTCAAAAAGAATTTCTGCTTTAAAAATCCCCGAGATGATGTGTTCCTTTTCAAATATCTCTTGCTTGAGTTCCAAATTCTAAAACTTCTCGGGAACATTTTGATAATTGATTTCCGTATTAAATTCGTAGTTGCTATATAGTTGTTTCATTTCGTATCGTATTATACTTGCACTAGTAAAATAGTGGAGTTTTACTAACCCCCGAGTAATCGGGGGGTGGATGTCTGTTCTGTGTCCAGGTACATGCAGGTTCAGGGGAGCAGTCACAGGATTTGGTGTTTATGGATGTTAGCCTGGTAGATCCTTGTGGAAGGGGTCTACGGCATGTAATATTCCCATACGGTTTTGGGGGTGTTACATGGTTGAAGTGTTTTGTTAGTAGTTAAGTTGAATGCTTGATTAGTATATTTGATTGAGGTGTTCTATTGGTATAGTTTAAAATTTCCCAGACTTGGTAGTTTAGTAGTTTGATTGTATTTTGATGGCTCTCGATGCTTGGTTTTGTATTCTGCTGCTTTTTTAAGTCAATTGCATTTGGGATGTTTTATAAGTGAAATGTGTGTTTGAAAATTTTAATTTATGGTATTTTTCATGTAATTAAACAAAAAAATGTAATTGAGATAATAATACATTTTTTTTTTCACAAATCTGAACATATACTGACACTAAAATAGTGTCAGTGACTATTTTTACTGACACTTTATAAAAGTGTCAGTAATGCTAAAGCCATAACATACTGACACTAATGTTTAGTGTCAGTAAAAAATTAATTACTGACACTATTTTAGTGTCAGCAAAACAAAATACTGACGCTATTTTCGTGTCAGTATTTATTGACTCTTGTATTACTGACACTAAAAATTAGTGTCAGTATTTTCTGGCTTTAGCATTACTGACACTATTATGAAGTGTCAGTAAAACTAATTACTGACACTATTTTAGTGTCAGTAAATGGGATATTTGTACTAGTGGCTTACTCAGAAATTTGACAATTTCAAAATGAAGATAGGTGAAACAATTGACCATGTAGATACAAGATTCACAGAAATCATCAATGAGATAAAACTCCTTTGGAAAGACATGTGGGAACAGGGAGATGGCCCTGAAAGTTCTAAGATCTCTCAATCCAGAAAGGAATATGATGGTTGTGGTCATGAGAGAATCAAAGGATCTTAATAATTAAAGATACAGGAGCTGTTCTCAGACGTGAAGGCCCATGAGTTCGAGCTGCCCTGCTCATCATCAAATGATCCAGCTGAGAAAATAATAGCATTTGCAGCTGAGTCTCCTGCAAAGAATCAAGTTGGTCCTCCAAGCCCTTTAAACTTTGAGGAAGAAATGGCATTCATCATGCAAAAATTAAGCAATTTCAGAAAGAATTACTCCAAGTACAAGAAGAATACTTTTATAAAGGGAGAAACATATGTCCAGACTGTTGAGCCAACAAACAAACATGTAATCAAAAATAGGCAACCAAGACAAAAGACTAGACAATGGACAAAGAAGCATCAGCAGTCAAAACAATATTCTGCTTATTACCAAAGACTCCCACAAAATATATTTCACAATGGGAGAGGTAATAAAAACCTCAAGGTTATCCAAATTTTCAAAATAATCAGTTATGTAGACCTCAAAACTTTCATCGTAGGTCTCTGCCAAGACTTTACAATGGCCCATACCACTCAAATTATCAGGCATATCATGTATACAAACCTAACCAGGGACATAGACCTATACAGTATGCACCTTATAGGGTAATCAATATAATTTTCATAACACAAGGAGAAACCAATTTTCCAAAAAAATCACTAACCCCAAAGGACCCACTCAGATTTGGGTACCTAAATCTCTTCTTCCTGATTGCAGAAAAGGTAGGATGACTACTACCATATCTCCTCAAGTTCAACAATAGGAGGTGAAGAATGTTTGTAAACTCTGGATGCTCAAGGCACATGACAGGAAACAAGAAGATTCTATCAGAATATGTTAAAGAAAGAGGTCCAGATGTAACATTTGGGGATAGCTCAAGTGGACAAACCAAAAATTATGTGAAGCTGCACAGAGGAAACATAATCATTACAAAGGTACAGTATGTCAAATGGCTCAAATACAATCTCCTAAGTATAAGCCAATTCTATAATGAGAACAACCTGGTAGTATTCACAAGATGGAAATGTATGGTGATTGATCTCCTCACTGGAGAAATGAAGCTACAAGGATACAGAAGAAGAGATGTCTACCTGATAGATTGGAAATCAGAATAACCAAACACTTGTTTCTTATCAAAAACAATTGCTGAGATGATGGCTCTGGCACAAGAGACTCTGTCACCTAAACCTCAAAGCCATCAACAAAATAAGTTCTCAGAACTTGGTCAGAGGAATTCCAGCATAAGTATTCAAGAAAGAGACACATCATGCCATACTCAGAATAGGAGTATGATAGTAGGGAAACACAACAAAACTCCATATGAGGTTTGGAATGGCAAAATACCAATTGTTGCATATTTCACATTTTTGGTTGTAAGTGTCATCCACAACAATGGTAAAACCCAATTGAATACCTTTGATGCTAAAACTGATGATGGTCTCTTTATGGAATACTCACAAATAAGCAAGGCATATGAAGTATTTAACAAAAGAACATTAGTTGTGGAAGAAACACCTCATGTTTTCTTTGATGAATCTACTTTGAGTACAGAAAACATGTGGAATTAATTGAGAAAAAGCTCAAAACCACCTCCCTCGAAGAAGTCATTATCAATGACACATGAATGATGGACACAGAACGTAGCTAATTCAACCGTAGCTGATCCACCTACAACTGATATTGACCCAATCATAGCTAAACCTAATGCAGTTGCAGACTATCAAATCCAAGCTGATGCAGAGTCAGACACAGTTCCTCCAAGAAATTCAACAGGGGGGAATGAACAATGAAGACTCAATCCAAAGCAGAAGACAAAGATGAAAGTCCCAATAGCTCAAAGATCACAGATCATTAGAAACCCGTCAGGAGTCAAAACCAGGAATTCATAAGAACCAACAGGAATGGCCATGTTCTCATGTTTCATGTCTCAAATAGAACCTAAAACAACTGAACAAGCTCTGGAAGACTACAGATGGGTGAATGCCATGCAAGAAGAGCTCAACCGGGTGGAAAGAAATAGAGTATGGGAAAAGGTATAAAGGCCACTTCACAAGAAAGTTAAAGGCACCAAGTGGGTTTACAAGAACAAATGTGATGAAGATGGAACTGTTGTTAGGAATAAAGCAAGACTTGTTGCAAAGGGATATGCTTAATGTGAAGGCATAGATTTTGATGAGACCTTTGCACCTGTACCAAGATTGGAAGCAATAAGACTATTCCTAGCTTATGTAGCAGTCAAGGATTTTGAAGTGTACCAAATGGATGTCAAGAATGATTTTCTAAATGGAGTGCTGGACGAAGAAGTCTATGTGGAGCAGCCCTTGGATTTGTCAAAGGAGACAAAGTGTACAAATTGCTCAAACTTCTATATGAACTCAAACAGACACCTAGAGTCTGGTATGATACTCTGTCCATATTCCTGGAGACACATGGATTCACCAAAGGAAAAGTAGACAAAACACTATTCAGGATTGAACATGAAGACCACATATTACTTGTCTAAATATATGTGGGTGATATTATTTATGGATCAACAAATCCAGAATTGTGTGAAAAAATCTCTAAACTGATGCAAGGAGACTTTGAAATGAGCATGATGGGCAAACTAAGTTTATTTCTTGGTTTGCAAGTAAAACAGACATGAACAGGAATCTTCATCAACCAATCAAAGTACACAAAGGAGCTGATCAAGAGATTTGGCATGGAGACAGCCAAACCCCTAAGAGTACCAATGAGCACATCTCTACACATTGATGCAGATGATAGAGGCATTCCAGTAGATCCAACCCATTACAAAGGATTAATTGGATCTTTACTATACCTAATTGTAAACAGACCAGATATATCTTATGCAGTTAGAGTATGTGCAAGATTCATGTCCAAGGCAAAGCAATCCCACCAGGAAGCAGCTAAGAGGATGATCAGATACCTAAAATCCACAATCAATGTTGGATTATGGTACCCCAAAGATGATAACTTTGAACTATCAGGATATTCAGATGTTGATTTTGCAGGCTGTAAAATCAACAGGAATAACACAAGTGGAACATGCCACTTCCTTGGAACAAAGCTGATCTCATGATTTAGCAAGAAGCAAACATCAATATCTATATCCACAACTGAGTCAGAATACCTAGCTGCAGGTAGCTACTGTGCTCAAATTATGTGGATCAGACAACAGCTGAGGACTACAACATTATTGCAAATGAAGTCCCAATTTGGTGTGACAGTACAAGTGCAATTGCCATCACCAACAATCCAATGCTTCATTCCAGGACAAAGCACATTGATGTGAAACACCATTTCACAGAGATCATGTGATCAGTAAGAGAGTTTGAATAGAAAGAGTCAGCATAGATTATCAAATAGTTGACATATTCACAAAGCATATACCTGAAGAAAGATTCCTTGAACTAAGTAGGGAACTTGGTTTATTGGACTGGGAATCAAAATTGTAGATGATGGAGAAGAACGGTAAACTGATCAGAACCAGACGAGAACAATCATCTGATCAGAAGCAAACAAGAAAACTCATCTGATAAAATCTCAGACAGGACATTTCAGCTGACCAGAAACGGACGATGAAAAGCCACCTGATCAGACCAGCCGATGAAAAGCCATCTGACCAGACAGACGATGGAAAGCCATCTGATCAGAGCAGATGAGGAAAAGCTAGCTGATCAGAAGTCAAAAAGTCAATCAGATGATTTTTCTATTTCTTTAAATACTCACTTTTATTACACGCGGCTAAAAACACATGATCATAGTAACTCCATGCCTACATCATGATGTCCAACCAATCACTCAAACCGCCACATCTTTATTTAATTATTAAATTCAAAAACGACTCTTCGAGTGGCTATTTAAGACAGTCGTAATCATTTCACAAAAAAACTTAATGTCTTTAAGCTCTAAAACCCTAGTTTTCAAAGCAGAAAAACTTTCTGAATATTCAATACACTAGCGGCTAAAAAGATTTGCAGAAATGTAAACCGCTACCTATTTCAAGAATGTCAACCTGAGGATGGTAAAGGAGCATATCGTTTTCAGTATAGTCGTAGACACAACTAGAAAAAAAAACTTTCTAAATCGGGTAAAATAAACATTCTAAATCGGTTAAATAACCGTTATAGATCCAGTCGATGTAGAAAGTCTGGACTTTCCACATCGGTTTTTAGAACCGATCTAGAAAGTCTGCTTTCTACATCGGTTATTTAACCGATCTAGAATGTCTATTTAAACCGATCTAGAATGTCTTATTTTTTTCCAAAAAAAATGACCCTAACCCAGCTCGGGTCCGACCCGACCACAGCCTGGCCCCGACCCGACCGCAACAAGCCCGGTCCGAGACTCGACCCGATACCAGGCCCGACTCAGTCTTGAAATATCAATGTATTTCAATTTGTTGCCATGAGGGTTTGAACCCTTGACCTTGTGGTTGGGGAGTGAAGTACCAACCACTAGGCTAGGTGAGTTATTTGAGAAACTTGCATTTATATTAAATTTAAATATAATTTCTCGAGTTGCTTTTAAATTGGTTCTAAAATAACAGATCTAGAAAGTCCACTTTCTAGATCGGTTCTAAAATAACCGATTTAGAAAGTCTACTTTCTA
Source organism: Orobanche coerulescens (assembly GCA_033398695.1). NCBI lineage: Eukaryota > Viridiplantae > Streptophyta > Magnoliopsida > Lamiales > Orobanchaceae > Orobanche > Orobanche coerulescens. Next base: position 99,723,397 of record CM065801.1, on the reverse strand, counting down.
GATCGGTTCTAAACAACCGATTTAGAAAATGATCATGTCACTTTCAAGAAAGTGGACTTTCTAGATCGGTTATTTTAGAAGCGATTTAGAAAATGGCCGCATCACTTTCTAAATTGGTTATTATATAACCGATCTAAAATGTCCGATGTGAAATGGTATTTTTCTACTAGTGAGACTTTGTCGGTCTACTGGAGGCCAACAACACCGCAATAATGGCGCAACTGATTCGGAGGATGAAGAAGAACGGGATTTACCATTTCTTGGACATTAACCCAATGTAGTTGTTCAAGGAGACTGTCGTCTGCTTCTACAAAGAAGTCCAAGTCAGGTATTGAAAATCTATCTTCGGAGAGCCCATTTCCATAACCAAACAAACCATTGCAGATGCGTTCCAACTTGGAGAATCAGGTTATTGCAGTTGAAGCCCTGAAACAAAACCATGGTTATCACGTCGCCAAGTCGAGCCAAGTCGACCGAGTACCTTCGTAAAGACTAGTCGACAAGTCGCTCCAACTAGTCGTGACTAGTCGACCAGTCTTTCGTATACATATATTTACTAGATTTAATATATGACATAATTAAACATAATAATATAAGTTCAAATTCAACAAAAGCAGCATGATAACAAGTTCCAATTTAAGAAATATCCATAAATAGATCATCATAATGAATGAGTATAAACTCAAGCAAAGTCATCTATCTCAATATTTTCTCCATCTCCAACTTCTTCATCATTGATATTGCTTGGATCGGGTGATGGCACACCATAATCATCTTCCACCTCTTCATCATCAAGAGGAATATCTTCTTCATCCAAGTCCTCATAACGTAATGTCAAACTAGTGTGATGACAAGTATAAATAATATTTGTGTCATTGACATCATTATTAGAACCACCACTACTCGAACCACCTTGGTGGCTAGTAGAACCACCTTGAGATCTCCTTAGAAGATTGCATCCCTCAAGTGCATGTGATGCACCTTGAGCTACATCTACGGCACTCCAAAAAGTATCCTCTTCGGTGCTAATCCATTCATTATTCCACTCGAAGTCATCAAGCACAAGTGGATCAAAATTCCTTCCAATTTCACGCCTCTTTTTGAATCTTGAATCTATCTTTCGGTTGTATTGGACATACACCAAGTCACTTAAACGTTGATGTTCCAATCTATTCCTCTTTTTTGTATGAATCTAAACAACCAAACAAATAAAAATATAACATCCCATTAGGCTTCTAGTATAAATATTAAATAGTGAAAAATGGACAACAATACTTTATAAACATATAAGAACTTACAAACTCAAATGTACTCCAATTGCGTTCACAACCAGAAGATGAACAACAAAGACCAACAATATGCTTCGCAAATGATTGAAGCTCAAGTGCACGACCTCCATAAGCATCCCACCAATCAACTAATATAAAAATAAAAATATAAGATAGTAAGATACTAATATGCATTTAAATTGACTACTTGCACCAAACAAAGAAAAATTAGATACTTACTAGGATTTTTTTCCTTTCTATGCTCAACTGCCATCTCTCTTGCAAAGCCTTCTCTTAAATTTTTGTAGTCATCAGCATAATTACATATCTTGTTCCTTGTTGCCCGATCTGTGATCATCTTCTCGAGCACATCATTAAAGTCTTCTCTTAATCGGGAGGCATAGGCAGGATCATTTTCTAAAACGTCAAAGTATTTACCGGGATTTAGAAACAAGGCAGCCCCATATAATGGTTTTCCCATTTGGTTCTTCCAACGACACTCAATGATTTTTATCACTTTGTTTAGCAATCCTCGTTTTTTCTCGAGTGGCGTTCTGATCTTACTTTTTGAAAATTCCATTGCATATGAAATCTCTGCCAAAGCGGGCTTCTCATCACCACCCACAATTCGTAATACCACAAGAAGGGATTGTGATGCTTGAATGCACTCCTCAACATTATTCCAGAAGACTGGTGAGAACACCATGTCACAAACTTTCTTGCCATTTTCTGTTTTCGCTAACTTTGACCTGCTCCAATCCTCAGCACAAAACAAATAACGCAATGGATCCCGGTTTTTATACATACTTTGTAATGTGAGAAAAGCAGTGGCAAACCTCGTAGCTCCAGCCCTCACTATATCCCTCCCATTAGTTTTCTCCCTCAAAGCTTCAAGTACACGCCCATGCCTATAGATGAATGTAGTACATCTTCTTGCTTGATTAATTGTTTTCTTAAAACCTGTCAACTTGCATATGTCCTCCAACATCAAATCAATACAATAGGCAGCACATGGGGTCCAAAACAAAGTAGGAATCCTTCTCTCCAAGAGCTCACCTGCTGCCTTATAATTTGCACCATTATCTGTCACCACTTGCACAACATTTTTCTCACCAATTTCTTTGATCTTGCTCTCTAGCAAGTTAGCCAACATTGGTGCATCATGTGATTCACTTGAAGCATTAACCGAACCCAAAAAGAAAGTACCTTCTGGACTGTTGGCAATAAAGTTTATAAGATGTCTTCCTCGTCTATCCGTCCACCCGTCCCACATAAGAGTGCATCCATACTTCTTCCAAGCTTTCTCATGCTTCTCTTTCATTTTTTCTGTCTCTTCTTTTGCTTTTTTAAGTAGAGGCACCCTTAACTCATGAAATGTGGAAGGCTTCAAACCCGGTCCATATTGGCTTATAGACTCGACCATAACCTCATAACTCCTAGAGTTGGCAGCATTGAAAAGTATTCCACACTCATAGAAAAAGTTGGCGATGTGCATATGAACTCTTTCTTTCTCTTGCGGCGTTCTTAGACGACTTTCAATGGTTGTTTGACTTGGACCTTTGGCATGCCTATCTTCAATGACTTGTTCATGTGTCCTCATAATCATCGAAGAAACAGATTTTGTTACTTTTGAATTTGGTTGAACTTTACGAAATTCAAATGGCTTCTTCTTTCTTGAAGATCTTGGAACAGTACTAGAAGCTGCAGTAGATCCGATTTCTTGAACCTCCTCCTCGTCATCATCATCAAGGTGCACCGACTTATTCCTCTTCCTACTAGCCATAAATTCACTCATTTCTTTGGCAATCTCTTTAGTTGTCTTTGGACATTTATGAATATCCAGAAAACCACCAATCAAATGTTGCTTCAACCTATTAATGCCGCCATGATTGTCATTCCCGCAAAGAAGACATTTAACCACATCTTTGTTGCTCAAGTTTGGGAAAAATGCATGCTTCCAACCCGGATTATTTGATTTAGCTTTCCTTTTAGGATCTTTAGCCAACTCACGCCAATCATTTTCAGTATTAGAACCAGTCTCCATTTTTCAAAAACTGCACATGAAGAAAAAGACAGATATAAAAAAACTCCACATTCCACAAAATAATAAAATGCATAATATGATCATGATTTATACATTATATTATATAATTAAAAATATCATTTACAATTTAATTTTTTGCATAAAAACCATTATGACAGATTTTTATTTAAAGTGTAAAATTTAATTTTTTTACTAATTATATCAGTACAACAGATTTTTAATTTAAAGATTTTATAATAAATTATTAATAGGACATTAATTTAATAATAGTAGTTAGATATATATGTTGGTCCCAAGAATGATGAAGGTTGTCCTTATTGTACCAACACGAGTCTTTTCTAGCGCGCTTTGTCCTCACTCACGCGCACCTGAGAAACTTCCCAGGGGGTCACCCATCCCATAACTACTCCAGGCCAAGCACGCTTAACTTTGGAGTTTCTATGAGATGGCTACCAGAAAATAAGATGCATCTTGTTGGTATGAGTAGTCCAAATCAATTCATTTAACCACTTTCTAGTGCAGATCTCATAGGTCGAATTGCAAGCCGCGCCTCGCACATTTTTAAGCTCATGCAGGCAGGATGCTGGACCGAATCCCAACAATATACATATACATAGATACATATATAAACAACACAGTCGACATACCGGAAGAGGAAGAGAAGCCCGCGGAGGAAGAGGATGACGGACAACGAGAAAGGCGATGTTGAACAAGTCGGAATGACCGGCCGAATAGCTCGGAAGTTTCAACTGGATGGGAGCTGAATCATGGACGCCGTAGCCGAGGGTTTCGAGCGGGTTGTTAATCATCCAAACCTTCGGATCACATTCCACCAGATGTATCTTCAGTTGCACCTGCAACACCTCTTGTCATAGCACCTGCAGATCAGTCCAAGGAATGGATCATCATTCCAGATGAAGAAATAGTTCAAGAACCATTAACTGTACTTCCAAATACCCCAGAAGAAGAAGAATCTGAGGAATTCCTTGAGGAACCTGAAGTTCACTACATCTTCAACCTCACGAAAAACAATCCTTTCAACCTCAGCCAAGTTCAGCTCAGGTCAGTTAAGCAGCACATCAGCAAGATTTCATTTTTTGTTGTTTATAAGGACTGGAAGAGATTGGAGGCTCTTAGCTTCAATACTCTTAAGGAGATAGTAGAAAGAAATGGATGGACCACCCCTCACTGTTGAGCAACTCATTCAGGTATTCCGTAAAGAGACTGATATGAGTTTGCTACTTGATGAGAATTGGTTCTTACAAAATTTCAAAACACACATGAACCAATTCATCCTGCTTATAATAGAGGGAGCAGCTCAAGGAAAAACGCTTGATGATGAAGAGAAAATTGCTGGAGGAGAAGGAGAAGTTGAAAAGAAGAAGTAGGAAATGAAGTTGAAAAGAAGAAAGAAGTTGAGTATGAAGAGAAGGAGAAAGAAAAAGAAGTTGAAAAGGAAAAAAAGAAGTCGAAAAAGAGAAAGTGGATGACAGAGAAGGAGAAAAATAAGTTGAAAAAGAAGAGAAAGAGGAAGAAAAAGAAGAAGCAAAAGAAGAAGAAAAATAAGAAAAAAAATGGAGGAGAAGAAGGAAAGAATGAAGAAGAGAAGGATGAATCATGACAGCCAGATAAAACCTCATCTGATCAAGAAGTCAGAAGCTGCTGACAGGAGAATCTCATCTGAGAAATCCATCGCTCAAAAATCAGATGCACAGGGCTCAGCTGAAAATACTCATCAGGCAAGGCGCCTGCATATCAGTTGCCTCCTAACTTGACTGAGTTGATCAGATCTATGGTTGAGGAAACAGTTGCAAAACTCCTGGCAACCGAGGTAAAACCTCACCTACTGTCCCTCAATGACAAGATGGACTCACTACTCAACAAAAAGGAACCCTCTCCACCACCTTCATCTTCATGGATACCTCTTCGCATGACAGACTTCATGCAGAGGGTGGAGGAGCAGTTGTCAAAGATTATTGATACCGACAAAAAGGGGGAAGAGATGAGATCCAAGTGGAAGCAGGAGGCATTAACCTTAGTTCCAAGAAGCACACCCCAATTCATCCATATCCCAGAGGCTGGAACTTCAAGCTCCTTGAAAAGAAAGAATACAGCTGCACCATCAGAAGAACCAGCAGCTAAAAAGAAAAAAACCAGAAAAGATCCAAATGTGACTCTAAGCTGGGAAGGCAAAGAGCTTTATTATGTTGAGGAGTTCATTCTAGGGGAAGCTAGAAACAAATGAGGGATTGCCAAAAGCAATTTATTGAAAAATATTATCTCTAGGAAATCCTCCAAAACCCCCACTGAACTCCTCAATAAAGCTTCGTTAACTTCATGGAGATCAACTACCCAAATCGGTGGGAAATGTAACACCCCCAAAACCGTATGGGAATATTACACGTCGTAGACCCTTTCCACAAAGATCTACCAGGTTAAACATCCATAAACAACCAAATGCTTGCCCGGCCAGGGTCAAACAATATAATAATACAGACCGTTAAGGTCACTTACACATGAATACACAGATCGATGAGGTCACACAACTCCATAAACAGAACTGACTAAAACAACATTACCCACACAGGGGTCGAAACACAATACAGCGGAAGACTGAAATCAACTCTAACAATACAACCAAGCTCTGCCAACTCTTGACTCTTGATTAGTATCGCAGCTCGTCATCCTCTTGTGCCAATCCTGTGACTGCTCCCCTGAACCTGCATGTACCTGGACGCAGAACAGACATCCACCCCCCGATTTCTCGGGGTTAGTAAAACTCCACTGTTTTACTAGTGCAAGTATAATACGATACGAAATACAACAAGTAAATAGCAACTACGAATTTAATACGGAAATCAATTATCAAAATGTTCCCGAGAAGTTTTAGAATTTCGAACTCAAGCAAGAGATATTTGAAAAGGAACTCATCATCTCGGGGATTTTTAAAGCAGAACTTCTTTTGGACCTCGAGTCCCAATTTACAAAACCTTTTCGTAAACATTAAGGCCTTAGCCCGATTCTCGTTTCAAAACACACTAGATGAGATATCATTATGAGTCCGAGATCCATATTTAAAATGTTACCCAAACAATCACTGTTATACGATCGCTGTTCGTACACATCATGTACCGAACTCCGGAGGCCTCAACGCACCCTACCCGGCCACAAAAATCGTTCGTACAGATCATGTACCGAACTCCGGAGGCCTCATCGGACCCTACCCGGCCACAAAAATCGTTCGTACACATCATGTACCGAACTCCATAGGCCTCGTCAGACCCTACATGGATCACACGCCTTGTTCGTACACATCATGTACCGAACTCCAGAGGCCTCGTCAGACCTTACCTGGAACACACACATCGTCACGACACAACTCATAATCATCAAATGTCAAGCCATTCCGCATTACACCGAAATGTATAATCAAGTAAGTAAATCAACACGACACAAATATCATAATAATCACGATAACTCAACAATGATCAAACATGCCCGGCACATACTTGGATGATTAACACGACCAACACAATTCCACGACGTTAGCTAATTGAGAGTATTATCGCTACCATCATTCGTTCATAATAATCAATTCATACGAAGCATATTCGCAAAAGTAAACCAATGCATCACAACCACAACATTACGTCCCTATTCACAAGACACAAATCGTATAGTAAAATACTTGCCTCGAAACCATGACGCGGTGAATCGACCGAAGTAGGTTAGCACGAACCGACTACGAACTCGCCGACTCCACCGAACGACAGCCCGCAACAATAAACTACGAACGACAACAATAACAACGAAAATGAATTCCAAAGTACGACCCAAAGCCGCTGAATTCAAGGAACAAACGACGAAAGTTCAAGGGTTTCCCCCAAAACGGCCAAGAACACGATTCGCCCCGTCAAAACACGAAAATGGAATTCCAAATCGAAATATGGATATAAAATCCATAGTATATGTTTAACAACATCATTTAACAACAATCGATCCATCAAAAACGGATGGAAAACGAGATCAAGAACAAATCCCCCAAAAAGTCGATTCGAAGGAAATCAAGAAATATACCTTGATTCAACGAAAAACAATGGATTAAATGATGTTAAACACATGAATACTACTAAGATTAATCATACCCATCATGGATTAATCAACGATACGGAACGAATCGGCCAAAAACACAAAAACCCCAAAATTTCTCAAAATAGGGTTCTAGGAATTCTCACCTTGATTCGCTGGATCAAATGGTGATATAGGATGATCAATCAATAATATGAACACAAGAACTTCGTGGATTTGTTGTTCAACAACATGGATTCAAGATTCCCAAGGCTCTAGCCGCGGAAGAGAAAGATAGAAATGGGAAAAATGACCGAAACTGGACTGTTCTGCCACATTTATACTCGGCCGGACTAGCGCGCATTACCCTTCCGGCAGTAGCGTGCGCTATCGGCCAGTATCGCCCAGAAATCTCGGTCGGGGCCCGCACGACCCGGCACTGCCGACCAAACCTGCCGACCGTGACCTGCCCGCCCGACCCCGCTAGCGTGCGCTGCGCGGACGCTAGCGCGCGCTACCCGACCTGTCCATTAACATCTGGACTAAACAGCTCGCCCAGGTAACGTACGCTAGTCGGCCGACAGCATCCACTACCCTTGCCGGTTAGCGAGCGCCACGACCGACAGTAGCGTGCGCTACCTGCCGATCCTACCCGAGTCCAGAACCTTAGAACCCCTCTGCCCAGACCCGATAGCGTACGCTGGGCCGATCGACAGCGTGCGCTACACCTGCTGAGCTAGCGCGTGCAGCCTTCCGGCCGTAGCGTGCGCTACGCCGGTTCCTGTCGTGCCTGTTCGGCCAGTGCCCAGCACTTCCGATAGTGCCGCACCTGTCCGGCCAGCTGCTCAGCCGCCAAGACCCGACGACTCGATTTCCGAAAACGTACAGAACGAATACGACGAAAAGCTCGCGGACAACATCAACGACCCGAAATGAAAAAATAATGCAATAATTAATCATACGGGACCAAGAAAATGGTCGAGACGACAAATACAGATACGGATACCCTTAACTTTGGGTAAATTACAAAATGGCCCAAAAACGTCCGAAAATCACGATACGTGATCGAATAACCAAACCGAAGTTCACAACACGTCTAACAAGGTTAAATGGATTTACGGGAAACTCGAAGCAGCAGTTTCGAACGAGATTCGCAAGAATCGAACTCAAATGCAGAAAAGTCGCTAAGAAGCATGGAACTCAACAAAACAGCACTGAAACGAACTCGAATGACAAAAAGTACAGAATTAATCATTCTCAGAATGACGAAACGGTCACAAGAGAGTCGTCCAAATGGATTCCCGCGAAAAAAAAAATCACCGGAAATCGAAATTGCGAGTATTACAAACTACCCGCCTTAAAAGAAGTTTCGTCCCGAAACTTAAAACAAGTAGGGAGAAGTAATATCCCGCCAGGTAAACTCAACGAGGTACACAAGAAACGCGTAACTCTCACCCATCGGCGAAACGTTACAAGCAACGCAAAGGAATATACGACGTGAAAAACACGCTCCACGACAACCAACACAACGCCACCGGCTATGATTCGAAACAATAACGAGCAATTAACGTCACATCACATGCACACATTTAATCAAAGAAACGCACGTGACAACAAGCCGCACCCGACTAAAACGGCTATGCGAAAGAAACAAATAGAATATCACGATAGAAATCACTCTGATACTCATCAACAAGAAAATGTCCGACGTCAAAACACAAACAATTCAAGATAACAGAAAATGAGAATACCGGATATTACATTCTATCATACTAAAAATAAGTTTTGTCCCGAAACTTAAACTAAGGTTATCACAGTGATACGAAACAAAACATAACGGCACATAATAAAATACCATAATCATGACCCCGCGGTCCACTGACACGTCTCCATAGGTTCAACAACTATACGGGAACTCATTCAAAACAAAATATCATTTAACAAGTTCCAAACGTAAAAAGGTTACAAAATACATCCCTACACGAGAAACAATCCGCGCAACGAGTACCAAAAACACTATCACTGTACATCACTGGGCCCTCCGGAAGTAGGAATGGAACTCCGGTCTCTTATCATCTCGGCAACAATCTCGCAGTACTGAACTCGATGCCCCTCGTGTCCACAATTATAACAAGTCACGGGTGGTTTCTTACAATGCGCGCGTTCATGGCCTAGAATGTTATAGTTGAAACACCTAGGAGCATTACCAGAACTCAAAGACACCGGCTTGGGTCCTTTGGATTCTCTAGCTGACCGAGAAGATCCCATACTCAGTTGATACGAGTAGGGCTGGGCACTTGAACCCGAAATTCCGATCCTGTTCCGATCCCATCCCGAAAACTAGCGGGACGGGACGGGATAGTTTCTTAAAATGGCAATCCTATCCCGTCCCGTACCGCTCTATTACTATTCAAATGGGACGGGATGGGATCGGGACCATCCCGATCAATCCCGTTCCGTCCCGTAATATTTAATATAATCAAATTTTTTATATATCATTTAGTCATGTAAACCCTAAATTGATGTATGATGTATGAAACATCAAAGTTTCAGTTTCAAGTTTTCAGTTTTAAGTTGATATTTTCTGCGCTTTCAATTTGAATTTTATCTTCACGTGTTGATGTTGATGTAATATGCACTATGCAGTTGGATTATTGATCTATTGTCCTTTGTGCGTGTTTACGTTACTATCTATTTGTTTTGTGTGTTTTTTAAGTTTCTAATGGATATTGGGGTCACTTTTTTTTGGAATGACTAGTTTGGATTTCTTTTTTTAAATTTCTACCTCATTCATTTGATAATTTCAAAATTTATAGCAGTCTCATTTGTTTTTTCACAATTTCTGTCAATGTCAATAAATGTGCGGGATATCCCGTCCCGTCTCGGTCCCGACCCGAACCCGAACGAGATCGGGACGTACGGGATGAATTTCAAAATACGCAATCCCGTCCCGTCCCGTCCCGGTAATTTATTTTCGAGACGGGACGGGATTCGCCCAATCCCGACCCATCCCGCCCCATGCCCACCCCTAGATACGAGGGTTGAGGTGTGGGAATCCCAATTCCCTTACTTCCCGATGCGTCAACGGAGATCTTCTGCTTCTTCGCTACCGATACGGACTCGGTAGACATTATAGCCATCTCAAAAGCCAAGGCTCGATCCTGATAGTCCTTCAAGGTTGTACACATAAAAGGAGCCCATACACTGCCGAATCTGGGGTTTCATACGCATATCGAAATAACGAACCTTATCTGCCTCACTTTTTATTGATCCCGAACATAACACAGCTGTCGATTGTAATCGACTATTGTTTGAGACACCGACACGTCTCGGGCATAGCTGAGAAAAACTCGACAATCCTGCGCTCTTTAACAAGCGGCGGACAATACTCGGCCTCCATGGAAATCTTGAATTCGACCCAAGTAGCTGTACGATCACTAGGCGCTACGGCCTCCCACCAGTGTGCCGCTTCCCTGTCAAGCAGGTATTGGGCGATGGGTACTCTTCTCTCATCGGGGCAAGCTACAGCATTAAATGTTCTGTCCAACTGGAAGAGCCAGTTCTCCTAGGGATGGCAATGGGGCGGGTCGGGGCCGAGTATTGCCTACCTGCACCGGACCCGCTGCTAAAAATCGGCCCTGCACCCACCCTGCACTCCACCCTGCACCCACCAAAATTTTTTTCTGTCCGCCCCGACCCGCCTTCGCTTCTGGGTACCCAGTAGTACCATGATTAATTTTTTTCTCAAATTAATATTATATATAATATATTACTAATTTAAATTTATTACTAATTTAATATATATAAAATATATTACTAATTTAATTACTAATATATATTTAATTTATTGAGTATTAATATTATATATATTATATATATATAATATATTACTAATTTAAATTTATTACTAATTTAATGTATATATATAATATAATACTAATTTAATTACTAATATATATTTAATTTATTAAGTATATATATATATTTATATCGGGGCGGGTTCGGGGTGGGTACCCATACCCTGGAACCGAACCGGACCCGAACTTATTTTTTTCTTCCCGCCCTAGACTCGGACCCGGACCCGAATTTTGTTACCCGAATTGGACCCATTCGGGTAAAAACCCGCGGGTACCTGAACCCGTGGTTTTTTTTGCCATCCCTAAGTTCTCCCAGCCTAACGAGTCCGAAGAACCTACGAAACGGGGCGGGTGCATTCTCATCACAACTCGTAACCACTTACTAGCTCCGTTATCCTCATCCAGAATCCCGTCTCGGTGTACGGTCTGATTCATATGCGCCAACTGGTCAGCCACCTGACGAAGGATCGTGGCGGCGCCAATGTCAACATTACCTCTGGATGATTGCTGCTGATCACCTGATGGGTCATCATGACCGTCCGTACTGAGCTGATTGGCATTCGACAACGAGCGAGTCACACGCTCCTGATTGCGACCACGACTACGACCACATCCTCGGCCTCGACCTCTCGGCATACTAAACGGACAACCAATCAGAATAACGCAACCAAACAAACATCACAACGTCAACATAGGACGATAAATAGCAGCACGATAAAACATCAACTCCAAGTCATCACGCAAGTGCACGAACTAACACTGTAATTTTAGAACTTCATTCAAAAATAATTCACACAGTCACATCAACAGAGATGTTTGGATTTTACCAAATCAAACACGGTCAAAACCACACACGTATCGTAGGGTCCAAACACTGACAACAAAAATAAAATATTTCTGGGGTATTATTCAAATGATAAAATTTTAAAATTCTCAAGTTTGAAAAAAATTTGGTGAAATGAAATTTTTGAAAACACTTTTAATACCTCGATCGTTTAATCAAAACCATGTATCTCACTATCAAAACTGTTTTGATTGAAGCTATTTGCAAAACAACACTTTGAAACACCAACCTACTCGATAGACAATATCATCAAAGTGATCTTATATATATCATTACCATTACTAGTGATATACAGGGTAACATGTTACCACGCCAACCATCACGTGAACATATGAAGTTTAAAATTCCGAAAAAAACGAAAAAAATCGTTTTGCAAAATAAAAATTTTCTAAAATCCTTTCGTTCATAACCAAAAATACAATGTCCGAAGTACTTCAAAACATATATTCCAGATACCGTCTGATGGTGTCATTTGAAAATACACGACCAAATTGTCAAGAATTTAACCGATTTTAAAATCCATATAAACCGTGGTTTTAACCGCACCATCAGGATATTTTAAACAATAGCAAACGATTCCTACAAGAATGTTCAAACTCGTAAAGTCCTCCAAGAAAACATTCCAAAACCTACCTGTAGCGGCGTCTGTAACACCCCCAAAACCATCTGGGATATTACAGCGCCGTGGGTCCCGCGCCGGAACCCACCAGGCTAAAAATCATTTACAAAACCATTTCAAAAATGTTTAAAAACCCCAAAAGGCCAATGACGGTAATATTTTAAATACTCAAATATTTTCAAAAACGTAATTTTGAAATACCGTCATAAAATACCATTTGAAAATACAAGGCGAAGTGCCAAATCTCGATAGTTCAAAATGTACGTTAAGACGCCGCTTAAACGTACCGATAAAATAGTTTAGGAAAAGGTTTAACGAAATAACCCAAGTTCGCAAAGTGCCAAAAGGGCCATTTAAAATACACACACGCAGCGGATAAAGATACCGAAAAGCTATTTTGAAATATACACACGCAGCGGATAAAGCAGTTCAAAATACACATTTGCAACGGAAATGAATAACCAGAAAAGAAATACTCGATACTCCAAAACATGTCACCGCCAGTATCACATCGGGAAGCTAATCCCTTCACGACCGCTACTAGCTCGATCTCCGAGTACCTAAAAATAAAGCCCACGACGGGGTCAGCCACAATACTCAATAATGATACCGATCACATCATTATAAATAATTACATACCAATGTAATAATACTGTAAGAATACTACCAATGTAATCTTACCGTTATAACCTTACCAATCCATGGCAATTCATAACAAATCAATCCTTACCATAATCCATATTTCGCATTCTCAAATGACGAAATGAACTAAACATCAATTATATGTACTGTATTCAAACAATACCAAGTCCCCTCAAATCGTCCTCATGACTCATAAGTGCGGGAATAATCCAATCTGTGCCAAATCCTGTGCGTCGGATTACGCAATCAAATCTCAACCTGGATAAACCAATAATACACAACATATCTGTAGATCGACTACCACATGATAATGATAACAAATCCTGAAACATCGACGTATAGTCCGAATGCTTATACGATCAATAACCAGATCAACCGATAAATCAACTGAGAATATCATCGACATGATAACTCCAATACGACCAATAAAGGATCACGATAACTGAGAATACCATCAACATGATAACTCCGACACGATCAACAAAGGATCAACAATAATCGAGAATACCATCAACAAGGTAAACTCCAAATGATCAACAAAAGACCAATAATAACTGAGAATACCATCAACAAGATAAACTCCAAATGATCAACAATAATGAATCTCAAAGAAATAACTCTGACTGTCGAACGTACCCCTCGGGCGTATGAACAACCAGTCACAAACCGTCGAACATACCCAACCATGAATGGAGGATGAACGACCAAACAATATGGCTCAAAGATGGAAATCATAGTACGCCCGATCCGAATATGTGTTAGTGCACATGTCCACCCGTATACGGAATCCAGGATATACGTGGGACAATGTACCTAATTAGCCTCAACGAACTACGTCTCGTGTGCACAGCCTTTCACGGAAAATATTCACGCATGACTACATATGTGCCTGGCTAAAAATCCTACACAATATCCAATCGGAACGCAGATATGACTCCAGATATGTCACGATGCAACATGACAACGAAACTCAAAGAAACACATATCCAATAAGGATCAAAAGACTCACCGAAATGAACAACAATAGTCTGACAATGAAAAGTCGACACGACCAATTAATATTCAAAACAACAACCCTGGGATCACAAACCCCAAAGGATAATCCATACCATCAACAATCTCAGACAACAGTTCTGGGATCGACATCCATGAACGAACAACCAATATGAATCTCAATACACGAAGCCTCAACGCACAACATATACAACAACTCAACATAATAATTATCTCATAACTGAACAATACATAAATTACCTCAAAGCCGGAGACAACATCCTTTCCACGAACCAACATCCCTGAACGAACACACAGTTATACGAATAATCCCGAAATAGGTATAGTCCATTTATACCAACAAACCACCATCCCGACATCAATATCGACAGGATAACTATCCTCGATATCCGATATTCTATATCCTTGACGAAAGATAACTCACGTCTTCCTTGAACACAATTAAATTATATACCTTATGATTTAATACAAACCAGAGCACGATATACAACTCATTAACCCACAATTTACCTTTCTAACAACATTGCTATATGAATTATAAATGAAATGAAAACGAAACCATTCATCAAATATTATAAACTGAACAAGTATAAACTTGCCTCGATACCGATACCACGAAGCCGTTACCAATATCCATTGCCTTTGTCTACGAGCTCCTCAGCCCCAACCAAAAGCAATCTACGAACTCTTCGACCTCAACCGCAACACAACGGTCATAATCCACGATCAAAACATCACAACCTATTGCAATAATCAATTAACAACAATCCGATAACAATCAATAACCGACATAGCCAACCAAGCGACTCAACGGCTCAACAATACCCCGATCATAAACAAAACCGAACAATACAACTCAAACAAATACGAACTCATATCCACGATACAAGTCGTAACTCGATGATCACAAATAACAATCAATAACCGATCAACAAGCACAACGGTTCTACAATATCCCGATTAAACACAAGTCCGAACAACCAAATCAATCGATCACGAATTCAAAACCACAATACGATTCCACAATCCGAATATCATATCCATAATCTATTTAAACCAACAAGGGTCTAACATTACCGATTCCAAATTCAATCTTAAATACAATTACAAGTTTCCTCCTTGTATAATCATAATAAAATCCAATTACCGATTATCATCATCAATCCGCACAATCCAATCAATTCAACATTATAGATAATCATATTCCAAGAGTTTCAAATATTTCCATTATCCGAATTGAACACTTGTTCAATACGTAGGAATTCTCAAACTCAAAAGTGAATCATAATCTTATCAAATCCGGAATCATATTCGTATTCTTATGTGAATATTGTACCAAAATACATAACTTAGTTCTAAATGTGAATATTCCATATTCATATCCCAAAACACCAACACTTTAAAACGTATTCATCAAATCAATGATCAATTCATCTCGACATTAAGAATTTTATAACATATTCGATTCCAACTTCAACTCCAAATACGAAGACAAAACTCCTTCTTGTTCATACTTGTAATTTCATAGAAAACAATTTACCGATTATTATCGTGAATAATCACATTCCAAAATTATCCGAAATCTTTCCAAAATCATAACATGTAACTCAAGAGTTCTTCAAGAACACGAATTATCCAAATTCACGTTCACAATCCATAAAAGAACATAATCCGATGTTTTCTAACATCTAACCAATCCTTAATCATAATTCAAGGTGTATATCATCATGTTCTTCAACATATGATCTTCTTAGCATCAAAAATCGAAGCAATACTACCAAGAACATCAAGAATATTATGATTCCATAATCATAACAACATAATCAAGACATAATCCAACATATCATCATCTTCCTTCAACATACACCTCATATAACCTCAAGAATCGAAACAACAACATCTTAATCATCTTCATACGAATCATTTATCAATAACATCAAAAATCCGAAATGAAAAGGAGGATTATCCAACATACCTCTTAGAAGATGGAATACACAAGAAATCACTTCAAGAATCATCAATAACTCCATATCCAAGCTCCAAATCCAAGCCCTCAAGCTCAAAATTGAATTAGAAGAGCCAAAATATCCCTCTCTCAATGTTTAGAGATGCAAAACGAAGAGAAATGCTGAAGTGAAATGAAATGACGGCCATTCCTTATATAAACTCCCCGCTCGTTACGTACGTAACCCTCCCAATTTAACGTACGTAACACATCTTACGTACGCTATCTTGTCCTGGTTAGCGTACGTAATGCCATCCCAGACCCTACTGCCTCAAAACGTGAACTTCCTTACGTACGTAACCCATACCATATAACGTACATAATATACCAGTTGAATTGCTACAGTACAATGGTCGTGTTACGTACGTAACACGTCCTGTATAACGTACGTAACACGTACGTTGACTCATTATCAACATCCTCCGCCAAAGTGGCCGACACGGTCCCACTGCCGACCACGACTCGATCGTCGATTCCCATGTTACGACGTAATGTCTCGCCATAACGCATTTAACTCTACCAATTTAACGTCGTAAGCTTCAACACATAACGTCGTAATGGCTTCCATACTTAGCCATTTACAAAGAATTCCCGCCCAACGTCTCGACATAACAAATACGAACATACGGCATACTAAATACACATATACTCAACCCAAAAATATTCTCATTCGGTATACCTGATATCCAAATCAGTTCAACCTGATACAACATATCCTGAATATATCTGTCAATCAAAAACGATAATCACACCAGTATAACTGTCTCAGTTATCAATTTATTTTATCCATACTGTATAGATACCAAACTATACAGTATACTCGAATAAAATAACGCGAAAATTTATATCTTGAAAATCCGGTATTACATACTACCCTTAAAATAAGTTTCGTTCGAAACTTGCAACCAAATACCAACAATGATAAATCCAAAATTTCCAACTCATCACAAAAACAATCAAGCGTCGCCACAAGCGAATAACCAAACCAATATACTTACAGGTTCGTGAAGCCGATGATCTCCCGTGATACTAGCACACGACTCCCACACGAAGTCTCAATACGATACCAACACACACCAATATCACAAATAGCAGTTTGAAAAGATCTCAAAAATTTTGGAAACTCCAAAAATCGATTTGACTCAAAAGTCAAAAAAACTCATTTTCAAAAATCATGTTACTACCGTACCGGTAGAGCCACACAACACACACGCCTGGGTTTCACAAAACCCAAGCTTCGATACCATCTTCGGTAACACCCCCAAAACCATCTGGGATATTACGGTAGTGGGTCCTGCACGAACCCACCAGCTAAAAATCATTTACAAAACCATTTCAAAAATGTTTAAAAACCCCAAAAGGCCAATGACGGTAATATTTTAAATACTCAAATATTTTCAAAAACGTAATTTTGAAATACCGTCATAAAATACCATTTGAAAATACAAGGCGAAGTGCCAAATCTCGATAGTTCAAAATGTACGTTAAGACGCCGCTTAAACGTACCGATAAAATAGTTTAGGAAAAGGTTTAACGAAATAACCCAAGTTCGCAAAGTGCCAAAAGGGCCATTTAAAATACACACACGCAGCGGATAAAGATACCGAAAAGCTATTTTGAAATATACACACGCAGCGGATAAAGCAGTTCAAAATACACATTTGCAACGGAAATGAATAACCAGAAAAGAAATACTCGATACTCCAAAACATGTCACCGCCAGTATCACATCGGGAAGCTCATCCCTTCACGACCGCTACTAGCTCGATCTCCGAGTACCTAAAAATAAAGCCCACGACGGGGTCAGCCACAATACTCAATAATGATACCGATCACATCATTATAAATAATTACATACCAATGTAATAATACTGTAAGAATACTACCAATGTAATCTTACCGTTATAACCTTACCAATCCATGGCAATTCATAACAAATCAATCCTTACCATAATCCATATTTCGCATTCTCAAATGACGAAATGAACTAAACATCAATTATATGTACTGTATTCAAACAATACCAAGTCCCCTCAAATCGTCCTCATGACTCATAAGTGCGGGAATAATCCAATCTGTGCCAAATCCTGTGCGTCGGATTACGCAATCAAATCTCAACCTGGATAAACCAATAATACACAACATATCTGTAGATCGACTACCACATGATAATGATAACAAATCCTGAAACATCGACGTATAGTCCGAATGCTTATACGATCAATAACCAGATCAACCGATAAATCAACTGAGAATATCATCGACATGATAACTCCAATACGACCAATAAAGGATCACGATAACTGAGAATACCATCAACATGATAACTCCGACACGATCAACAAAGGATCAACAATAATCGAGAATACCATCAACAAGGTAAACTCCAAATGATCAACAAAAGACCAATAATAGCGAGAATACCATCAACAAGATAAACTCCAAATGATCAACAATAATGAATCTCAAAGAAATAACTCTGACTGTCGAACGTACCCCTCGGGCGTATGAACAACCAGTCACAAACCGTCGAACATACCCAACCATGAATGGAGGATGAACGACCAAACAGTATGGCTCAAAGATGGAAATCATAGTACGCCCGATCCGAATATGTGTTAGTGCACATGTCCACCCGTATACGGAATCCAGGATATACGTGGGACAATGTACCTAATTAGCCTCAACGAACTACGTCTCGTGTGCACAGCCTTTCACGGAAAATATTCACGCATGACTACATATGTGCCTGGCTAAAAATCCTACACAATATCCAATCGGAACGCAGATATGACTCCAGATATGTCACGATGCAACATGACAACGAAACTCAAAGAAACACATATCCAATAAGGATCAAAAGACTCACCGAAGTGAACAACAATAGTCTGACAATGAAAAGTCGACACAACCAATTAATATTCAAAACAACAACCCTGGGATCACAAACCCCAAAGGATAATCCATACCATCAACAATCTCAGACAACAGTTCTGGGATCGACATCCATGAACGAACAACCAATATGAATCTCAATACACGAAGCCTCAACGCACAACATATACAACAACTCAACATAATAATTATCTCATAACTGAACAATACATAAATTACCTCAAAGCCGGAGACAACATCCTTTCCACGAACCAACATCCCTGAACGAACACACAGTTATACGAATAATCCCGAAATAGGTATAGTCCATTTATACCAACAAACCACCATCCCGACATCAATATCGACAGGATAACTATCCTCGATATCCGATATTCTATATCCTTGACGAAAGATAACTCACGTCTTCCTTGAACACAATTAAATTATATACCTTATGATTTAATACAAACCAGAGCACGATATACAACTCATTAACCCACAATTTACCTTTCTAACAACATTGCTATATGAATTATAAATGAAATGAAAACGAAACCATTCATCAAATATTATAAACTGAACAAGTATAAACTTGCCTCGATACCGATACCACGAAGCCGTTACCAATATCCATTGCCTTTGTCTACGAGCTCCTCAGCCCCAACCAAAAGCAATCTACGAACTCTTCGACCTCAACCGTAACACAACGGTCATAATCCACGATCAAAACATCACAACCTATTGCAATAATCAATTAACAACAATCCGATAACAATCAATAACCGACATAGCCAACCAAGCGACTCAACGGCTCAACAATACCCCGATCATAAACAAAACCGAACAATACAACTCAAACAAATACGAACTCATATCCACGATACAAGTCGTAACTCGATGATCACAAATAACAATCAATAACCGATCAACAAGCACAACGGTTCTACAATATCCCGATTAAACACAAGTCCGAACAACCAAATCAATCGATCACGAATTCAAAACCACAATACGATTCCACAATCCGAATATCATATCCATAATCTATTTAAACCAACAAGGGTCTAACATTACCGATTCCAAATTCAATCTTAAATACAATTACAAGTTTCCTCCTTGTATAATCATAATAAAATCCAATTACCGATTATCATCATCAATCCAGACAATCCAATCAATTCAACATTATAGATAATCATATTCCAAGAGTTTCAAATATTTCCATTATCCGAATTGAACACTTGTTCAATACGTAGGAATTCTCAAACTCAAAAGTGAATCATAATCTTATCAAATCCGGAATCATATTCGTATTCTTATGTGAATATTGTACCAAAATACATAACTTAGTTCTAAATGTGAATATTCCATATTCATATCCCAAAACACCAACACTTTAAAACGTATTCATCAAATCAATGATCAATTCATCTCGACATTAAGAATTTTATAACATATTCGATTCCAACTTCAACTCCAAATACGAAGACAAAACTCCTTCTTGTTCATACTTGTAATTTCATAGAAAACAATTTACCGATTATTATCGTGAATAATCACATTCCAAAATTATCGAAATCTTTCCAAAATCATAACATGTAACTCAAGAGTTCTTCAAGAACACGAATTATCCAAATTCACGTTCACAATCCATAAAAGAACATAATCCGATGTTTTCTAACATCTAACCAATCCTTAATCATAATTCAAGGTGTATATCATCATGTTCTTCAACATATGATCTTCTTAGCATCAAAAATCGAAGCAATACTACCAAGAACATCAAGAATATTATGATTCCATAATCATAACAACATAATCAAGACATAATCCAACATATCATCATCTTCCTTCAACATACACCTCATATAACCTCAAGAATCGAAACAACAACATCTTAATCATCTTCATACGAATCATTTATCAATAACATCAAAAATCCGAAATGAAAAGGAGGATTATCCAACATACCTCTTAGAAGATGGAATACACAAGAAATCACTTCAAGAATCATCAATAACTCCATATCCAAGCTCCAAATCCAAGCCCTCAAGCTCAAAATTGAATTAGAAGAGCCAAAATATCCCTCTCTCAATGTTTAGAGATGAAAAACGAAGAGAAATGCTGAAGTGAAATGAAATGACGGCCATTCCTTATATAAACTCCCCGCTCGTTACGTACGTAACCCTCCCAATTTAACGTACGTAACACATCTTACGTACGCTATCTTGTCCTGGTTAGCGTACGTAATGCCATCCCAGACCCTACTACCTCAAAACATGAACTTCCTTACGTACGTAACCCATACCATATAACGTACATAATATACCAGTTGACTTGCTACAGTACAATGGTCGTGTTACGTACGTAACACGTCCTGTATAACGTACGTAACACGTACGTTGACTCAGCTGTCAACATCCTCCGCCGAAAGTGGCCGACACAGGGTCCCACCTGCCGACCACGACTCGATCGTCTGATTCCCATGTTACGTACGTAATGTCTCGGCCATAACGTACGTAACTCTACCAATTTAACGTACGTAAGCTTCAACACATAACGTACGTAATGGCTTCCATACTTAGCCATTTACAGCAATTCCTGTCCAATGTCTCGACATAACAAATACGAACATATGGCATACTGAATACACATATACTCAACCCAAAAATATTCTCATACGGTATACCTGATATCCAAATCAGTTCAACCTGATACAACATATCCTGAATATATCTGTCAATCAAAAACGATAATCACACCAGTATAACTGTCTCGGTTATAAATATATTTTATCCATACTGTATAGATACCAAACTATACAGTATACTCAGATAAAATAACGCGAAAAATTTATACTGAAAATCCGGGTATTACATACTACCCCCCTTAAAATAAGTTTCGTTCTCGAAACTTGCAACCAGTCACCAACAACAGATAAATCCAAAATTTCCAACTCATCACAAAAACAATCAAGCGTCGCCACAAGCGAATAACCAAACCAATATACTTACAGGTTCGTGAAGCCGATGATCTCCCGTGATACTAGCACACGACTCCCACACGAAGTCTCAATACGATACCAACACACACCAATATCACAAATAGCAGTTTGAAAAGATCTCAAAAATTTTGGAAACTCCAAAAATCGATTTGACTCAAAAGTCAGAAAAACTCATTTTCAAAAATCACGTTGCTACCGTACCGGTAGAGCCACACGACACACACGCCTGGGTTTCACAAAATCCAAGCTTCGATACCATCTTCGGTAACACCCCCAAAACCATCCGGGATATTACAGCGCCGTGGGTCCCGCGCCGGAACCCACCAGGCTAAAAATCATTTACAAAACCATTTCAAAAATGTTTAAAAACCCCAAAAGGCCAATGACGGTAATATTTTAAATACTCAAATATTTTCAAAAACGTAATTTTGAAATACCGTCATAGAATACCATTTGAAAATACAAGGCGGAGTGCCAAATCTCGATAGTTCAAAATGTACGTTAAGACGCCGCTTAAACGTACCGATAAAATAGTTTAGGAAAAGGTTTAACGAAATAACCCAAGTTCGCAAAGTGCCAAAAGGGCCATTTAAAATACACAAACGCAGCGGATAAAGATACCGAAAAGCCATTTTGAAATATACACATGCAGCGGATAAAGCAGTTCAAAATACACATTTGCAGCGGAAATGAATAACCAGAAAAGAAATACTCGATACTCCAAAACATGTCACCGCCAGTATCACATCGAGAAGCTCATCCCTTCACGATCGCTACTAGCTCGATCTCCGAGTACCTAAAAATAAAGCCCACGACGGGGTCAGCCACAATACTCAATAATGATACCGATCACATCATCATAAATAATTACATACCAATGTAATAATACTGTACGAATACTACCAATGTAATCTTACCGTTATAACCTTACCAATCCATGGCAATTCATAACAAATCAATCATTACCATAATCCATATTTCGCCTTCTCAAATGACGAAAAGAACTAAACATCAATTATCTGTACTGTATTCAAACAATACCAAGTCCCCTCAAATCGTCCTCATGACTCATAAGTGCGGGAATAATCCAACTGTACAAATCACGTAAGGCCGGATTACGCAATCAAATCTCAACCTGGATAAACCAATAATACACAATATATCTGTAGATCGACTACCACATGATAATGATAACAAATCCTGAAACATCGACGTATAGTCCGAATGCTTATACGATCAATAACCAGATCAACCGATAAATCAACTGAGAATATCATCGACATGATAACTCCAATACGACTAATAAAGGATCACGATAACTGAGAATACCATCAACATGATAACTCTGACACGATCAACAAAGGATCAACAATAATCGAGAATACCATCAACAAGGTAAACTCCAAATGATCAACAAAAGACCAATAATAACTGATAATACCATCAACAAGGTAAACTCCAAATGATCAATAATAATGAATCTCAAAGAAATAACTCTGACTGTCGAACATACCCCTCGGGCGTATGAACAACCAGTCACAAACCGTCGAACATACCCAACCATGAATGGAGGATGAACGACCAAACAATATGGCTCAAAGATGGAAATCATAGTACGCCCGATCCGAATATGTGTCAGTGCACATGTCCACCCCATATACGGAATCCAGGATATACGTGGGACAATGTACCTAATTAGCCTCAACGAACTACGTCTCGTGTGCACAGCCTTTCACGGAAAATATTCACGCATGACTATATATGTGCCCGGCTAAAAATCCTACACAATATCCAATTGGAATGCAGATATGACTCCAGATATGTCACGATGCAACATGACAACGAAACTCAAAGAAACACATATCCAATAAGGATCAAAAGACTCACCGAAGTGAACAACAATAGTCTGACAATGAAAAGTCGACACGACCAATTAATATTCAAAACAACAACCCTGGGATCACAAACCCCAAAGGATAATCCATACCATCAACAATCTCAGACAACAGTTCTGGGATCGACATCCATGAATGAACAACCAATATGAATCTCAATACACGAAGCCTCAACGCACAACATATACAACAACTCAACATAATAATTATCTCATAACTGAACAATACATAAATTACCTCAAAGCCGGCGACAACATCCTTTCCACGAACCAACATCCCTGAACGAACACACAGTTATACGAATAATCCCGAAATAGGTATAGTCCATTTATACCAACAAACCACCATCCTGACATCAATATCGACACGATAACTATCCTCGATATCCGATATTCTATATCCTTGACGAAAGATAACTCACGTCTTCCTTGAACACAATTAAATCATATACCTTATGATTTAATACAAACCAGAGCACGATATACAACTCATTAACCCACAATTTACCTTTCTAACAACATTGCTATATGAATTATAAATGAAATGAAAACGAAATCATTCATCAAATATTATAAACTGAACAAGTATAAACTTGCCTCGATACCGATACCACGAAGCCGTTACCAATATCCATTGCCGTTGTCTACGAGCTCCTCAGCCCCGACCAAAAGAAATCTACGAACTCTTCGACCTCAACCGCAACACAACGGTCATAATCCACGATCAAAACATCACAACCTATTGCAATAATCACTTACCAACAATCCGATAACAATCAATAACCGACATAGCCAACCAAGCGACTCAACGGCTCAATAATACCCCGATCATAAACAAAACCGAACAATACAACTCAAACAAATACGAACTCATATCCACGATACAAGTCGTAACTCGATGATCACAAATAACAATCAATAACCGATCAACAAGCACAACAGTTCTACAATATCCCAATTAAACACAAATCCGAACAACCAAATCAATCGATCACGAATTCAAAACCACAATACGATTCCACAATCCGAATATCATATCCATAATCTATTTAAACCAACAAGGGTCTAACATTACCGATTCCAAATTCAATCTTAAATACAATTACAAGTTTCCTCCTTGTATAATCATAATAAAATCCAATTACCGATTATCATCATCAATCCGGACAATCCAATAAATTCAACATTATAGATAATCATATTCCAAGAGTTTCAAATATTTCCATTATCCGAATTGAACACTTGTTCAATACGTAGGAATTCTCAAACTCAAAAGTGAATCATAATCTTATCAAATCTGGAATCATATTCGTATTCCTATACGAATATTGTACCAAAATACATAACTTAGTTCTAAATGTGAATATTCCATATTCATATCCCAAAACACCAACACTTTAAAACGTATTCATCAAATCAATGATCAATTCATCTCGACATTAAGGATTTTATAAAATATTCGATTCCAACTTCAACTCCAAATACGAAGACAAAACTCTTTCTTGTTCATACTTGTAATTTCATAGAAAACAATTTACCGATTATTATCGTGAATAATCACATTCCAAAATTATCTGAAATCTTTCCAAAATCATAACATGTAACTCAAGAGTTCTTCAAGAACACGAATTATCCAAATTCACGTTCACAATCCATAAAAGAACATAATCCGATGTTTTCTAACATCTAACCAATCCTTAATCATAATTCAAGGTGTATATCATCATGTTCTTCAACATATGATCTTCTTAGCATCAAAAATCGAAGCAATACTACCAAGAACATCAAGAATATTATGTTTCCATAATCATAACAACATAATCAAGACATAATCCAACATATCATCATCTTCCTTCAACATACACCTCATATAACCTCAAGAATCGAAACAACAACATCTTAATCATCTTCATACGAATCATTTATCAATAACATCAAAAATCCGAAATGAAAAGGATTATCCAACATACCTCTTAGAAGATGGAATACACAAGAAATCACTTCAAGAATCATCAATAACTCCATATCCAAGCTCTAAATCCAAGCCCTAAAGCTCAAAATCGAATTAGGAGAGCCAAAATATCCCTCTCTCAATGTTTAGAGATGAAAAACGAAGAGAAATGCTGAAGTGAAATGAAATGACGGCCATTCCTTATATAAACTCCCCGCTCGTTACGTACGTAACACTCGCAAGTTAACGTACGTAACACCTCTTACATACGCTATCTTGTCCTGGTTAGCGTACGTAATGCCATCCCAGACCCTACTGCCTCAAAACGTGAACTTCCTTACGTGCGTAACCCATACCATATAACGTACATAATATACCAGTTGACTTGCTACAGTACAATGGTCGTGTTACGTACGTAACACATCCTGTATAACGTACGTAACACGTACGTTGACTCACCTGTCAACATCCTCCGCCGAAAGTTGCCGACACAGGGTCCCACCTGCCGACCACGACTCGATCGTCTGATTCCCATGTTACGTACGTAATGTCTCGGCCATAACGTACGTAACTCTACCAATTTAACGTACGTAAGCTTCAACACATAACGTACGTAATGGCTTCCATACTTAGCCATTTACAGCAATTCCTGTCCAACGTCTCGACATAACAAATACGAACATACGGCATACTGAATACACATATACTCAACCCAAAAATATTCTCATACGGTATACCTGATATCCAAATCAGTTCAACCTGATACAACATATCCTGAATATATCCACAATCAAAAACGATAATCACACCGGTATAACTGTCTCGGTTATCAATTTATTTTATCCATACCGTATAGATACCAAACTATACAAAGATACTCAGATAAAATAACGCGAAAAATTTATACTGAAAATCCGGGTATTACAAACTACCCCCCTTAAAATAAGTTTCGTCCTCGAAACTTGCAACCAGTCACCAACAACAGATAAATCCAAAATTTCCAACTCATCACAAAAACAATCAAGCGTCGCCACAAGCGAATAACCAAACCAATATACTTACAGGTTCGTGAAGCCGATGATCTCCCGTGATACTAGCACACGACTCCCACACGAAGTCTCAATACGATACCAATACACACCAATATCACAAATAGCAGTTTGAAAAGATCTCAAAAATTTTGGAAACTCCAAAAATCGATTTGACTCAAAAGTCAGAAAAACTCATTTTCAAAAATCACGTTACTACCGTACCGGTAGAGCCACACAACACACACGCCTGGGTTTCACAAAACCCAAGCTTCGATACCATCTTCGGTAACACCCCCAAAACCATCCGGGATATTACAGCGCCGTGGGTCCCGCGCCGGAACCCACCCGGCTAAAAATCATTTACAAAACCATTTCAAAAATGTTTAAAAACCCCAAAAGGCCAATGACGGTAATATTTTAAATAGTCAAATATTTTCAAAAACGTAATTTTGAAATACCGCCATAAAATACCATTTGAAAATACAAGGCGAAGTGCCAAATCTCGATAGTTCAAAATGTACGTTAAGACGCCGCTTAAACGTACCGATAAAATAGTTTAGGAAAAGGTTTAACGAAATAACCCAAGTTCGCAAAGTGCCAAAAGGGCCATTTAAAATACACACGCAGCGGATAAAGATACCGAAAAGCCATTTTGAAATATACACATGCAACGGATAAAGCAGTTCAAAATACACATTTGCAGTGGAAATGAATAACCAGAAAAGAAATACTCGATACTCCAAAACATGTCACCGCCAGTATCACATCGAGAAGCTCATCCCTTCACGACCGCTACTAGCTCGATCTCCGAGTACCTAAAATAAAGCCCACGACTGGGTCAGCCACAATACTCAATAATGATACCGATCACATCATCATAAATAATTACATACCAATGTAAGAATACTGTAACAATACTACCAATGTAATCTTACCGTTATAACCTTACCAATCCATGGCAATTCATAACAAATCAATCCTTACCATAATCCATATTTCGCATTCTCAAATGACGAAATGAACTAAACATCAATTATCTGTACTGTATTCAAACAATACCAAGTCCCCTCAAATCGTCCTCATGACTCATAAGTGCGGGAATAATCCAATCTGTGCCAAATCCTGTGCGTCGGATTACGCAATCAAATCTCAACCTGGATAAACCAATAATACACAACATATCTGTAGATCGACTACCACATGATAATGATAACAAATCCCGAAACATCGACGTATAGTCCGAATGCTTATACGATCAATAACCATATCAACCGATAAATCAACTGAGAATATCATCGACATGATAACTCCAATACGACCAATAAAGGATCATGATAACTGAGAATACCATCAACATGATAACTCTGACTGTCGAACATACCCCTCGGGCGTATGAACAACCAGTCACAAACCGTCGAACATACCCAACCATGAATGGAGGATGAACGACCAAACAATATGGCTCAAAGATGGAAATCATAGTATGCCCGATCCGAATATGTGTCAGTGCACATGTCCACCCCGTATACGGAATCCAGGATATACGTGGGATAATGTACCTAATTAGCCTCAACGAACTACGTCTCGTGTGCACAGCCTTTCACGGAAAATATTCACGCATGACTATATATGTGCCCGGCTAAAAATCCTACACAATATCCAATCGGAACGCAGATATGACTCCAGATATGTCACGATGCAACATGACAACGAAACTCAAAGAAACACATATCCAATAAGGATCAAAAGACTCACCAAAGTGAACAATAATAGTCTGACAATGAAAAGTCGACACGACCAATTAATATTCAAAACAACAACCCTGGGATCACAAACCCCAAAGGATAATCCATACCATCAACAATCTCAGACAACAGTTCTAGGATCGACATCCATGAACGAACAACCAATATGAATCTCAATACACGAAGCCTCAACGCACAACATATACAACAACTCAACATAATAATTATCTCATAACTGAACAATACATAAATTACCTCAAAGCCGGAGACAACATCCTTTCCACGAACCAACATCCCTGAACGAACACACAGTTATACGAATAATCCCGAAATAGGTATAGTCCATTTATACCAACAAACCACCATCCCGACATCAATATCGACACGATAACTATCCTCGATATCCGATATTCTATATCCTTGACGAAAGATAACTCACGTCTTCCTTGAACACAATTAAATCATATACCTTATGATTTAATACAAACCAGAGCACGATATACAACTCATCAACCCACAATTTACCTTTCTAACAACATTGCTATATGAATTATAAATGAAATGAAAACGAAACCATTCATCAAATATTATAAACTGAACAAGTATAAACTTGCCTCGATACCGATACCACGAAGCCGTTACCAATATCCATTGCCGTTGTCTACGAGCTCCTCAGCCCCGACCAAAAGCAATCTACGAACTCTTCGACCTCAACCGCAACACAACGGTCATAATCCACGATCAAAACATCACAACCTATTGCAATAATCAATTAACAACAATCCGATAACAATCAATAACCGACATAGCCAACCAAGCGACTCAATGGCTCAACAATACCCCGATCATAAACAAAACCGAACAATACAACTCAAACAAATACGAACTCATATCCACGATACAATTCGTAACTCGATGATCACAAATAACAATCAATAACCGATCAACAAGCACAACAGTTCTACAATATCCCGATTAAACACAAATCCGAACAACCAAATCAATCGATCACGAATTCAAAACCACAATATGATTCCACAATCCGAATATCATATCCATAATCTATTTAAACCAACAATGGTCTAACATTACCGATTCCAAATTCAATCTTAAATACAATTACAAGTTTCCTCCTTGTATAATCATAATAAAATCCAATTACCGATTATCATCATCAATCCGGACAATCCAATAAATTCAACATTATAGATAATCATATTCCAAGAGTTTCAAATATTTCCATTATCCGAATTGAACATTTGTTCAATACGTAGGAATTCTCAAACTCAAAAGTGAATCATAATCTTATCAAATCCGGAATCATATTCGTATTCCTATACGAATATTGTACCAAAATACATAACTTAGTTCTAAATGTGAATATTCCATATTCATATCCCAAAACACCAACACTTTAAAACGTATTCATCAAATCAATGATCAATTCATCTCGACATTAAGGATTTTATAACATATTCGATTCCAACTTCAACTCCAAATACGAAGACAAAACTCTTTCTTGTTCATACTTGTAATTTCATAGAAAACAATTTACCGATTATTATCGTGAATAATCACATTCCAAAATTATCCGAAATCTTTCCAAAATCATAACATGTAACTCAAGAGTTCTTCAAGAACACGAATTATCCAAATTCACGTTCACAATCCATAAAATAACATAATCCGATGTTTTCTAACATCTAACCAATCCTTAATCATAATTCAAGGTGTATATCATCATGTTCTTCAACATATGATCTTCTTGGCATCAAAAAGCGAAGCAATACTACCAAGAACATCAAGAATATTATGATTCCATAATCATAACAACATAATCAAGACATAATCCAACATATCATCATCTTCCTTCAACATACACCTCATATAACCTCAAGAATCGAAACAACAACATCTTAATCATCTTCATACGAATCATTTATCAATAACATCAAAAATCCGAAATGAAAAGGAGGATTATCCAACATACCTCTTAGAAGATAGAATACACAAGAAATAACTTCAAGAATCATCAATAACTCCATATCCAAGCTCCAAATCCAAGCCCTCAAGCTCAAAATCGAATTAGGAGAGCCAAAATATCCCTCTCTCAATGTTTAGAGATGAAAAACGAAGAGAAATGCTGAAGTGAAATGAAATGACGGCCATTCCTTATATAAACTCCCCGCTCGTTACGTACGTAACACTCCCAAGTTAACGTACGTAACACCTCTTACGTACGCTATCTTGTCCTGGTTAGCGTACGTAATGCCATCCCAGACCCTACTGCCTCAAAACGTGAACTTCCTTACGTACGTAACCCATACAATATAACGTACATAATATACCAGTTGACTTGCTACAGTACAATGGTCGTGTTACGTACGTAACACGTCCTGTATAACGTACGTAACACGTACGTTGACTCACCTGTCAACATCCTCCGCCGAAAGTTGCCGACACAGGGTCCCACCTGCCGACCACGACTCGATCGTCTGATTCCCATGTTACGTACGTAATGTCTCGCCATAACGCACGTAACTCTACCAATTTAACGTCGTAAGCTTCAACACATAACGTGCGTAATGGCTTCCATACTTATCCATTTACAAGAATTCCTGTCCAACGTCTCGACATAACAAATACGAACATACGGCATACCGAATACACATATACTCAACCCAAAAATATTCTCATACGGTATACCCGATATCCAAATCGGTTCTACGATACAACATATCTGAATATATCTCACAATCAAAAACGATAATCACACCAAAGATAATCGTCTCGGTTATCAATTTATTTTATCCATACTGTATAGATACCAAACTATACAGTATACTCAGATAAAATAACGCGAAAAAATTATACTGAAAATCCGGGTATTACATACTACCCCCCTTAAAATAAGTTTCGTCCTCGAAACTTGCAACCAGTCACCAACAACAGATAAATCCAAAATTTCCAACTCATCACAAAAACAATCAAGCGTCGCCACAAGCGAATAACCAAACTAATATACTTACAGGTTCGTGAAGCCGATGATCTCCCGTGATACTAGCATACGACTCCCACTCGAAGTCTCAATACGATACCAACACACACCAATATCACAAATAGCAGTTTGAAAAGATCTCAAAAATTTTGGAAACTCCAAAAATCGATTTGACTCAAAAGTCAGAAAAACTCATTTTCAAAAATCATGTTACTACCGTACCGGTAGAACCACACAACACACACGCCTGGGTTTCACAAAACCCAAGCTTCGATACCATCTTCGGTAACACCCCCAAAACCATCCGGGATATTACAGCGCCGTGGGTCCCGCGCCGGAACCCACCAGGCTAAAAACCATTTACAAAACCATTTCAAAAACGTTTAAAAACTCCAAAAGGCCAATGACGGTAATATTTTAAATAATCAAATATTTTCAAAAACGTAATTTTGAAATACCGTCATAAAATACCATTTGAAAATACAAGGTGAAGTGCCAAATCTCGATAGTTCAAAATGTACGTTAAGACGCCGCTTAAACGTACCGATAAAATAGTTTAGGAAAAGGTTTAACGAAATAACCCAAGTTCGCAAAGTGCCAAAAGGGCCATTTAAAATACACACACGCAGCGGATAAAGATACCGAAAAGCTATTTTGAAATATACACATGCAGCGGATAAAGCAGTTCAAAATACACATTTGCAGCGGAAATGAATAACCACAAAAGAAATACTCGATACTCCAAAACATGTCACCTCCAGTATCACATCGAGAAGCTCATCCCTTCACGACCGCTACTAGCTCGATCTCCGAGTACCTAAAAATAAAGCCCACGACGGGGTCAGCCACAATACTCAATAATGATACCGATCACATCATCATAAATAATTACATACCAATGTAATAATACTGTAAGAATACTACCAATGTAATCTTACCGTTATAACCTTACCAATCCATGGCAATTCATAACAAATCAATCCTTACCATAATCCATATTTCGCATTCTCAAATGACGAAATGAACTAAACATCAATTATCTGTACTGTATTCAAACAATACCAAGTCCCCTCAAATCGTCCTCATGACTCATAAGTGCGGGAATAATCCAATCTGTGCCAAATCCTGTGCGTCGGATTACGCAATCAAATCTCAACGTGGATAACCCAATAATACACAACATATCTGTAGATCGACTACCACATGATAATGATAATAAATCCTGAAACATCGACGTATAGTCCGAATGCTTATACGATCAATAACCAGATCAACCGATAAATCAACTGAGAATATCATCGACATGATAACTCCAATACACCAATAAAGGATCACGATAACTGAGAATACCATCAACATGATAACTCCGACATGATCAACAAAGGATCAACAATAATCGAGAATACCATCAACAAGGTAAACCCCAAATGATCAACAAAAGACCAATAATAACTGAGAATACCATCAACAAGGTAAACTCCAAATGATCAACAATAATGGATCTCAAAGAAATAACTCTGACTGTCGAACATACCCCTCGGGCGTATGAACAACCAGTCACAAACCGTCGAACATACCCAACCATGAATGGAGGATGAACGACCAAACAATATGGCTCAAAGATGGAAATCATAGTACGCCCGATCCGAATATGTGTCAGTGCACATGTCCACCCCGTATACGGAATCCAGGATATACGTGGGACAATGTACCTAATTAGCCTCAACGAACTACGTCTCGTGTGCACAGCCTTTCACGGAAAATATTCACGCATGACTATATATGTGCCCGGCTAAAAATCCTACACAATATCCAATCGGAACGCAGATATGACTCCAGATATGTCACGATGCAACATGACAACGAAACTCAAAGAAACACATATCCAATAAGAATCAAAAGACTCACCGAAGTGAACAATAATAGTCTGACAATGAAAAGTCGACACGACCAGTTAATATTCAAAACAACAACCCTGGGATCACAAACCCCAAAGGATAATCCATACCATCAACAATCTTAGACAACTGTTCTGGGATCGACATCCATGAACGAACAACCAATATGAATCTCAATACATGAAGCCTCAACGCACAACATATACAACAACTCAACATAATAATTATCTCATAACTGAACAATACATAAATTACCTCAAAGCCGGAGACAACATCCTTTCCACGAACCAACATCCCTGAACGAACACACAATTATACGAATAATCCCGAAATAGGTATAGTCCATTTATACAAACAAACCACCATCCCGACATCAATATCGACACGATAACTATCCTCGATATCCGATATTCTATATCCTTGACGAAAGATAACTCACGTCTTCCTTGAACACAATTAAATCATATACCTTATGATTTAATACAAACCAGAGCACGATATACAACTCATTAACCCACAATTTACCTTTCTAACAACATTGCTATATGAATTATAAATGAAATGAAAACGAAACCATTCATCAAATATTATAAACTGAACAAGTATAAACTTGCCTCGATACCGATACCACGAAGCCGTTACCAATATCCATTGCCTTTGTCTACGAGCTCCTCAGCCCCAACCAAAAGCAATCTACGAACTCTTCGACCTCAACCGCAATACAACGGTCATAATCCACGATCGAAACATCACAACCTATTGCAATAATCAATTAACAACAATCCGATAACAATCAATAACCGACATAGCCAACCAAGCGACTCAACGGCTCAACAATACCCCGATCATAAACAAAACCGAACAATACAACTCAAACAAATACGAACTCATATCCTTGATACAAGTCGTAACTCGATGATCACAAATAACAATCAATAACCGATCAACAAGCACAATAGTTCTACAATATTCCGATTAACACAAATCCGAACAACCAAATCAATCGATCATGAATTCAAAACCACAATACGATTCCACAATCTGAATATCATATCCATAATCTATTTAAACCAACAATGGTCTAACATTACCGATTCCAAATTCAATCTTAAATACAATTACAAGTTTTCTCCTTGTATAATCATAATAAAATTCAATTACCGATTATCATCATCAATACGGACAATCCAATCAATTCAACATTATAGATAATCATATTCCAAGAGTTTCAAATATTTCCATTATCCGAATTGAACACTTGTTCAATACGTATGAATTCTCAAACTCAAAAGTGAATCATAATCTTATCAAATCCGGAATCATATTCGTATTCCTATACGAATATTGTACCAAAATACATAACTTAGTTCTAAATGTGAATATTCCATATTCATATCCCAAAACACCAACACTTTAAAACGTATTCATCAAATCAATGATCAATTCATCTCGACATTAAGGATTTTATAACATATTCGATTCCAACTTCAACTCCAAATACGAAGACAAAACTCCTTCTTGTTCATACTTGTAATTTCATAGAAAACAATTTACCGATTATTATCGTGAATAATCACATTCCAAAATTATCCAAAATCTTTCCAAAATCATAACATGTAACTCAAGAGTTCTTCAAGAACATGAATTATCCAAATTCACGTTCACAATCCATAAAAGAACATAATCCGATGTTTTCTAACATCTAACCAATCCTTAATCATAATTCAAGGTGTATATCATCATGTTCTTCAACATATGATCTTCTTAGCATCAAAAATCGAAGCAATACTACCAAGAACATCAAGAATATTATGATTCCATAATCATAACAACATAATCAAGACATAATCCAACATATCATCATCTTCCTTCAACATACACCTCATATAACCTCAAGAATCGAAACAACATCTTAATCATCTTCATACGAATCATTTATCAATAACATCAAAAATCCGAAATGAAAAGGAGGATTATCCAACATACATCTTAGAAGATGGAATACACAAGAAATCACTTCAAGAATCATCAATAACTCCATATCCAAGCTCCAAATCCAAGCCCTCAAGCTCAAAATCGAATTAGGAGAGCTAAAATATCCCTCTCTCAATGTTTAGAGATGAAAAACGAAGAGAAATGCTGAAGTGAAATGAAATGACGGCCATTCCTTATATAAACTCCCCGCTCGTTACGTACGTAACACTCCCAAGTTAACGTACGTAACACCTCTTACGTACGCTATTGTAACACCCCCAAATCCCATTGGGTCATTACATTGCCGTGGACCCCACACCAGGAGATCTACCAGGCGAACATGACTAAAATATAACAAACTGACCAAAAGGGGAATCACAATTCCTACACTGACATCCAGCATAATATTCCGATATGGAATTTCAATGACAACAGTGGGCCTACATGGCCTAAATAAAATACAACGACATCCACGAGCCTAGCTCGGATGATACAAAATGACAAAGACTGAACAAAACTGGAGTACTCCAACTGTCTGACTAACATGAACACCAAAACATCTCGGACTAGTATCGCTCGAATGCCTCGTCGCCACCGTCATGCCCCTGTGTCTCAACACTCTCCTCGCAAACACCTAAAACATGAAAACATGTTCCGCCCCCATGGGGTCAGTCATCCAGATAATGATTATCAAATACATGTACAACATGGTATGCATCCAAAGGGCAGAATGAATAGTATTGTAATGGTAATACGAGATGCTCACAAACCAAAGTAAGAATCGAGCATTCGTGGAATACTATGCCCACGGCATACAATCAATACCTGCTCAACAGGTTAGAACACAAGTGCCCAACGGCGAATCATCAATACAGAACACAACAATACATCACCCGAAGGTAACCCAAGCCAAACACTGAAATAGATACGAATCACAATGCCTGAAGGGTCCAACAGGAATACCGATACATCACAATGGCCTAACAGCCGAACAGCCCAATGCTGTTTATCATCATAATACCCTGAATATCACTCAGCCGAAGCTGTCAATCACCACAATGGCACGAAGCCAAAACAGCCCGAAGGTGTATCGATGAGGGCCGAAGCCACGGCACGAAGCCGTATTACAATGAGGGCCGAAGCCACGGCACGAAGCCGTATCACAATGAGGGCCAAAGCCACGGCACGAAGCCGTATCACAATGCGGTCATCCAATGACCGTGACCTGCTGAATTGCAGGTGCTGGGAAACCAACCGCGAGGGTTCAAGCCCCAGACTTACCCATAATGAGATCATTAACATGACCGTGACCTACTGAACTGTAGGTGTTGGGAAACCAACCGCGAAGGTTCAAGCCCCAAGCTTACCCATCGAGCACTAGCCGAGACTAGCCTCCAAAACATAATTAATCACAACAGTAATGATCCCAAGATTACCAAATTCACAAGAATAATAGCGTGCTGCCTTGAGTCGGCCAACCCGACAACAACTCATGGATGGGCACCGTCCACGGCGGTCCCAATTCAAATACCTCGACTGCCTTGGAATGGACAATTCACAACAACTCAATGGGTGGAACTATCCTTGACCGTCCCAATTCAATACATCGATTACCTTAGAACGGTCAATCGATAACGATGACACAACGAATGGGAATTATCTTCGATAATCCCAATTAAATACATTGATTACCTTAGAACGGTTAATCGATAACCAATGATGCAACGGATGGGAATTATCTTCGATAACCCCAATTCAATACATCGATTACCTTAGAACGGTTAATCGATAACCAATGATACAACGGATGGGAATTATCTTCGATAATCCCAATTCAATACATCGATTACCTTAGAACGGTTAATCGATAACCAATCATACAACGGATGGGAATTATCTTCGATAATCCCAATTAAATACATCGATTACCTTAGAACGGTCAATCGATAAACAATGCTACAACGGATGGGAATTATCTTCGATAATCCAAATTAAATACATCGATTACCTTAGAACGGTTAATCGATAAACAATGCTACAACGGATGGGAATCATCTTCGATAATCCCAATTAAATACATCGATTACCTTCGAACGGTCAATCGATAAACAATGATACGGTAGAATAGATGTCCCGGCGTCTTAAACCGACCACCGAAACAGATACGATAAACGAATATATCAAATGCCTTCAATCGGCCAATGCAACATCATAGCAACAGTTCCAATTCGATAATAACGATTCAACGATGCCTCAGAACGACATTAACGTCAACAATAATAATCGATACATCGATGCCGCGAACCGGCTATCGACAACAAGAATCCCAATGCCTTAATCCGGCCGTTAACGAATAACAATCACATCTAGCATAATCACCGAAGGGTATTGCATCAAACAACTCCCGAATATCAACAAATCACGAAGAGACTAAGTCTCAAAATGATACAATACATTCATACACATATATGATAACATTAATCTCATTGACCAGTACAAGTATAAAACTTGCCTCAAACCGAAGGCGAGAAAGTCCTTCCACGATCAACGTCCTGGCACGAAACGACGAACGGCGCCTCCCGACAATCACAAACACTCGAACAACCTTGAATGAAAATGATTCATTCAAAAATACAAAATCAATAGAAAACAACGACAAGGACAAAGCCTGATTCAAACACGAATCGATCACACCGCACGAATGAATATCATAGTTCTCACTATGAATTCTAACATCCTCCAACACCTCGATGATCAATTAACATGATCATCACGTTCTTAACACTTGTGAAATCCATTCAACGTGATTCACTTAAGAACAATCATCAAAACAAACATCTCAAAATGATAATATCACCAATATCATCAAATTGATCCTCTTACAATGATAATATTATCAATATTATCATTATCACCCCCAAGAACATCATCAACTCAAAAATCATGATGTTTGAAACAAAAATCCTTCATCAATACATCAGGAATTCGGATTAAACAACAAGATTCACTCAACCATTTTCAAATTATGATAATCACCCCTTAAATAATCATAAATCCTTACTAAAATTGTTAAAATCTTTCAAGAACACCACCAACAACAAAAATCATCTCAAGGCTATGTTAATCATATAACAATCTTAACATAATCCTTCCTAGACATGATTAAAAACCTCCAACAATCTAAAACATCAAGAACATAATCCAACTCAAGTGATACTATCATATTCTTCATCAAAATTTTATCAAAACCATGAAGAATCATGATATACTCCATTAATCAAACAATACCCGAAGAAAACAACAACAAAAACTTGAAAATCACTTGAAGAACAAGAGATTGAGGGAACTTACCAAAGAAGAACAAGAAGAAGCCTCCAAACACCAAAGGAGCACCAACAAGCTTCCAACTTCAAGCTTCAATCCAAGCTAGGATGATCAAGATCGAGTTGGAAGGTGCTAAACATCAATAACAAGTCCAAATGGACGATTCTAGGGAGAGAAATTGTGTTTTGGTTCGAGAGAAAATGAAATACGAAGTCAACATAAATAGACTGACAAACTCATTACGTACATTATACACTACGGTTAACGTACGTAAGAGACATTACGTGCGCTATGCCATGACATTAACGTACGTAATGAAAAATCCAGAACTAACTGGACTAAAATACGAAGGCCTTAACGTACGTAAACAAGAACTTATTATGTACGTTAACAAGACCTGCATTACGTACGTAGATCTCACCTCTTAACGTACGTAAGGGTCCGTTGACTGCAATAGTGACATCTGATCGGAAGATGCTCGGGACCCACCGGCCGAAAGTGACTACGAGGAAGGTTCCTGCCGCCTACCAAGCATTACGTCTGTAACCTTAGAGGCATAACGTACGTAATAGCAACAGGCTAGCGTACGTAATGTTACATCCGTAGTGTACGTTAAGGCTATGAACTTAGCCAAAAATCCAACTCTCCAACCAACATTCAAACGACGAAACCAACCCGACGACAAGTATAATATTTCAATCCCGAAATATTCCAATACAATATACATTGTATCAGTCCAAAACAACAACACTTGTACAATTCCAAATGAATACGTACAACTCAACAGTAACACGAAAAAAAATTACCCCCGGATATTACATACTCCCCCCCCTAAAAAGAGTTTCGTCCCCGAAACTTAGCGTACGCAACAAGGGATAGAGACTATCCATCAGGATAAGAAAACAACATCTCCAGGAATACTCCTCACTGCGAACCACTTCGCCTGAGTAATCGGACCAACCCCACGGGTCCCCGCGTCTCCTATGCCTGAACACGGCGAAAAACAAGGGATAAAAACACTCAACCAACTGCGAGATCAGCCGAATCATAACTCTCCCGCTAGAGACCAGCCAGGAAGTCGTACCAACCGCATGACTAGTAACACCGACGTACACATCCCGAGGGAGCCGCTCATTGTACATGCCTCCAACCATCGGTGTAAACTTCCCCGTTCTCATCAGCATCGAACGTCCATGCAAACACTGACTCACGCCACGCAAAAATAATGACAACACAAACATAGTCCTCAGGACCACATCAACCGCATGCACAAGTCCTCATGACTCAGCATCCCGAATTGCAATGAACAATTACCCGGATTACCACAAAAATATCGGGTACAATACCGAAAGAGAAAAAATAACGCATCATATGACGTCAAATCTCAAGATTCTCAAAAGTTATCATAACAATATAGATCAATAATAAATGGTTCACAACCACAATATTACAATACAGACTGAGTCAAATATCAATTCGAAAAATAAGGAAAATACAAATCGAGACTACATCTCAAATGTATCCAAAATCAACATCCTCCGGGTTATCGAACTCCTCGATCTCATCGACTCGAGGAAGACTCAAATCTGAGCTCGCCCCTCCTCCTCGGGTGTCCACACCTCTGGCTCTCGAAGCCCGATAGGACCCCTTGGATGAAGTACGGACTGAAGTAACAAAATCTCTCGAGGCCCGTGAGCTCTCTCGAGACCTACTGGTACTAGAACTCCTGCAGTATTTCTGAAGGTGTCCCGGCTTCCCACACAGAAAACAAACAATAGTTGGTACGGTACATCGAGTGCTAACATTCCCGCTGAGTCACAGTTAAAGCAAACAACAGTCGAACTTGTCGTCTAAGAAGAAGATGATTTCCTAGCACGAAGACGACTAGAAGACGACCTCTTGGACGTCGGAGCCCGATGTCCCTTTGAACGAACCGGCATCCTAGTCTTCTCACCAGAAGAAACTGAAGGGTTCTTCCGAGCAAGCTCCTTGATCAAAAGTTCTGCTCCAAGAGCCTTCTCGATGAATTCACCAAGTGAATTACAATTATGGTTGAACAACTGCATTCTCAACTGCGGGTTCAGCCTCTTGCTAAAATACTTGATCTTATCCGCCTCAGTACGGATAACATATGAAGCAAACTGAAGAAGTCCCTGAAACTTCTCAGCAATAACAATAACACCCTCGTCCTCGACGGATCCGGGGTTCAAAACCTCTGACAACTTGGCTTCACGAAGTGGAGCCGGATAATACCTTTCTAACATGAGAGTCTTAAACTCACTCCAAGCACAATCACGATCGGTGGGTTTCACAGAAAGCCACCAAGAATAAGCGCCTTTACTCAAATAGTAAACCGCTACTGCCACCTTACTCTCTTCCGGACACTAAACCATGTCGAAGAGTTTATCAAAATGTTCAAGCCAATGAACAATATCAGCTGGTTCCGACGAACCCTCAAAAATAGGCGGCCTCTGACGAGAGATGTCGCCGATAATTTGACTCACTCTCCTGGACTGTCCATAAAACGGCACCTGGGATCCCTGCTGCGGTGGACCATGAACCACTGAGGTCTGCATGGCCTCCATCATCTGCGTCATTTGAGTCATCTGGGCCATCATGCCCCTCATAAGCAAGAAAGGGTCGACGGGTCCACTCTCAGTCTGATCGACTCCTCGAGTATGACGTTCTGAAGGGAAATCGATCGCATAAGTCACATCTCCGGCCGAATCCTGATCCATCTCGGCATCCGTACGCGTATAAACATGAGGTTCTGGGTGTCGGACTGTTCTACAGCCTTTACCCCCTCTGCCATGTCCTCGGTTTCCTCTTTCCATACTGAAAGAATAACGCTCGATCATGAACAAGGCTCAATTATGCCTCAACGGCCAATCCACAATGCTAAGTCAATAGCCAAACACGAGTATACATACTCAACAAATAAACAATCACTTCAAACATGCTAATTATAGTCAATACTGAGCCAACACGCCCCATAGCAAATAATCATGAATGGGTCGTAACACAATGTTACATACAGGTTTCAACAAAACATGTATAATCAATGGCATAATGAATGTATGAACATATAAGAGAATCGAGTCCTTACACAGGTCATACGAAGCTTCGAGGTCTTGCGATACTAGTCTTCACTGACGACGACTCTATGAAAGAACGACTCATACAGTCGTCCAACTACCACGACTCACAAAGCCTGACTGTCCAGATTGTCATAACCTGACAGTCCACTACTACCGCGTCGGTAGAACCACATAACTCACATATCAGGGTATCTCACAACCCAATGCTCTGATACCATCTTCTGTAACACCCCCAAATCTCATTGGGTCATTACAGTGCTGTGGACCCCACACCAGGAGATCCACCAGGCGACCATGACTAAAATATAACAAACTGACCAAAAGGGGAATCACAATTCCTACACTGACATCCAACATAATATTCCGATATGGAATTTCAATAACAACAGTGGGCCTACATGGCCTAAATAAAATACAACGACATCCACGAGCCTAGCTCGGATGACACAAAATGACAAAGACTGAACAAAACTGGAGTACTCCAACTGTCTGACTGACATGAACATAAAAACATCTCGGACTAGTATCGCTCGAATGCCTCGTCGCCACCGTCATGCCCCTGTGTCTCAACTCTCTCCTCGCAAACATCTAAAACATGAAAACATGTTCCGCCGCCACGGGGTCAGTCATCCAGATAATGATTATCAAATACATATACAACATGGTATGCATCCAAAGGGCAGAATGAATAGTATAGTAATGGTAATACGAGATGCTCACAAACCAAAGTAAGAATCGAGCATTCGTGGAATACTATGCCCACGGCATACGATCAATACCTGCTCAACAGGTTAGAACACAAGTGCCCAACGGCGAATCATCAATACAGCCCGAAGGCTCCAACAAGAATACCGATACATCACAATGGCCTAACAGCCGAACAGCCCGAAGCTGTTTATCATCATAATACCCTAAATGTCACTCACCAAGTCGCTAATCACCACAATGGCCCAAGCCAAAACAGCCCGAAGTCAGTATCAATGAGGGTCGAAGCCACGGCACGAAGTCAGATCACAATGAGGTCATCCAATGACCGTGACTGACCAATTGCAGTGCCGGAAACCAACCGCGAGGGTTCAAGCCCCAGACTTACCCATAATGAGATCATTAACATGACCGTGACCTACTGAACTGTAGGTGTTGGGAAACCAACCGCAAAGGTTCAAGCCCCAAGCTTACCCATCGAGCACTAGCCGAGACTAGCCTCCAAAACATAATTAATCACAACAGTAACGATCCCAAGATTACCAAATTCACAAGAATAATAGTGTGTTGCCTTGAGTCGGCCAACCCGACAACAACAACTCATGGATGGGCACCGTCCACGGCGGTCCCAATTCAAATACCTCGACTGCCTTGGAATGGCCAATTCACAACAACTCAACGGGTGGAACTATCCTTGACCGTCCCAATTCAATAGATCGATTACCTTAGAACGGTCAATCGATAACGATGACACAACGGATGGGAATTATCTTCGATAATCCCAATTAAATACATCGATTACCTTAGAATGGTTAATCGATAACCAATGATGCAACGGATGGGAATTATCTTCGATAACCCCAATTCAATACATCGATTACCTTAGAACGGTTAATCGATAACCAATGATACAACGGATGGGAATTATCTTCGATAATCCCAATTCAATACATTGATTACCTTAGAACGGTTAATCGATAACCAATGATACAACGGATGGGAATTATCTTCGATAATCCCAATTAAATACATCGATTACCTTAGAACGGTCAATCGATAAACAATGCTACAACGGATGGGAATTATCTTCGATAATCCCAATTAAATACATCGATTACCTTAGAACGGTTAATCGATAAACAATGCTACAACGGATGGGAATTATCTTCGATAATCCCAATTAAATACATCGATTACCTTAGAACGGTCAATCGATAAACAATGATACGGTAGAATATATGTCCCGGCGTCT
Organism: Orobanche coerulescens; assembly: GCA_033398695.1. Lineage (NCBI taxonomy): Eukaryota > Viridiplantae > Streptophyta > Magnoliopsida > Lamiales > Orobanchaceae > Orobanche > Orobanche coerulescens. The sequence goes on along the minus strand of CM065801.1, from coordinate 99,679,285 downwards.
TAAACCGACCACCGAAACAGATAAGATAAACGAATATATCAAATGCCTTCAATCGGCCAATGCAACATCATAGCAACAGTTCCAATTCGATAATAACGATTCAACAATGCCTCAGAACGACATTAACGTCAACAATAATAATCGATACATCGATGCCGCGAACCGGATATCGACAACAAGAATCTCAATGCCTTAATCCGGACGTTAACGAATAACAATCACATCTGGCATAATCATCGAAGGGTATTGCATCAAACAACTCCCGAATATCAACAAATCACGAAGAGACTAAGTCTCGAAATGATACAATACATTCATACACATATATGATAACATTAATCTCATTGACCAGTACAAGTATAAAACTTGCCTCAAACCGAAGGCGAGAAAGTCCTTCCACGATCAACGTCCTGGCACGAAACGACGAACGGCGCCTCCCGACGATCACAAACACTTGAACAACCTTGAATGAAAACGATTCATTCAAAAATACAAAATCAATAGAAAACAACGACAATGACAAAACCTGATTCAAACACGAATCGATCACACCGCACGACCAAATATCATAGTTCTCACTATGAATTCTAACATCCTCCAACACCTCGATGATCAATTAACATGATCATCACGTTCTTAACACTTGTGAAATCCATTCAACGTGATTCACTTAAGAACAATCATCAAAACAATCATCTCAAAATGATAATATCACCAATATCATCAAATTGATCCTCTTACAATGATAATATTATCAATATTATCATTATCACCCCCAAGAACATCATCAACTCAAAAATCATGATGTTTGAAACAAAAATCCTTCATCAATACATCATGAATTCAGATTAAACAACAAGATTCACTCAACCATTTTCAAATTATGATAATCACCCCTTAAATTATCATAAATCCTTACTAAAATGGTTAAAATCTTTCAAGAACACCACCAACAACAAAAATCATCTCAAGGCTATGTTAATCATATAACAATCTTAACATAATCCTTCCTAGACATGATTAAAAACCTCCAACAATCTAAAACATCAAGAACATAATCCAACTCAAGTGATACTATCATGATCTTCATCAAAAGTTTATCAAAACCATGAAGAATCATGATATACTCCATTAATCAAACAATACCCGAAGAAAACAACAACAAAAACTTGAAAATCACTTGAAGAACAAGAGATTGAGAGAACTTACCAAAGAAGAACAAGAAGAAGCCTCCAAACACCAAAGGAGCACCAACAATCTTCCAACTTCAAGCTTCAATCCAAGCTAGGATGATCAAGATCGAGTTGGAAGGTGCTAAACATCAATAACAAGTCCAAACGGACGATTCTAGGGAGAGAAATTGTGTTTTGGTTCGTGAGGAAATGAAATACGAAGTCAACATAAATAGACCGACAAACTCATTACGTACGTTATACACTACGGTTAACGTACGTAAGAGACATTACGTGCGCTATGCCATGATATTAACGTACGTAATGAAAAATCCAGAACTAACTCGACTAAAATACGAAGGCCTTAACGTACGTAAACAAGAACTTATTACGTACGTTAACAAGACCTGCATTACGTACATAGATCTCACCTCTTAACGTACATAAGGGTCCGTTGACTGCAATAGTGAGATCCGATCGGAAGATGCTCGGGACCCACTGGCCGAAAGTGATTACGAGAAAGGTTCCTGCCACCTACCAAGCATTACGTACGTAACCTTACAGGCATAACGTACGTAATAGCAACATGCTAGCGTACGTAATTCTACATCCGTAGCGTACGCTAAGGCTATGAACTTAGCCAAAAATCCAACTCTCCAACCAACATTCAAACGACGAAACCAACCCGACGACAAGTATAATATTTCGATCCCGAAATATTCCAATACAATATACATTGTATCAGTCCAAAACAACAACACTTGTACAATTCCAAATGAATACGTACAACTCAGCAGTAACACGAAAAAAAAAATTACCCCCGGATATTACAGCTATCTTGTCCTGGTTAGCGTACGTAATGCCATCCCAGACCCTACTGCCTCAAAACGTGAACTTCCTTACGTACGTAACCCATACCATATAACGTACGTAATATACCAGTTGACTTGCTACATTACAATGGTCGTGTTACGTACGTAACACGTCCTGTATAACGTACGTAACACGTACGTTGACTCACCTGTCAGCATCCTCCGCCGAAAGTTGCCGACACAGGGTCCCACCTGCCGACCACGACTCGATCGTCTGATTCCCATGTTACGTACGTAATGTCTCGGCCATAACGTACGTAACTCTACCAATTTAACGTACGTAAGCTTCAACACATAACGTACGTAATGGCTTCCATACTTAGCCATTTACAGCAATTCCTGTCCAACATCTCGACATAACAAATACGAACATACGGCATACTGAATACACATATACTCAACCCAAAAATATTCTCATACGGTATACCTGATATCCAAATCAGTTCAACCTGATACAACATATCCTGAATATATCTGTCAATCAAAAACGATAATCACACCAGTATAACTGTCTCGGTTATCAATTTATTTTATCCATATTGTATAGATACCAAACTATATAGTATACTCAGATAAAATAACGCGAAAAATTTATACTGAAAATCTGGGTATTACATACTACCCCCCTTAAAATAAGTTTCGTCCTCGAAACTTGCAACCAGTCACCAACAACAGATAAATCCAAAATTTCCAACTCATCACAAAAACAATCAAGCGTCGCCACAAGCGAAAACCAAACCAATATACTTACAGGTTCGTGAAGCCGATGATCTCCCGTGATACTAGCACACGACTCCCACACGAAGTCTCAATACGATACCAACACACACCAATATTACAAATAGCAGTTTGAAAAGATCTAAAAAATTTTAGAAACTCCAAAAATCGATTTGACTCAAAAGTCAGAAAAACTCATTTTCAAAAATCACGTTACTACCGTATCGGTAGAGCCACACAACACACACGCCTGGGTTTCACAAAACCCAAGCTTCGATACCATCTTCGGTAACACCCCCAAAACCATCCGGGATATTACAGCGTTGTGGGTCCCGCGCCGGAACCCACCAGGCTAAAAACCATTTACAAAACCATTTCAAAAACGTTTAAAAACCCCAAAAGGCCAATGATGGTAATATTTTAAATACTCAAATATTTTCAAAAACGTAATTTTGAAATACCATCATAAAATACCATTTGAAAATACAAGGCGAAGTCCCAAATCTCGATAGTTCAAAATGTACGTTAAGACGCCGCTTAAACGTACCGATAAAATAATTTAGGAAAAGGTTTAACGAAATAACCCAAGTTCGCAAAGTGCCAAAAGGGCCATTTAAAATACACACACGCAACGGATAATGATACCGAAAAGCCATTTTGAAATATACACACGCAGCGGATAAAGCAGTTTAAAATACACATTTGCAGCGGAAATGAATAACCAGAAAAGAAATACTCGATACTCCAAAACATGTCACCGCCATTATCACATCGAGAAGCTCATCCCTTCACGACCGCTACTAGCTCGATCTCTGAGTACCTAAAAATAAACCCCACGACGGGGTCAGCCACAATACTCAATAATGATACCGATCACATCATCGTAAATAATTACATACCAATGTAATAATACTGTAAGAATACTACCAATGTAATCTTACCGTTATAACCTTACCAATCCATGGCAATTCATAACAAATCAATCCTTACCATAATCCATATTTCGCATTCTCAAATGACGAAATGAACTAAACATCAATTATCTGTACTGTATTCAAACAATACCAAGTCCCCTCAAATCGTCCTCATGACTCATAAGTGCGGGAATAATCCAATCTGTGCCAAATCCTGTGTGTCGGATTACGCAATCAAATCTCAACCTGGATAAACCAATAATACACAACATATCTGTAGATCGACTACCACATGATAATGATAACAAATCCTGAAACATCGACGTATAGTCCAAATGCTTATACGATCAATAACCAGATCAACCGATAAATCAACTGAGAATATCATCGACATGATAACTCCAATACGACCAATAAAGGATCACGATAACTGAGAATACCATCAACATGATAACTCCGACACGATCAACAAAGGATCAACAATAATCGAGAATACCATCAACAAGGTAAACTCTAAATGATCAACAAAAGACCAATAATAACTGAGAATACCATCAACAAGGTAAACTCCAAATGATCAACAATAATGGATCTCAAAGAAATAACTCTGACTGTCGAACATACCCCTCGGGCGTATGAACAACCAGTCACAAACCGTCGAACATACCCAACCATGAATGGAGGATGAACGACCAAACAATATGGCTCAAAGATGGAAATCATAGTACGCCCAATCCGAATATGTGTCAGTGCACATGTCCACCCCGTATACGGAATCCAGGATATACGTGGGACAATGTACCTAATTAGCCTCAACGAACTATGTCTCGTGTGCACAGCCTTTCACGGAAAATATTCACGCATGACTATATATGTGCCCGGCTAAAAATCCTACACAATATCCAATCGGAACGCAGATATGACTCCAGATATGTCACGATGCAACATGACAACGAAACTCAAAGAAACACATATCCAATAAGAATCAAAAGACTCACCGAAGTGAACAATAATAGTCTGAAAATGAAAAGTCGACACGACCAATTAATATTCAAAACAACAACCTTGGGATCACAAACCCCAAAGGATAATCCATACCATCAACAATCTTAGACAACAGTTCTGGGATCGACATCCATGAACGAACAACCAATATGAATCTCAATACACGAAGCCTCAACGCACAACATATACAACAACTCAACATAATAATTATCTCATAACTGAACAATACATAAATTACCTCAAAGTCGGAGACAACATCCTTTCCACGAACCAACATCCCTGAACGAACACACAGTTATACGAATAATCCCGAAATAGGTATAGTCCATTTATACCAACAAACCACCATCCCGACATCAATATCGACACGATAACTATCCTCGATATCCGATATTCTATATCCTTGACGAAAGATAACTCACGTCTTCCTTGAACACAATTAAATCATATACCTTATGATTTAATACAAACCAGAGCACGATATACAACTCATTAACCCACAATTTACCTTTCTAACAACATTGCTATATGAATTATAAATGAAATGAAAACGAAACCATTCATCAAATATTATAAACTGAATAAGTATAAACTTGCCTCGATACCGATACCACGAATCCGTTACCAATATCCATTGCCTTTGTCTACGAGCTCCTCAGCCCCAACCAAAAGCAATCTACGAACTCTTCGACCTCAACCGCAATACAACGGTCATAATCCACGATCAAAACATCACAACCTATTGCAATAATCAATTAACAACAATCCGATAACAATCAATAACCGACATAGCCAACCAAGCGACTCAACGGCTCAACAATACCCCGATCATAAACAAAACCGAACAATACAACTCAAACAAATACGAACACATATCCACGATACAAGTCGTAACTCGATGATCACAAATAACAATCAATAACCGATCAACAAGCACAACAGTTCTACAATATTCCGATTAAACACAAATCCGAACAACCAAATCAATCGATCACGAATTCAAAACCACAATATGATTCCACAATCCGAATATCATATCCATAATCTATTTAAACCAACAAGGGTCTAACATTACCTATTCCAAATTCAATCTTAAATACAATTACAAGTTTTCTCCTTGTATAATCATAATAAAATTCAATTACCGATTATCATCATCAATACGGACAATCCAATCAATTCAACATTATAGATAATCATATTCCAAGAGTTTCAAATATTTCCATTATCCGAATTGAACACTTGTTCAATACGTAGGAATTCTCAAACTCAAAAGTGAATCATAATCTTATCAAATCCGGAATCATATTCGTATTCCTATACGAATATTGTACCAAAATACATAACTTAATTCGAAATGTGAATATTCCATATTCATATCCCAAAACACCAACACTTTAAAACGTATTCATCAAATCAATGATCAATTCATCTCGACATTAAGGGTTTTATAACATATTCGATTCCAACTTCAACTCCAAATACGAAGACAAAACTCCTTCTTGTTCATACTTGTAATTTCATAGAAAACAATTTACCGATTATTATTGTGAATAATCACATTCCAAAATTATCCGAAATCTTTCCAAAATCATAACATGTAACTCAAGAGTTCTTCAAGAACATGAATTATCCAAATTCACGTTCACAATCCATAAAAGAACATAATCCGATGTTTTCTAACATCTAACCAATTCTTAATCATAATTCAAGGTATATATCATCATGTTGTTCAACATATGATCTTCTTAGCATCAAAAATCGAAGCAATACTACCAAGAACATCAAGAATATTATGATTCCATAATCATAACAACATAATCAAGACATAATCCAACATATCATCATCTTCCTTCAACATACACCTCATATAACCTCAAGAATCGAAACAACATCTTAATCATCTTCATACGAATCATTTATCAATAACATCAAAAATCCGAAATGAAAAGGAGGATTATCCAACATACCTCTTAGAAGATGGAATACATAAGAAATCACTTCAAGAATCATCAATAACTCCATATCCAAGCTCCAAATCCAAGCCCTCAAGCTCAAAATCGAATTAGGAGAGCCAAAATATCCCTCTCTCAATGTTCAGAGATGAAAAACGAAGAGAAATGCTGAAGTGAAATGAAATGACGGCCATTCCTTATATAAACTCCCTGCTCGTTACGTACGTAACGCTCCCAAGTTAACGTACGTAACACCTCTTACGTACGCTATCTTGTCCTGGTTAGCGTACGTAATGCCATCCCAGACCCTACTGCCTCAAAACGTGAACTTCCTTACGTACGTAACCCATACCATATAACGTACGTAATATACCAGTTGACTTGCTACAGTACAATGGTCGTGTTACGTACGTAACACGTCCTGTATAACGTACGTAACACGTACGTTGACTCACCTGTCAACATCCTCCACCGAAAGTTGCCGACACAGGGTCCCACCTGCCGACCACGACTCGATCGTCTTATTCCCATGTTACGTACGTAATGTCTCGGTCATAATGTACGTAACTCTACCAATTTAACGTACATAAGCTTCAACACATAACGTACGTAATGGCTTCCATACTTAGCCATTTACAGCAATTCCTGTCCAACGTCTCGACATAACAAATACGAACATACGGCATACTGAATACACGTATACTCAACCCAAAAATATTATCATACGGTATACCTGATATCCAAATCAGCTCAACCTGATACAACATATCCTGAATATATCTGTCAATCAAAAACGATAATCACACCAGTATAACTGTCTCGGTTATCAATTTATTTTATCCATACTGTATAGATACCAAACTATACAGTATACTCAGATAAAATAACGCGAAAAATTTATACTGAAAATCCGGGTATTACATACTACCTCCCTTAAAATAAGTTTCGTCCTCGAAACTTGCAACCAGTCACCAACAACAGATAAATCCAAAATTTCCAACTCATCACAAAAACAATCAAGCGTCGCCACAAGCGAATAACCAAACCAATATACTTACAGGTGCGTGAAGCCGATGATCTCCCGTGATACTAGCACACGACTCCCACACGAAGTCTCAATACGATACCAACACACACCAATATCACAAATAGCAGTTTGAAAAGATCTCAAAAATTTTGGAAACTCCAAAAATCGATTTGACTCAAAAGTCAGAAAAACTCATTTTCAAAAATCACGCACACTGCACTCAGAGAGCCACACAACACACACGCCTGGGTTTCACAAAATCCAAGCTTCGATATCATCTTCGGTAACACCCCCAAAACCATCCGGGATATTACAGCGCCATGGGTCCCGCGCCGGAACCCACCAGGCTAAAAACCATTTACAAAACCATTTCAAAAATGTTTAAAACCCCCAAAAGGCCAATAACGGTAATATTTTAAATACTCAAATATTTTCAAAAACGTAATTTTGAAATACCGTCATAAAATACCATTTGAAAATACAAGGCGAAGTGCCAAATCTCGATAGTTCAAAATGTACGTTAAGACGCCGCTTAAACGTACCGATAAAATAGTTTAGGAAAAGGTTTAACGAAATAACCCAAATTCGCAAAGTGCCAAAAGGGCCATTTAAAATACACACACGCAGCGGATAAAGATACCGAAAAGCCATTTTGAAATATACACACACAGCAGATAAAGCAGTTCAAAATACACATTTGTAGCGGAAATGAATAACCAGAAAAGAAATACTCGATACTCCAAAACATGTCACCGTCAGTATCACATCGGGAAGCTCATCCCTTCACGACCGCTACTAGCTCAATCTCTGAGTACCTAAAAATAAAGCCCACGACGGGGTCAGCCACAATACTCAATAATGATACCGATCACATCATCATAAATAATTACATACCAATGTAATAATACTGTAAGAATACCACCAATGTAATCTTACCGTTATAACCTTACCAATCCATGGCAATTCATAACAAATCAATCCTTACCATAATCCATATTTCGCATTCTCAAATGACGAAATGAACTAAACATCAATTATCTGTACTGTATTCAAACAATACCAAGTCCCCTCAAATCGTCCTCATGACTCATAAGTGCGGGAATAATCCAATCTGTGCCAAATCCTGTGCGTCGGATTACGCAATCAAATTTCAACCTGAATAAACCAATAATACACAACATATCTGTAGATCGACTACCACATGATTATGATAACAAATCCTGAAACATCGACGTATAGTCCAAATGCTTATACGATCAATAACCAGATCAACCGATAAATCAACTGAGAATATCATCGACATGATAACTCCAATACGACCAATAAAGGATCACGATAACTGAGAATACCATCAACATGATAACTCCGACACGATCAACAAAGGATCAACAATAATCGAGAATACCATCAACAAGGTAAATTCCAAATGATCAACAAAAGACCAATAATAACTGAGAATACCATCAACAAGGTAAACTCCAAATGATCAACAATAATGGATCTCAAAGAAATAACTCGATCACGAATGCACTCGGGCGTATGAACAACCAGCCACAAACCGTCGAACATACCCAACCATGAATGGAGGATGAACGACCAAACAATATGGCTCAAAGATGGAAATCATAGTACGCCCGATCCGAATATGTGTCAATGCACATGTCCACCCCGTATACGGAATCCAGAATATACGTGGGACAATGTACCTAAGTAGCCTCAACGAACTACGTCTCGTGTGCACAGCCTTTCACGGAAAATATTCACGCTTGACTATATATGTGCCCGGTTAAAAATCCTACACAATATCCAATCGGAACGCAGATATGACTCCAGATATGTCACGATGCAACATGACAACGAAACTCAAAGAAACACATATCCAATAAGGATCAAAAGACTCACTGAAGTGAACAACAATAGTCTGACAATGAAAAATCGACAAGACCAATCAACCCTGGGATCACAAACCCCAAAGGATAATCCATACCATCAACAATCTCAGACAACAGTTCTGGGATCGACATCCATCAACGAACAACCAATATGAATCTCAATACACGAAGCCTCAACGTACAACATATACAACAACTCAACATAATAATTATCTCATAACTGAACAATACATAAATTACCTCAAAGACGGAGACAACATCCTTTCCACGAACCAACATCCCTGAACGAACACACAATTATACGAATAATCTCGAAATAGGTATAGTCCATTTATACCAACAAACCACCATCCCGACATCAATATCGACACGATAACTATCCTCGATATCCGATATTCTATATCCTTGACGAAAGATAACTCGCGTCTTCCTTGAACACAATTAAATCATATACCTTATGATTTAATACAAACCAGAGCACGATATACAACTCATTAACCCACAATTTACCTTTCTAACAACATTGCTATATGAATTATAAATGAAATGAAAACGAAACCATTCATCAAATATTATAAACTGAACAAGTATAAACTTGCCTTGATACCGATACCACGAAGCCGTTACCAATATCCATTGCCTTTGTCTACGAGCTCCTCAGCCCCGACAAAAAGCAATCTACGAACTCTTCGACCTCAACCGCAACACAACGGTCATAATCCACGATCAAAACATCACAACCTATTGCAATAATCAATTAACAACAATCCGATAACTATCAATAATCTACATAGCCAAGCAAGCGACTCAACGGCTCAACAATACCCCGATCATAAACAAAACCGAACAATAAAACTCAAACAAATACGAACTCATATCCACGATACAAGTCGTAACTCGATGATCACAAATAACAATCAATAACCGATCAACAAGCATAACGGTTCTACAATATCCCGATTAAACACAAATCCGAACAACCAAATCAATCGATCACGAATTCAAAACCACAATACGATTCCACAATCCGAATATCATATCCATAATCTATTTAAACCAACAAGGGTCTAACATTACCGATTCCAAATTCAATCTTAAATACAATTACAAGTTTCCTCCTTGTATAATCATAATAAAATCCAATTACCGATTATCATCATCAATCCGGACAATCCAATCAATTCAACATTATAGATAATCATATTCCAAGAGTTTCAAATATTTCCATTATCCGAATTGAACACTTGTTCAATACGTAGGAATTCTCAAACTCAAAAGTGAATCATAATCTTATCAAATCCGGAATCATATTCGTATTCCTATACGAATATTGTACCAAAATACATAACTTAGTTCTAAATGTGAATATTCCATATTCATATCCCAAAACACCAACACTTTAAAACGTATTCATCAAATCAATAATCAATTCATCTCGACATTAAGGATTTTATAACATATTCGATTCCAACTTCAACTCCAAATATGAAGACAAAACTCCTTCTTGTTCATACTTGTAATTTCATAGAAAACAATTTACCGATTATTATCGTGAATAATCACATTCCAAAATTATCCGAAATCCTTCCAAAATCATAACATGTAACTCAAGAGTTCTTCAAGAACACGAATTATCCAAATTCACGTTCACAATCCATAAAAGAACATAATCCTATGTTTTCTAACATCTAACCAATCCTTAATCATAATTCAAGGTGTATATCATCATGTTCTTCAACATATGATCTTCTTAGCATCAAAAATCGAAGCAATACTACCAAGAACATCAAGAATATTATGATTCTATAATCATAACAACATAATCAAGACATAATCCAACATATCATCATCTTCCTTCAACATACATCTCATATAACCTCAAGAATCGAAACAACAACATCTTAATCATCTTGATACGAATCATTTATCAATAACAACATCAAAAATCCGAAATGAAAAGGAGGATTATCCAACATACCTCTTAGAAGATGGAATACACAAGAAATCACTTCAAGAATCATCAATAACTCCATATACAAGCTCCAAATCCAAGCCCTCAAGCTCAAAATCGAATTAGGAGAGCCAAAATATCCCTCTCTCAATGTTTAGAGATGAAAAACGAAGAGAAATGCTGAAGTGAAATGAAATGACGGCCATTCCTTATATAAACTTCCTCGCTGCTACGTACGTAACACTCCCAAGTTAACGTACGTAACACCTCTTACGTACGCTATCTTGTCCTGGTTAGCGTACGTAATTCCATCCCAGACCCTACTGCCTCAAAACGTGAACTTCCTTATGTACGTAACCCATGCCATATAACGTACGTAATATACCAGTTGACTTGATACAGTACATTGGTCGTGTTACGTACGTAACACGTCCTGTATAACGTACGTAACACGTACGTTGACTCACCTGTCAACATCCTCCGCCGAAAGTTGCCGACACAGGGTCCCACCTGCCGACCACGACTCGATCGTCTGATTCCCATGTTACGTACGTAATGTCTCGGCCATAACGTGCGTAACTCTACCAATTTAACCTACGTAAGCTTCAACACATAACGTACGTAATGGCTTCCATACTTAGCCATTTACAGCAAATCCTGTACAACGTCTCGACATAACAAATACGAACATACGGCATACTGAATACACATATACTCAACCCAAAAATACTCTCATACGGTATACCTGATATCCAAATCAGTTCAACCTGATACATTATATCCTAAATATATCTGTCAATCAAAAACGATAATCACACCAGTATAACTGTCTCGGTTATCAATTTATTTTATCCATACTGTATAAATACCAAACTATACAGTATACTCAGATAAAATAATGCGAAAAATTTATACTGAAAATTCGTATATTACAAACATAACAATCTAAAAATAATCAAACTAAAAATCACATGCCTACACGGCAAACAGGATCGTCAATCCAATTGAATACATCTCACAGCATCAAGTTTAAACATACAACAAAATCATTCCTCGGAGTTTCTCACGAACTCAATCGTCGATACCTTATTCAAAACCCATCAAGGTTCTCAATTTTTCACACCATACCACCCCATACGGTGGTTCAAAGGTGAAACAACAATACGCCCAGTTTTTATACATATACTGTGTCACAAGTATTATATACAACTATATTACACAACACCGTGTAAATAAAATTATGCACCGCAATTAACTCACTAAGATAAAATCATGATACACGAGTACCTCGCATAAAAGAGGAGTCTTACGACCACATGTCGCACGGAGATGACGGTTGCCCATGATACTAATCTCATCCGACAACATATCCGACACGTTGTGACTACGCACTACTCAACTGGTCACCTGACGACTCGAACGACAAGACAACACATTACTCGACAAATCACCACTCGACTCGACCCGACAGCCTAGGTTTCCGCAACCTAATCTTCGATACCATAAATATAATACCCCCAAAACCGTATGGGAATATTACACGCCGTAGACCCTGTTGTTGCCCAAAATATTTATCCGAAGATTAAATACTGCTGGAATGAATGGACAACAAACAAAGTTGCGGGAGCACTTCCGAGAGAAAATGAATAAACACAAGATTTGCCGGGTTTGTTAGGCCCGGGCTTGAATGCTCTCGCGAGATGTTATTAACACAAATATTCGTGGATACAAGTATTAATGTGAGAATATAAGTACAATGAGTGTAAAAAGACTCTGTTAATCCAGCTCTTGATCGAAGCTCGGTGTTCTTCGTCCCTGCCGATCGTCTTCTGTATGAGAGAGGCCGAGAGAAGAAAGGACCAAAAGATAGCTGTTGCCAAGAGTAGGAGAAAGCCAAGTGTTGTGTATTGCTTCTGTATTGTGTGCTGAAATCGCGATAATGCCAGGGAGTGCTGAAGAATTTCGGTCCCTTTGGACAAGTGCAGGCTGTCCTCTATTTATAGGGGCTGGGGAGCCTTGTCTTCTGGCGGGCGATCGTCTGCCGGCCAATATAATAATGGGGCAATCGTCCTTAAGTCACACGGGCTATCGGCCTAAAGTCCAAGGCAGCTGCTGGCAGCCAGCTGTGCGGTCCAATGAGGAGCCAGCACGCGGGGTCACTGTCACATGCAGTCCTACTGACACCTTTCGGCGGGCCTGTCAGCTGGTGGACGGATGCTGACAGGCTGTGGTCAACAATCCGTGATATGCGGATCTTGTCTCAGCACTGCACGTGGGGTCTGTCCTGAGGCTCGGCCTTTGCCGACTGGATGACCATCGGCTTCGAGTGGCATGAGGCGGTCGTCTCTAGCTGGTCACCAGAGGTCGGCATCGGCCAGTTGCTGAGGGTCGGCATCGGTCGGTCACCAAGGGTCGGTCGACAAGTGCTGGGAGGTGATCGTCTTAGATGTCGATCGCTCGGCACCGGGACTTGTCCTGGGACCTTCGGTTGGCTGATCTATCTTGGCTGTCGGGCTAAGGCTAGGCCGCCTGATCGCTGGTCGGCAGTTCTGCCTCGGCTGCTCGGCAATGGCTAGGTCGCCCGATCTCCGAGGCGATCACCGGTCGGAGAGTATAATTCTCGACACAACAATTGCCCCCCAGCTTGCTCCGATGTTGAAGACACGGGGTGAGGTGGTTCTTGCTGGCGATCGTGTAAGATGAGGATGGGCGACCCGTTGAGCTGACTCTGGATTTGGGCGATCATGGTCGATTGGCTAGCTATCTTTCGGTCATGTACCTGCAAAAAACAACATTGGCCGATCCCCCTCAGACACTTGATGGTTTCGTCGTTTGAGGAATCGTGCACAGTCGTGGAGTTCGATGGACCGACTCCATGACCGTGTCTTGTGCGCGAAGACATTGAGTGTCTCGTGACTCATTTTATTGTGAGGGTCCTCTGTTAGGCTGCGCCTCGTCTCGTATTTAAACAAAGGGCGTGCGGTCTCGGTCTAGAGGAGTCCTTGCGCGGGGCAGCGTCGGATGATTCAACTCCACGTCCGCGGCTTGTTAGCTCTGCTTCCACCTCGGCCCGCCATGAGGATGGCGAACCTCGACGGTGTACGTTTAGACGGGGGTAGTGGCACGTGTCGCATTGTCCGAGTACATCATGTTAGATGGTGAACCTTGAGGTCGGGCGATCGTGTCCACTGATTAGTTTTGGAGGGCCCTCAGACTACGCCGGCCTCGTATTTAAATGAAGGGCGGGCGATCTTGGCCCGAAGGGACCTTGCATGGCCGAAGCAGCCGGTTCCATCGACTACCAGGACCATGGCTGTAAGTTGTGCAGTGGAGGCGATCTCGTGCCTTAGTCCATCATGTTAGATGGTGAACTGTAGATGGCGAACGAGTCCTCCGGTTTGGTGATGTAGCTTGATGATGGCGATCGGGCTGGAAGACTGTGATCGTCGCTCGGCTGCCGATCGCATTATTCATATGTTGATATCGGCAATCGGGCGGGAGATCGTCGTTCGGGCGTCGATCGCGCTGCTCAAAGGTTGAGAAGAATCCTTTGCCTGGCCAGAAAGTCTGCGGCCTTAGGTCGGAAAATCGCGTAGGTCGTGGGTTGGTCCTTCGTAAGATGCTTGAACATAGGCGAAAGACCATGGAATCCTCCTAGGACCACGTAGAGGGCGATCTCATCGCTTATGGGCTCGCCGTTGAGGATGATCTCGTCTACCCGGTCGATGTAGTCCGAGTCGGACTCTTCTTCGCCTTGCTTGATTCGCATCATGCGATGGGGACCTTCTGGCCGAGCGACCCTGGTGGCGAAGTACGCTGTGAAGACGTTCGCCAGCTGGTTAAAGGAGCTGATGGACCGAGGCGGTAATGAGGCGTACCACCTGTAGGCGAGGTCGTCCAGCGTCATTGGGAACATTCGGCACCTGGTCGCGTCAGATGCCCCACACCCAGTCATGTAGATATTAAATTTGCTCAGGTGCATTTCGGGGTCCGATCTCCCCTCGTACAAAGGTGTTTGCGGAGGAGAGATCTTGTGCTGCATGGGGGCGAGCTCGATGCCGAGCGCAAGCGGCTCGCTCGGCTCGGCGATCGTCTTCTTGGCGTCTGCCCCGGATTCCAGGAGCGCCTTCATGTCGTCGAGCTGACGTTGCACCGCGGCCATCGCCGTGGCTCGGTTGCTTGTGGATCGGCTTTGGGAGCGGGAGCCGAGGCGATCGTGTACCGATCTCCGGACTCCGCTGCTGCCGACCTCGGCTATTTGGCGAGGGGGAGCCAGACGGTTGGGCTGCCTTCTGGGAGTCGGGTAGGCTGAGCTCCTGGTGAAGGACTCAAACTCCGTCGTCTCGTAGCTGGGGCCGGATCGCCTGGCCGCCAAGACGGCCGCCGTCTGTGCGATCGAAGACAGAGGTGCCCCGGCTGGCGAGCGCCTCTCCTTGCGGATGAGAGCCTCCTGGAGATCGCTCGGCCAGTAACGCCTTGAACTTCCGCTTGGTCTTCCGGCGGACGGCCGAGGGGGTGATAGCCGGAGGCGCGTCGAGAGCACTCCGTCGCTCCTGTAGGACGGCCATGGCCTCGTCGATCTGTTCCGCGGTTCGGAGCTGATCGAGCGAGAGGCTTGGGCCGTCGCCCAGGGGCGGGATCGAGCGTCTCTGACCGCGGCGGCTACCTTCCGCCATCGGCTGTGGCTCAGACTGAGACGGAACGAGGCGTCTGGCGGGCTGGCCAGCGGGTTTCTTCGACGCGGAGGCGGAAGACATGATTTCTGAAAGATTTCTTTGAAGCGCAGTGAGTGTCACTTCAAGTATATGCCCCGAGAACAGTGAGTGTTCTTCGAGACGGTAGGAATAAAAATTTGAGGATTAGATGCCCTCATTCTAGCGCCAATTGTTGTTGCCCAAAATATTTATCCGAAGATTAAATACTGCTGGAATGAACGGAAAACAAACAAAGTTGCGGGAGCACTTCCGAGAGAAAATGAATAAACACAAGATTTGCCGGGTTTGTTAGGCTCGGGCTTGAATGCTCTCGCGAGATGTTATTAATACAAATATTCGTGGATACAAGTATTAATGTGAGAATATAAGTACAATGAGTGTAAACAGACTCTGTTAATCAAGCTCTTAAGCAAAGCTCGGTGTTCTTCGTCCCTGCCGATCGTCTTCTGTATGAGAGAGGCCGAGAGAAGAAAGGACCAAAAGATAGCTGTTGCCAAGAGTAGGAGAAAGCCAAGTGCTGTGTATTGCTTCTGTATTGTGTGCTGAAATCGCGATAATGCCAGGGAGTGCTGAAGAATTTCGGTCCATTTGGACAAGTGCAGGCTGCCCTCTATTTACAGGGGCTGAGGAGCCTTGTCTTCTGGCGGGCGATCGTCTGCCGGCCAATATAATAATGGGGCGATCGTCCTTAAGTCACACGGGTTGTCGGCCTAAAGTCCAAGGCAGCTGCTGGCAGCCAGCTGTGCGGTCCAATGAGGAGCCAGCATGCGTCCGGGGTCACTGTCACATGCGGTCCTACTAACACCTTTCGGCGGGCCTGTCGGCTGGTGGACGGATGCTGACAAGTTGTGGTCAACGATCCGTGATATGCGGATCTTGTCTCGGCACTGCACGTGGGGTCTGTCCTGAGGCTCGGCCTTTGCCGACTGGATGACCATCGGCTTCGAGTGGCATGAGGCGGTCGTCTCTAGCTGGTCACCAGAGGTCGGCATCGGCCAGTTACTGAGGGTCGGCATCGGTCGGTCACCAAGGGTCGGTCGGCAAGTGCCGGGAGGTGATCGTCTGCTAGTCGGCCACCAGGAGTCGATCGCCAAGTACCGAGAGACGATCGTCTTAGATGTCGACCGCTCGGCACCGGGACTTGTCCTGGGACCTTCGGTTGGCAGATCTATCTTGGCTGTCGGGCTAAGGCTAGGCCGCCTGGTCGCTGGTCGGCAGTTCTGCCTCGGCTGCTCGGCAATGGCTAGGCCGCCCGATCTCCGAGGCGATCGCCGGTCGGAGAGTATAATTCTCGACACAACAGACCCTTTCCACAAGGATCTACCAGGCTAAACATCCATAAACAACCAAATGCTTGCCCGGCCAGGGTCAAACAATATAATAATACAGACCGTTAAGGTCACTTACACGTGAATACACAGACCGATGAGGTCACACAACTCCATCAGCAGAACTGACTAAAAGAATATTACCCACACAGGGGTCGAAACACAATACAGCGGAAGACTGAAATCAACTCTAACAATAGAACCAAGCTCTGCCAACTCTCGACTCTTGATTAGTATCGCAGCTCGTCATCCTCTTGTGCCAATCCTGTGACTGCTCCCCTGAACCTGCATGTACCTGGACGCAGAACAAACATCCACCCCCCGATTACTCGGGGGTTAGTAAAACTCCACTGTTTTACTAGTGCAAGTATAATTCGATACGAAATGCAACAAGTAAATAGCAACTACGAATTTAATACGGAAATCAATTATCAAAATGTTCCCGAGAAGTTTTAGAATTTCGAACTCAAGCAAGAGATATTTGAAAAGGAACTCATCATCTCGGGGATTTTTAAAGCAGAAATTCTTTTGGACCTCGAGTCCCAATTTACAAAACCTTTTCGTAAACATTAAGGCATTAGCCCGATTCTCGTTTCAAAACACACTAGATGAGATATCATTATGAGTCCGAGATCCATATTTAAAATGTTACCCAAACAATCACTTTTATACGATCGTTGTTCGCACACATCATGTACCGAACTCTGGAGGCCTCAACGGACCCTACCCGGCCACAAACATCGTTCGTACACATCATGTACCGAACTCCGGAGGCCTCATCGGACACTACCCGGCCACAAACATCGTTCGTACACATCATGTACCGAACTCCAGAAGCCTCGTCAGACCCTACATGGATCACACGCCTTGTTCGTACACATCATGTACCGAACTCCAGAGGCCTCGTCAGACCTTACCTGGAACACACACATCGTCACGACACAACTCATAATCATCAAATGTCAAGCCATTCCGCATTACACCGAAATGTACAATCAAGTAAGTAAATCAACACGACACAATATCATAATCATCACGACAACTCAACAATGATCAAACACGCCCAGCACATACGTAGATGATTAAGACGACCAACACAATTCCAGGACGTTAGCTAAGTGAGAGTATTATCGCTACCATCATTCGTTCATAATAATCAATTCATACGAAGCATATTCACAAAAGTAAACCAATGCATCACAACCATAACACGACGTCCGTATTCACAAGACACAAATCGTATGGTAAAATACTTGCCTCGAAACCACGACGCGGTGAATCGACCGAAGTAGGTTGGCACGAACCGACTACGAACTCGCCGACTCCACCGAACGATAGCCCGCAACAATAAACTACGAACGACAACAATAACAACGAAAATGAATTCCAAAGTACGACCCAAAGCCGCTGAATTCAAGGAACAAACGACGAAAGTTCAAGGGTTTCCCCCAAAACGGCCAAGAACACGATTCGTCCCGTCAAAACACGAAAACGGAATTCCAAATGGAAATATGGATATACAATCCATAGGATATGTTTAACAACATCATTTAACAACAATCGATCCATCAAAAACGGATGGAAAACGAGATCAAGAACAAATCCCCCAAAAAATCGATTCGAAGGAAATCAAGAAATATACCTTGATTCGACGAAGAACAATGGATTAAATGATGTTAAACACATGAATACTACTAAGATTAATCATACCCATCATGGATTAATCAACGATACGGAACGAATCGGCCAAAAACGCAAAAACCCGAAAATTTCTCAAAATAGGGTTCTAGGAATTCTCACCTTGATTCGCTGGATCAAAGGGTGATATAGGATGATCAATCAATGATATGAACTCAAGAACTTCGTGGATTTGTTGTTCAACAACATGGCTTCAAGATTCCCAAGGCTCCAGCCGCGGAAGAGAAAGATAGAAATGGAAAAAATGACCGAAACTGGACTGCTCTGCCACATTTATACTGGGCCGGACTAGCGCGCGCTACCCTTTCGGCAGTAGCGTGCGCTATCGGCCAGTATCGCCCAGAAATCTCGGTTGGGGCCCGCACGACACGGCACTGCCGACCAAACCTGCCGACCGTGACCTGCCCGCCCGACCCCGCTAGCGCGCGCTAGCCGACCTGTCCAGTAACCTCTGGACTAAACAGCTCGCCCAGGTAACGTACGCTAGTCGGACGATAGCGTGCGCTACCCCTGCCGGTTAGCGTGCGCCACGACCGACAGTAGCGTGCGCTACCTGTCGATCCTACCCGAGTCCAGAACCTCAGAACCCCTCTGCCGAGACCCGATAGCGTACGCTGGGCCGATCGACAGCGTGCGCTACACCTGCCGAGCTAGTGCGCGCAGCCTTTCGGCCGTAGCCTGCGCTACGCCGGTTCCTGCCGTGCCTGTTCGCCAGGCTCAAGACTTCCGACAAGGCCGCACTGTCTGGCCACCGCCACCGCCAAGACCCGACGACTCGATTTCCGAAAACGTACAGAACGAATACGACGAAAAGCTCGCGGACAACATCAACGACCTGAAATGAAAACATAATGCAATAATTAATCATACGCGACCAAGAAGGGTCGAGACAACAAATACAGATACTGATACCCATAACTTTGGGTAAATTACAAAATGGCCCAAAACGTCCGAAAATTACGATACGTGATCGAATAACCAAACCGAAGTTCACAACACGTCTAACAAGGTTAAGCGGACTTACAGGAAACTCGAAACAGCAGTTTCGAACGAGATTCGCAAGAATCGAACTCAAATGCGGAAAAGTCGCTAAGAAGCACGGAACTCAACAAAACAGCACCGAAATGAACTCGGATGACAAAAAGTGCATAATTAATCATTCTCAGAATGATGAAACGGTGACAAGCGAGTCGTCAAAATGGATTCCCGCTAAAAAAAAAAAATTACCGGAAATCGAAATTGCAGATATTACAGGAAATTCGGAAAAGGGTTGCTGAATAAACATTCAATACTTATCCTATAATCCCTGACTTCAGACCACAGGACCCTCCAATTGATATAAATGGGAAGCTGGATGATGAAGCACTTCATAGGGAGATAAAATCTCTATGCATTAAGAACAATTACACCTCACCCGAAGAACAAGAGTTTGCTTCCTCAATAGTCAAAAAGAAATATGGGCTTATCCCAATTGCAAAGAGGCCAATAGGAGCAAAACCTCTGAGATCTCTCCCTCCAGCAAAGACCAAAGGAAGAGGAAGAGGGAGATAATAATTTTGTTACTATCAATCACTTGTAAATTTACTTGTAATTTTTTCATTTTACTTGTAATTTTTCATTTCACTTGAAAAAGACTGTCCTGTAATCTTGAATATCATAAGTTTATAACAGTCGACTTGAATGACAATCACTAGTTGTCTCAAACAAATTAAGTCTTTACATTACAGTACTTTACTTATCTGTGTGATGATTTTATTACATTTGAAACACTAAATTTTGCCACCATCAAAATAGGGAGAATTTGTTAGGAATATTATTTTAGATTTTGATGATGTCAATCCTGTATTCATAATTAATTCAAATGTATGTATTTGGCATTGTAAAGAAGAACCAAATAAGTATCTTCTATAGGCCTTTTTAATGATTATGCTAAGTCTTAATCAAAGTAACGATCACTTAGAATTCCGTCTAAGTATAGAATAAGCAAAATATCAGCCGAGATTTTGGTCAACGGAAATATCAGTCGAGGTTTGACCAAAACACTGTAGCAGTCGAGTTTTGAAGAATACAGAATATCGGACGAGCTTTCGGTCAAACAGTAATATTAGCTGAGGCTTGACCACAGGCGAGTTTATTATCAGTCGTGCTTTCAGACAAAGGAAATATCAGGCGAGTTTTACCCCAACTGAAAGTAGATGCATTTTTAACAGGGGAGATTCGGTCAAAGGAAATATCAGCTGAGTTTGACGAGACATAATATCAGACGAGATTTTATCAAGCAAGATTTGGTCAAAGCATGATATCAACTGAGATTGACCAAGGGAATATCAGTCAATTTTCTAAAGACTGATATCAGATAGCCTTTATCCAGGCAGCACATCAGAGAGGCTTAACCAACTCCTCAGAAAGGTTTTACCAACATAACATAGAGGTTTGACCGAAAGAAATGTCAAATGAGTTTACCTCAGACAAAATATCAGCCAAGTCTTGGATATCAACTGTCCACATCAGCAAGAGTTGAAAATCAACAATAACGGCTAGACTCATGCAGACATAAAAGCCAAGGGACAAAGTGATTGATTCCCGGAAGTTTAGGAATATATTATTCCTAGAGATTCGCGCACTGAAGACTTTCTAATTATAGTAATCAAGAAAAGTGGCGCAAAGGAAGAATACATCTTCAAACGGTCAAATTTGAAGAAATAGATAAAGCCTTGCAAAGGGATGAACAGGTAAACAATGAAGTCCACTCTCCAACGGATGGAATTGTTACAAGATGCAACGGCTATGAAAAAGCTCAAGATTGTACTATAAATATCTGAAGAAATATTGAGCAAAAGCACAATGCGAACAATACTTACAAGCAAACAAAGCAATCTATAGCATTGTGAAGAGCTTGTTTTCAAAGTATTATACTGAGAATCTCTTGAAAGTTGGAGAAGACAAAATACTCTTGTTTAAAGTCTGAGTACGGGATACTTCTTTGAACGAGGTTCTTAGAAGTTCAAAGTTGCAAACGCATCCATGGGTTCTTGATTGGAAGGTGATAGCATCTTGCGAGTTGTTGAGGCATCCATGGATTTTCGATCAAGAGGTGCTAGGCAGCCAAAAGGGAGTTGCAATGGCCACGGGTATCCACTGGTTGGAAGCTGTTGTAACGAAGTTCATTGTAACAGAATTTCACTGGTCGAAAGCTATAGTGAATTTATCTCCAACTGGTTTAGAGAGAAGTGGATTAGTAGAGGATTACCTCACCTCTAAAACCACTATAAAAGTGTTATGTGGTTTACTGCTTTATCATCATATTTAACTGTTGCATATATATTTACTGTTCCATTATAGAGCCAGCTATCTTTCCGCAAAACAAATTCTACAGCTAACATAAGTCATCTGCATTATTATCAGTTGTGTCTTCCGCATTACTTATCTGCAGTCGAGGTTTGTTAGCTGCACACAATCACAGCTGAGGTTACTCAACTGATATATTCAAGAAAATATTTTAGATAGTCTATTCACCCCCCTCTAGACTGTCTTCTGAGTATATGTGACCTACAAAACCTAAAGTTGATGGTGAGGTAACCGGTGATAGTGCAGTCTGCCGATGGTGGTGAGTTCGCCAATACCCTGTACACCGAGGAAAGAAGAAAGAGGCGATAAATAAATCTAGCTTGTGATATATAAATTTTGGATATACACGACAATAGGGTGATTCTTCGAAGGTTTGGCGCCCGGAAGAAAAATAGAGACACGTTAGATTAAACGACGGGTCTTTCTTTAGGTCATGTGATACATAAAAGACCCCTTTAGTTAAATAAAGAGTCTCTTATTTCTCTAATTTTATTATCCACAAAAAGAAAAATGAACACTTTTATACATTCGAGACCCGTTAAATTAGATAACAAATCTCTTA
Source organism: Orobanche coerulescens (assembly GCA_033398695.1). Classification (NCBI taxonomy): domain Eukaryota; kingdom Viridiplantae; phylum Streptophyta; class Magnoliopsida; order Lamiales; family Orobanchaceae; genus Orobanche; species Orobanche coerulescens. Next base: position 99,656,129 of record CM065801.1, on the reverse strand, counting down.
TTTTTTTCCTCTAATTTTAAGTGGGCCCTTTGACTCATAAGAAACTCGTTATCTATAATATTAGATCTCTCATATTAAAGATACCCGTTATATCAACTAGCAGGTCTTTTATTAAGCTGTACTATACTCTCCCACTCTCTCTTCAACCCTAATTCCCAATTTCTAAATTTGATATCGAGTGACTCCGGCTCCTACTTTGGCTCATATTTAGAATATATAGTACTAAGATCTAACGGTTCATATTTTTAATATTTAATCTAACGGTTCTTATTGGTTGTGTTAACCGTACCATACCCACCAATCAAATATGTAATAGAAGGGTTATAATATAATAGCACATATATATATATATATAGATATAGATACAGATATAGATGTATTTGTTTATGTATATCCAAAATTTATTTTACTTTTTTATTTAATTAATAATGCATTTTGTGTCCTATCGTGTACTAAAAATAAAAATTCAAATCCAATCTGAAATCTATTCGTATCATAACATATACTAATTTTATTCATAAACTCAAAATGTGCCATAAACCAAAAAAAATTGTATGGTTTCTAAATTTAACAGACCTAATTGATATATGTGTTCTATTAAAAACATCAGTCATGAGTCAAGTAATGATGAAGCAAGAAAAAAGATAAAAAAGTAAGAGAAATATTTTGTGCATCTCTTCCCTCGTTGTACTGTATTCTCCCACTCTCTCTTCAACCGTAATTCCCAATTTCTAAATTTGATATCGAGCGACTCCGGATCCGACTCCGGCTCATATTTAGAATATCTAGTAATAAGATCTAACGGTTCATATTTTTTTAATATTTAATCTAAAGTCCTTACTGATTGTGTTAACCGTACCATACCAAATAATCAAATATGTAATAGAAGGGTTATAATATAATAATATATAGAAAGATAGATAGATAGATAGATAGATAGATATAGATATATTTGTTTATGTATATTCTAAATTTACTTTATTTCTTTATTTTATTATTTAATATATTTTGTTGCTAAATTCCGCCTGTGATTGTTGTTATGGCATTCACTGCCGGTCCCAAGCCCGGATAAAGGAGGAGGGTTGCGGTAGGCCTGTGGCAGCCAGCATAAAATACAGTTAAATTTGATAGACATGAATCATAATTTGAATATTGTTGGGGCGTTTCCATAGAAGCGACGCGCTACACTTTCCAGGCCCGGGTGTAGTGAAAAATTTGCGAGGGTTGCTAGGTCGCCGCCCAGAATCGGCGCGCCATCTCTACGCCTGGGGATGGTGTCTGTCAAATAAGCAAGGGTGCGCTACACTTCTTAGACCCGGGTGTGGTGAAAAATTTGCAAGGGTTGCTATGTCATCGCCCGGAAGCGATGTGCCACCTCGAAGTATGGGTGTGGCGTTAAATATGCAAGGATCATCGCAATGTGGACAGAGGCGTGCAAAGAAGATAGTCCACAAGCCTAGTAAGGGTAGTAAGATGCGGTTTGGAACTTGGAACATTGGCTCTTTGACAGGAAGATCAGCGGAAGTGGTGAAAGTTATGAAAAGGAGAAGGATTCACATTATGTGTCTACAAGAGACTAAGTGGGTTGCAGAAAAAGCAAAGGTCTTGGCTCTGTGAGATTATAAACTATGGTATTCGGGAAAAGGGAGGAAAAAATGGAGTGGGTATCGTCATGGAAAAGGACTTCATAGACGACGTGGTAGAGGTGTTTAGAAAAAGTGATAGGATTATGAGCATTAAGCTTGTGGTGGGGATGAGATTCTAACTATCATAAGTGCTTATGCGCCTCAAGTAGGATTGAGTGAATTGGTGAGACAAGAATTTTAGCAGCACTTAGAGGAGGTTGTCGAACGAGTTCCTATTGAGGAGAAATTGATCATTGGTGGGACCTCAATGGTCATGTGGGGATTGGACGAGAGGGGTTCGAGAGTGTTCGTGGTGGTTTTGGTTTTGGGGATCGAAATGAAGCGGGATGTGGTATATTGAATTTTGCGCAAGCATATGACTTGAGTATCATGAACACGTGATTCGAAAAAAGGGAATCTCACTTAGTGACATATAGAGGTGAAGGAAATGCAAGTCAAATTGACTTCTTTTTAGTGAGAAACGTGTGGAGAACGAGGTACATGGATTGCAAGGTGATACCCGGAGAGAGTACCGCGACTCAACATAGACTTGTTGTGCTTGATTTTCAAGGTAAGAGGTTTTATAAAAAGAGAAGTCCGCAAGTGGACCTTTGAGTTAGATGGTTGAAGCTTCAAGGGGAGAGTCGGAAAAATTTTGTGGATAAGGTTGTCACCAGATGTAATGATTTCGAGTGCACGGAGATGGATGTAGATTCAACTTGGGCTATGTTGGAACATAACATTAAGGAAGCGGTAAAAGAAGTTTTTGGGGAATCTAAAGGACACAAGCCATCAGGTAAGGACATATTGTGGTGGAATAATGAGGTAAAGCAGGCGATAAAAACTAAACGTGAATGCTACAAGGCATTAGGAATATGCCTGAGCGAGGAGAACTTTGAGAAATATAAGGAGGCTAAAAGAGAAGCCAAGAAAGCCGTCTGTGATGCTAGGGCAAAGATTAATCAAGAATTGTATACGAAATTAGATACTAAGGAAGGGGAAAGGGATATTTATAAAATTGCTCGTATTAGAGATAGGAGGACACGAGATATTGGGAGAGTTAAATGTATGAAGGATGTGGATCATAAGGTTTTAGTCGGAGATCAGGAGATAAGAGAAATATGGAGGGCATACTTTGATAACCTATTTAATGGACAACGTGAGGAAGATATTGAGGATGTAAGTATTGCTTCAAATTTGGTTAATCGGGATGTTATGCGATGAATTCAAAAGGGTGAAGTACGGATGGCATTAAAGAAAATGGGTTCGAAAAAGGCAGAACGGCCACATGGTATACCTATTGAAGGATGGAGGTGTTTGGGAGAGAGGGTAATCGAATGGTTGACTATACTTATCAACAAGATTTGGAAATACAACAAGATGTCATTGGCATGGAGGAAAAGCACTTTAGTCTCTTTATATAAGAACAAAGGCGATGTCCAAGAGTGCTCTAATTATCGGGGGATTAAGTTGATGAGTTATACCATGAAATTATGGGAACGAGTGATTGAGCAACGTCTTAGAAAGTATGTGGAGATATCAGAAAACCAATTTGAATTTATGCATGGGAGATCGACTGTTGAAGTAATATTTCTGATGAAACAGTTGATGGAACACTATCGTGATAAGAAGAAAGACTTGCATATGATTTTTATTGATTTAGAGAAGGCTTATGATAAGGTACCAAGAGAGGTACTTTGGTGGGCATTATCCAAAAAGGGCGTGTCTAAGAAGTATATTGACATCATTAGAGACCTGTATGAAGGAGTTAGTACAAGTGTACATACTAATGTGGGAAGGACTGAGGAAGTCCCTATTATGATTGGGGTGCATCAAGGCTCGGCTCTTAGTCCTTTCCTCTTTGCCATAGCCATGGACGAATTGACAAGGTCAATTCAAGACGATATGCCTTGGTGCATGATGTTTGCAGATGATATAGTATTGATTGATGAAACGAAGGACGGAGTTGAAAGAAAGTTGGAACTCTAGAGAAATACGCTCGAAACTCGTGGTTTTCGTCTAAGCAGAAGTAAGACTGAATATTTGGAGTATAGCTTTAGTGGAAATGGAAGTAGAGAGGCGGGTACAATCACTTTTGATGGGAATGTTATACGAGGATCAGAGTTTTTATGTTATGTTGGGTCTATTCTTCAAACGGATGGAGAATTAGACGGTGATGTGGCCCATAGAATTATGGCGGGATGGTTGAAATGGAAGAGCAAAATGGGGTTATTATGTGATCACGGCTACCTTACAGATTAGAGGAAAAATTTTACCGAACAGCAATTAGGCCTGTACTTTTATATGGCACTGAATGCTGGGCTGTAAAGCATAGTCATGTGCATAAGATGAATGTGGCGGAAATGCGTATGCTAAGATGGATGTGTGGCCATACGAGAAAGGATCGACTTAGAAATGATGTAATTAGGAAAGAAGTACGAGTGGCCCCTATAGAGGATAAGCTGTTGGAGAATCGGTTAAGATAGTTCGGACATGTGAGACGGAGGCCGATTGATGCACCGGTGCAGAGGCTTGAAGAATGGGGAGCGCATAGGCCGGTGATGGGTAGAGGAAGACCTAAACAGACATGGATAAGAGTGATTGAGAATGACATGAAGTTTCTTGGGATTGGAGAAGTTATGTCGTTGGACAGGACGACATGGAGGGAGAGAATTCGGGTGGTTCATTATGTTTGAGGTTTTTTTTACATAATGATTATTACTATATTTTATTTATTTTTATTATTTATTTATTTATTTTTGCATTTTTCATGTACTAAACTTTTCACTTATCACTTTTGCCTTTTCATATGATTGTTTTATTGGAGACGACTTGACATTTTCAGAGATTGATTCATGTTAGCCGACCCCAAAGCATTTTGGGACTAAGGCTCTGATGTTGTTGTTGTTGTGTCGTATTGTGTACTAAAAATAAAAATTCAAATCCAATTGGAAATCCATTCATATCATAATATATACTAATTTTATCAATATACTCAAAATGTGCCATAAACCCGAAATTTGTGTATGGTTTCTAAACTTAACGGATCTAATCGATATATGTGTTTTATTAAAAACACCAGTCATCAGTCAGACAGTAATAATGAAGTAAGAAAAAGATAAAAACTAAAAGAAATATTTTGTGCATCTGTTCTTTTGTTGTACTGTACTCCCACTCTCTCTTCAACCCTAATACCCAATTTCTAAATTTGATATTGAGCGACTCCGGCTCATATTTAGAATATCTAGTAATAAGATCTAACGGTTCATATTTTTTAATATTTAATCTTAGAGTTCTTACTGATTGTGTTAACCATACCATACCAACTAATCAAATATGTAATAGAAGGGTTATAGGCTTAGAGAAATAAAAGCCTGTGGGGGCACTTGACATTGGAATGCTGAGTAATCCACTATGTGGCAGTTGCGCCCAAAATCTTCTAGAAACGGACCGGGATGGTCCTGAACATCAAAGAATGATCCGGAGACTTGGACGGAAGGTCGGTCTGGGTCGGACCGATCGGGTCGAACGGGCCGGGTCGTGCCAAGCGGGCCTGGATGGCCCAGAAGCATGTGAAAGGTACCGGAACCTCTTAGAAGAGCCAAGAGGCATGGAAATGAGTAGACTTTTCTAGATAATTGTATAACTCTTGTAATGTATGGAATGTCCTAGAAATTATAAAGTTGTAGGAGGGTCTAGAAACCTCCAATTGAGGAGGTGGAGGAAGATTCTAGACATAGGTAGCAAGTATAAATAGGAGCCTTGAGCCTCGTTTGTAACTATCCCAGAAAATCCATTGTAAACACTCTTGTAACATTGTTGTGATCTAGTGGAAGTAACTTTCCCTTGACTCGTTGCGTCGCTTTCGTTGTGCCAAATTTTCATACTTAGCCAAATTTTCATACTTAGTCAATTTCCCTTAACATTATTGTGAGTCTAGAAAATCTTGATGTGATATCCCTTTCCTCATACAGCGCCAATACTTACGTAAATCTTCACACAAATCAGGATCAATCTAAAGCAACATACATAAAAAAATATATATTAATATTTATGATTTTGGTAAACAATATAATAAATTTACATACCGGATCGTAAGGCAAAGTTAAATCATGTTTTGTGTTTGTTATAATGTTATCAACTATCAACCCTTCTGATGTATCTTTAGAACTAAAAGGACGTAGACAATGAATCATAACCCCTCGCCCCGATGTGCGGGGAAGATCAGGGTCTAATTCCTGTTTTCCAGGCCTGTGAGAAGGAACGTAAGTCACAACGAGCTCATAAGCGCTTATAAGCTATAGATATCTAGAAGGCTTCTTAGGCTAAGAAGGCTTAGTGGGATTGCTTACCCCCTGCATGGCTGAAATAGTGAAAACAAGTCAATAGAAAATACTTTCAATAATTTTGTAGGCAATAGACAGTAATATATGATTGATGGATAAAAATCAGCAGACATAAAATCAAACGATATAGAAGATCCAGACCAAGAAAATATGTATCAAAAATATCTTCCTTATTAAAATTCCACCTTGAGGCTCATTTGTAACCATCCCAGAAAATCCATTGTAAACACTCTTGTAACATTGTTGTGATCTAGTGGAAGTAACTTTCCTTTAACTTGTTGTGTCTCTTTCGTTGTGCCAAATTTCATACTTAGCCAATTTCCCTTAACATTATAGTGAGTCTAGAAAATCTTGATGTGATATCCCTTTCCTCAAGCAGCGCCAATACTTACGTAAATCTTCACACAAATCAGGATCAATCTAAAGCAACATACATAAAAAAAATATTAGTATTTATGATTTTGGTAAACAATACAATAAATTTACATACCGGTTCGTAAGGCAAACTTAAATCATGTTTTGTAGTTGTTATAATGTTATCAACTATCAACCCTTTTGAGGTCTCTTTAGAACTAGAAGGCCGCAGACAATGAATCATAAACCCCCGCCCTGATGTGCGGGGCAAATCAGTGTCTAATTCCTGTTTTCCAAGCCTGTGGGAAAGAACATAAGTCACAACGAGCTCATAAGCATCCATAAGCTATAGATATCTATGATGCTTCTTAGGCTTAGAAAGGTTAGGGGGATTGTTTACCCCCCGTTTTCACAATTCCAGCCATGCAGGGAGAAGCAATCCCCCTAACCCTTCTAAGTCTGTGACTTGTTTTCACTATTTCAGTCATACAGGGGGTTAGAAGGGTTAGGGGGATTGCTCCCCCCTACATGGCTGGAATAGTGAAAACATGGGGTAAGCAATCCTATTAACCCTTCTAAGCCTAAGAAGCCTCCTGGATATCTATAGCTCATGGACGCTTATGAGCTCGTTGTGACTTATGTTCCTTTCCACAGGCCTGGAAAACAGGAATTAGACCCTGATCTGCCCCGCACGTCGGGGCAGGGGTTATGATTCATTGTCTGCGGCCTTCTAGTTCAAAAGAGACATCAAAAGGGTTGATAGTTGATAACATTATAACAACTACAAAACATGATTTAACTTTAAGTTTGCCTTACGAACCGGTATGTAAATTTATTATATTGTTTACCAAAATTCATAAATACTAATATATATTTTTTTATGTATGTTGCTTTAGATTGATCCTGATTTGTGTGAAGATTTATATAAGTATTGGCATCGCTTGAGGAAAGGGATATCACATCAAGATTTTCTAGACTCACAATAATGTCAAGGGAAATTAGTTAAGTATGAAAATTTGGCTAAGTATAAAAATTTGGCACAACGAAAGAGACGCAACGAGTTAAGGAAAAGTTACTTCCACTAGATCACAACAATGTTACAAGAGTGTTTACAATGAATTTTCTGGGATGGTTACAAATGAGCCTCAAGACTCCTATTTATACTTCCTACCTATGTCTAGAATCTACCTCCACCTCCTCAATTGGAGGTTTCTAGACCCTTATACAACTTTACAATTTTTAGGACATTCCATACAATACAAGAGTTATACAAGTATCTAGAAAAGTCTACTCATTTACATGCCTCTTGGCTCTTCCAAGAGGTTCCGGCACTTTCCACATGCTTCCGGGCCATCCAGGCACGCTTGACCCGACCCGACCGGTCCGACCTGGACAGGCCTTCCGTCCAAGTCTCCGGATCATTCTTCGGTGTTCTGGAACATCCTGGTCCATTTCTAGAAGGTTCTGGACGCAACTGCCGCATAGTGAATTCCTCAGCTTTCCAATGTACAGTGCGCACATAGGCTTTTATTTCTCTAAGCCTATTATAGGGGGAAGGAGCTAGTTGTGTCCCTCGCACGCAGCCCGCGTGCGCCCAGCGCCTCGTGCGCACCCCTCGCGGGTATCCGTCGCTCGTGCCCGAGTTTTGGCCCTCGATTATGCCTCAAGTCGTCATCTTGTCCCGCGATGTTCTGAAGCGGCGTGCCTGTCCACTACACTCGCCCGCTCGGTTCCCGACGCAACTTGTCTCGCTGCCCAGGTAGTTCCGTATATGGCCCAATGGCCTCGTCCCTCGGTTGGGCACTTTGTTGCCCGGATGGCCTACTTGTTCGGTCATACTTCCACGCATGCCACACCATACGGCTAAGTCCCTTGATTGATTGTGACGCACCATACGGTTGATTGATTGATTGATTGTCGTCCCGAACATGCCCCGTGCACATTGATCCGCTGGACCTCGCACTCCTCTGTGTGGGTCTGTCCGAGCACTCTATCGGTCATTACTCTCGAGGTGTGACATATAGACGCTTATGAGCTTGTTGTGACTGATGTTCCTTCCCACAGGCCTGGAAAACAGGAATTAGACCCTGATCTGCCCCGCACATCAGGGGGTTTATGATTCATTGTCTCCGTTCTTCTACTTCTAAAGAGACCTCAGAAGGGTTGATAGTTGATAACGTTATAACAACTACCAAACATGATTTAACTTTGCCTTACGAACCTGTATGTAAATTTATTATATTGTTTACCAAAATCATAAATACTAATATATATTTTTTTATGTATGTTGCTTTGGATTGATCCTGATTTGTAAGAAGATTTACGTAAGTATTGGCACTGCTTAAGGAAAGGGATATCACATCAAGATTTTCTAGACTCACATTATGATAAGCAGGGAAAATACCACGACCTCAAAATGCTAAAAAGGGTGTTTGGAGAACTGCACTTGAACTAGGGAAAAATTTTGTCGCTGAAGATGGAGATCATTATTTAATGAACATCTTATCTTGGAAACATGCGGTTACGTACCTGAGCAGAAATACAACTGTCAAAAACTTGTGGAAGATCTAAAGAAGGCAATCGGACTGCCCGTTAGAGTTCATTTTCGTCCGCTGCCAGATTCTGGAGGATTACTTTACCTGGACGAAATTATGATACTATACAATTCGAAATTGCAAATGCTCGCCTGTGTGCCACGAAATTCCTCACTGACCTTCAATAGAGTCGGCCTGGCATTGCAAAACCACGCCACTAGGATCAATGACAAATAAGACAGGACGACTGCTGGTAAGGAAATGAGAGATGCGAAATCTTGTTTCCAAGATATTTCCGGGATTTGATATCGTCAAACGGGATGGCAATCCATGGCATGAAAGAAAATTTTTCTTGGAAGAAATCCATGGGAGTAGAATTGAGTAATAATTCTGGGCAGGTGCCAGGAGGGGCATAGGTAACTGCAACAAAAACGACCTCAAAACCGCCTTTAGGGTGTAAAGCATTGTATATGTCCACCAAGTATGTTGTAGGCGACAGACCATGGAGCTAAAAGGACAAAATGTAAGACAATGACCTTTCCTTGGAGGTGTTTAGCCTGGACCTGGAGGGGGAGGAATTGGGAATATACGTACAACGAAATAATAAAAGGAAAAAAAAAGGAAGGTGATTTGTGGTGCTAAAATAGCAATAAGGGCGAATATAGAAGTAAATAGATAGAAACATGAATTTCATGGTTGCATTAAAAAAAATTATCTGTCCAATTCCATGATTTTCTTCATGAGCAAAACATATAGCACCATGTATATTTTGTTGTAAATAAATAAATAAATAAATATAGCACCAACTATCAAAATGCTAATTTAGCACACTAGAAAATAAATTTTGTTTTTGATGTAAAAATATAGCAGGCACATTATCGAAAACGAAAAAAAGAAAAGACAGTGCAAATAAATTATAAGCATGAATACAAAATAATTAGAGCAATGGAAAAGAAGCCTTCTGAATTGAGAGAGAGATATATACCCGATGATTGAGGTCATTGTTGTATTTGATGAGATAATCCCTCTTTTTGGTGAAGAAAAGATCTGATAAATTAACCATATCTCCTTCTTTGATTTGCTTCTCCTGCACCTCAAAATCAACCTCTGGATGTTTCTTCTTCTGCTTCTTCTTCTTAGACACCTGCTGCTGCTTTGAATCAAAATTGTTACTCTTCTTAAGTTTTCCGGTTGAACACCTCCCTAACCACAGACCTCTCGCCGTTGACATCATCGCCTATTCTACTTAGGGTTGGTTAATTAGTTTGCCTTCCACTCCTCTTCAAAGTTCGGATTTTTTCCAACTAGCCTCGCCGCCTACTTATTACTTCGGTTCTACTGATTTACCTTTTTTTTTTGACAAAAAAAAAGAGGATGATACAATACTTTACCATCCACGCCCCACCAAGACCTGCTTTGCAGAGTTGTACCGTGTGCTTATATGTAATACAATTTTAAATAATATTTTATTAATATTATAATAAAATATTTATAAAACACATGGTACAATCCCTACAAAGCAGGGTGTTGGCGGAGTGTTGATGGTTAAGGTGTTGATGTATCATTTCTCAAAAAAAATTATAACTCGACGCCTACTTATTACCTCGGTTATGCTGATTTACCTTTTAATAACTCTTTTTTCTTTTCCAATTCTCCCAAGTAAAATTATATAATGCCCTGTTTGGTAATTTCAAATTCATTTAAAATTCAAGAATTGACCAAATCTAGTGTTTGGCAACTCTAATAAAATTTGGAATTCGATTTGTAGAATTCTATATAATTTTTAAACAGGCCCAAATATTAGAATTTGAAATACAATCCCAAAACTTGTCATTTCAAATGAAAATAAACCCTTATGAAAAATATAGGCCCAAATGAAAAATAAAAGGCCATCACTTTTTTATTTTTTTTACTTTTTACTTTTCTTTTTGTTTCTTTTATATAATCATTTGTATTGTGTTTTATTTATGCTGATTTTTTAATTTTTTTACTGTTTTTATTTCTTGTTTTTTTATTTAATAGTCATGCACTTTATTTAAATTATTTATTTAATTATTAATATTAGTATTATATTTTTATACGTTTTCGTCCATTTTTCTTACGTTTTTGTATGATTTTCTTACATTTTTTGCGTTTTCATACGTTTTTGTCTGTTTTTCTTACGTTTTTGCCCGTTTTTCTAACGTTTTTTCAATTTACATACGCTTTTGTACGTTTTTATACGTTTTCGTCCGTTTTTATACGCTACCGCTTTCTTACGGTTTCATCCGCTTTACGTTCGTCCGCTTTTCTAACGCTTTTTCCGCTTTTATATGTTTTTGTCCGCTTTTATAGTGTTTGCCCGCTTTCTTACGCTTTCATCTATTTTTATACGTTTACGTCCGCTTTTCTTAAGTTTTTGTCCCTTTATCGGGTTTTCGCTTTTGTTCATTTTCTTACGTTTTGTCCGCTTTTCTTACGTTTTTCCGCTACCGCTTTTCTTACACTTTCATCTGCTTTTATATGTTTCTTTGTGTTTCTTACGTTTTGTCCGTTTATCCGCTTTTGTCCATTTTCTTACGTTTTCACCCGCTTTCTTACTCTTTCATCTGCTTTATATGTTTTCACCTGTGTTTCTTACGTTTTTGTCCGTTTTATCTGCTTTTGTCCATTTTCTTATGTTTTCACCCGGTTTCTTACTCTTTCATCTGCTTTTATGGTTTCCGCCGTTTTCTTACGCTTTTGTCCGCTTTTATCTATTTTTATTCGCTTTTCTTACGCTTTTGTCCGCTTCTCTTACGTTTTTTCTGCTTTCACCGCTACTGTTTTCTTACGTTTTCGCCCATTTTCTTACATTTTCATCCATTTTTATACGTTTTTGTCTGTTTTTCTTACATTTTTATACATACCAAAATGGGTAAAACGTAAGAAACACAGGCAAAAACATATAAAAATAGATGAAAGCGTAAGAAAACGGACGAAAATGTATAAAAACGAAAAAAACATAAGAAAATGGACAAAAACGTAAGAAAAATGAACAAAAACTAAAAAAAAAAAGATAAAAAGGGACAAAAACTTAAGAAAAGCGGACGTAAACGTATAAAAACAGATGAAAACGTAAGAAAACGGGCAAACACTATAAAACGGACAAAAACATATGAAAACAGAAAAAACGTAAGAAAAACGGACGAAAACGTAAGAAAACTTGCGAAAACGTATAAAAACGGACGAAAACGTATAAAAACGGACAAAAACGTTAGAAAAACGGGCAAAAACGTAAGAAAAACAGACAAAACGTATGAAAATAGAAAAAACGTAAGAAAAATGGACAAAAACGTATGTAAACGGAAAAAATGTAAGAAAACGTGCGAAAACGTATAAAAACGGACGAAAACATATAAAAACGGAAAAAACGTAAGAAAAACGGACGAAAACGTAAGAAAACGTGCGAAAGCGTATAAAAACGGAGAAAAACGTATAAAAACGGGTAAAAACATATGTAAACTGAAAAAACGTTAGAAAAACGGGCAAAAACGTAAGAAAACAGACAAAACGTATGAAAAATGGACAAAAACGTATGTAAACGGAAAAAACGTAAGAAAAACGGGCAAAAACGTAAGAAAAAACAGACAAAAACGTATGAAAACGGAAAAAAATATAAGAAAAACAGACAAAAACGTAAGAAAACGGTCGAAAAAGTATAAAAAAATAATACTAATAATAATAGTTAAATAAATAATTTAAAAAAAAATCAGGACTAAATTTGTAAAACCTGGGGAAACACAAAGACCATTTGTGCAAGAAATTCATGAATTTCCAAACAGGTTGCTAGAAATTGAAATTCAGAATTTGAAATTCTTGTGTTCCCAAACAGTGGATTTGAATTTCAAATCTTGAATTTCAAATCCTGGATTTAAAATTCTGGATTTGAAATGAAATCCATGTTTCCAAACGGCACCTAACATTAACTATATACTTATTTCCTGCTACTCTAAAAGGGCGTATGTCGGTGAGGTCGAAAACGTGCTTCTCAACTATAGAGCGCGTCCTTCCCTTTTATTTTTCTCCATCTTCTTCCGTATTCTGCCGATTTATTTACGCTTTTCTTCATCTTCTTCCTTCATATCTACAACACCTGCTCAAAGAACTGGAGAGCCGAATTTCTGTTCAGGATAATCCGATTTCCGCGAGCCTTGCAGGTACCGTGTTGCAGGCGTTGAAGAGGATGGTGTTGAAGGTGGTGGAGGTGACGCGGATTTCTGAGACCGGATTGAGTGCAGCGCCGTTGGTGGTGGAGGCGGCCGATCAAGAGGCGGTGGTGAAAGTGGTTGTTAGGGTTTTTGAGAGAGGGGTGAGGGAGGTAAATCAGAGCAGAATTGAAGAAGGGATCGGATGGAGATGAGGTTAGAGCTACGCGTATAAGGTCTATTGCAAATTTCATTTCAATTTACACTCATTCCGGATTGGTTGGTGTTCAAGCGAGCTCCGATCTAACGATATGATTTTTATATTCAGGCTGATGGTGAAACTGACTAGGTCTATCCTCAAATGACATTTCAACCAGCGAGCAAGGTCCCTCACCTATTTCTCTGTAACATGTTTTGCAAATTTCAGAATAAGATATTTATCTTTGGGTTACTTACAAAAGTATCCTTGAGGTTTGACACAGTACTATAAGTTCCAATAATATTTCTTTGTCTTAGATTTACTCACTTTGTAAGCAAGAGAACACTTCGAACACACCCTCTATTTGATTTTAGCAGCAGATTAAATTAGCCCCTTAATTTTAACAATGAATTAAAACTTCAGGAGTATTTTTCTTTAATTTAAAATTTAGCTGTGTTTTTTGTCATTAAGTCAATTCCCAAGGGTACTTTTCATAATTATCCCTTTTATCTTTTAGACTGTTATGTGACCTGAACTAACGTTGAGACGTATTTGTCCTTCAGTATGACCAGGAAGCTTTACTTGTATCTGATGTTGGACTTGAGCAGAACAGGCAACCTGCTGAGTTTTTCTGCAAAACTCTAACAGCTACTGACACAAGCACTCATGGTGGATTTTCGGTTCCTCGTCAAGCAGCTGAGAAGATTTTCCCACCTCTGGTAAATACTGTAATATTCGGGAATTTTAAATCGTAAATTTGGTGGATATTTTTTTATTATTATTATTTTAATAAGTGGTTTAATTACGGATCAGAGCGACTTATGTGTTCTCCGTCTCGGTGGAAGTAAATAAATGAAGTGTATAATGAGTGAGATATTTATATATGGGCCAAACATTGAAATTGACTTTTGGGCCAATGGACAAATTAATTGATTTAGCCCATTTTTAAAAGGTAGACTCAAAGCCCAAATCTTCACCCCTCGTTTATATGCCAAGAGGATTTTTTGCTCCCTTACTTTTCACCCGCTGAAAATAGATGCCGCCTCCCTCATCTCTTCAGCGCGGCCGACAACTCCATAACCACCACAGCTTCGGCGAACGGAAGAACGTCAGGGGCGTAGGAGGTTTGGCGGGGATCCGGGCAGCAAACGACGGACGGTAACGTTCGGGTTCCGGGCTCGGATGAGAGACGAGCCGACTGGAGCACGGCGGTCCAGGTGGTTCCAGCGACGCAGG